>CP092090.1:11922944-12127944 GCA_029203775.1 Neoneuromus ignobilis
AATGGGCATCACTTGACAGAGGACTGCAAGTAATAGCAAGTCCTATTTATTACTTAATCTCAAAAATATCACAACTCAATAAAAATTGTTTAAAATTCAAAAATTATCACCAAAAAAAAAACTTAAAATATTTAGAGGTAAATAATGATTTTATCATATTTTCAAAAAAGGAGTTTTTATATTTTTTAAAAAAATGATTAGAAAACTATAAATAATATGAAAAGTAATGAATAGTAATAATATACTCGTTTATAATTTGGATTCTTACCAAAAAATATCAAAGCATTAAACACAATTATATAATAAGCGTACTAAAAATAAACCAAAACATTTTTTGGAAGATGTTCGTTTCATTTCCTTCTTACGTATTGCTATTGTATTTTTTCTATATTATTTAATACCAAAATTAGTTCACTAATGGAAAATTTTCGACAACTAAACTACATTTCTATGTTATTTAAAATGGTTATATGTAGTTAAAAATGACAAAATAGATTATACCTTCTCTGTCATATAAACGGAATGCTTCACGGAGTTCAGCTTGCATTGCTTCTGCATCTTCTTCAACCAGAAATCTGGAGGCAAGGGTAATGAATTCATTGAACTCCAATTCTCCGGATCCTATTAAATTAACAAGTCGTTATCATATTTGAATTTTACTTAGATTATACTTTATTTGATATAATAAACTAGTCTAAATTTATTTCATTTTTCTTTAGTAGTCTGTGTTGAAAATGTAGATATAAATAAAATTATTATAGCATATAACATCTTTAAAGTTGTTTATATATATATTTATATAAATATATATATTCATACCATCGGCATCTACTTCAGATATAATTTCTTGCAACATTTTTTCTGTGAGGGAAATGCCCAACATTCCAAGAATTGTGCCGACCATTTCGGTGCCGATGCAGCCTTTCTTTTCTTGATCAAAAGCATCGAATGCATTTTTCAACACTAGAAAAAAATATTAAATTCAAATTATTCTGTATAACATGATAGTTTCTTTGATTTATATTTTTTTATGAAACAATAATCAATAATAAATATTATTAATAACAAATTAATATGTAATCATTTTTTTAGATAAAATATTCAATAAAGATTTATTATTCTAGTTCATAGAATATAAAATATTTCTTTTAATTCAGATGAATTCAAATATTTTTTGTCAAATGATTTTACCAAAAGAAAATAATTTTTAAGAAAATATTTATCAATAATATCTTGTAATTTTGTAAATAATTTCTGTATCTTTATTTAAATTTCATTATTAAATTTTGGAATAAACTTCAAGGATTATAATTAAATTTGTAAACTTTAGTTTAAAATTGATACACTATTTTAATTAAATAGAGTAACCAAAAAAATCAAATTGAAATAAAATTAAAAAAAATCATTCATTCATTTTAAATTTAGATAAATAATTTTTTGAATTTGAAAATAAAATATATTTTGAATTTCGAACATGAAGAAAATTATTTAGTTATATTTAAAATTATTATGATTATAGTATTTTTTTATTAACTTTATATTTCAGTTCATTCGTTTTATTTCTTTAATACAATTTATTTTATATTTGTTTTATTCTTTTGAATTCATTCAATTTTATTAATAAAATTAAGTGTAAGAAAACAATTTTCTTTTAATACTAATCGTTTCAAAATTTATTTTTTCATTTTCCAGTATATAAAATTATTAAAAATAATTTTTATAATAAAAAAAAATATAATTTAATTCTTAATACAATACAATGATTGTTTTTCTTTCCTTAGTAATTTATACAAAGATACAAGTTTGAAAAAATATTTTTATTCTTTTTTCTAAAAGTGTTATTTATTTCTTAGTTAAAAGACGATTTCAAAATGTTAATTTACTTGATGAAATATAATTAAATTCAGTTATTTCAAAAAGTTTTCTTTAAAAAATTGTACTCACAGGCGATTTGTTCTTTATCTAAATCCTCCTGAAATTTTAAGAAAAATCCAATTAGTCACTAATTTTTTAAAAAAATAATATACATTTCTAATTGTATTAATTATACCATTTTTAATAAATGTGTTTGGTCTGCACGACACTGAACCTTCAACCACTAACTAACCACTGACTGAACTTCAACCACTGATCTGAAAACGAAATCTTTCGTTAAAGTTATAATAATCAGTAAAAGAGGGGTATTGTGGTGGGAATATTAAATTTTCTTAACTAATTTTTATATACTAATTAAGATCTCGTCACGTGTTCATATTAAAATGTATTCTATTAAGAAATTCCACTGACGTGATTGTTTTCAATGTGCAAAGAACTATAGATTTTAACAATTGGCATTCTGTCAAAACGTGTTAGTTTTAAATCACTGTCCGTTAATTATAATTTTAACATTGGGTTTAAAATAGGGGGACAGAGTTTAAGTTGCTGGAACAGATAGGGATTTGTAGTAATTTCGTTTCAAATTTTGAATTTTTTCTTTATAAAAGAAATGATAGTTTTTAAATATAACCAACAAATTATTATGAAAAATATAGAAAATATTAATTTAATCAGAAAAATCCTTACGTATATAAAATATGCATACGTTAAGAATATTTCAATCGTTCATTCATTTTTAATTTTATTTATCTTATTGTTGTAGTTAACATTTTGAATAAGAATGTTTAAATCTTCTATTATTTTAATAATAATTTTAATACGAACAACCATTCTATTTGATCATTTCATAAATTATGAGGTTTTTTAGAAGAAAAATTAAAATCAATAAAAATTTTACATTTAACTTCAATTCAAATTATATTATTCATTATTATTCACAATTTCTTCCAGTCTTAATATTAAATTTTCAATGCTCTGGCAATAAAACTCTTTTAAATTTGTACTAAATAATTGAGCTCCCTCTGGAGATCAGTCTGTGTATTAAACTTCTACCACTGATGTTATGTTGAAGACATCAAAATAGATTACAGTCTAGTAAATTGGGAGAATACAATGTCACAATTTTCTATTTAAATATATATTCTACCAATCTGATAACATAATCTTCCTAGGATGGAGTTCTTTTTTGAGTAGAGATGGTGTCTTGTTGCGATTAACCTATTATTTTAGATGTTTAATATTATTAAACAATTAATTTTTCAATCCCAATAATAATTTGATTCAGAAATGATTTCTTTTACGATCTATAAAAATGAAAAGTGCAGATGTTCATTCGTTACTGCAGTTTAAGCTTCTATAATTCGTAAAAAAATCCACTGACTCAACTTAGAAACTTTAAGAATCTTTTTCCGATGGATCATTGAATGGGTTGATTGTAGCTACTCAGCTAATTATTCCACCATTAAACTAAGATTTTTGTCCAATATGTTATCAACGTTATTTTAAAAAATATATTGAATGATTTATATTTTATTAATCTATTCTTTGATCAAACTCGATAAAAGAAATATTTTTATAAATTAATTTCAAAAATGATATTTATATGATATAATCACAATAATAGTCTAATGATATAAATGAAGAATAGAGTTTAAAAATTATTATTCATAAATTCATTAAGAAGATCAATGTCAATTCAAAGATTTATTTAATAATATAAAGAAAATAATATATCACGTCATCAAATGAAATAGAAATAAAAACGAGTACGGTACTGTTTTCTATATGTATTCGGTAAAATTCATAGACCATAAACCATTTATTTTTCTAGCTAAAGGGTTATGAAGACGATAGAAAAATCCGACAACTATTTCCCAGACAGGTGCATATTCAAATGACGCGTCTTACAGACGATTGTGAAAGATTGTTTGAGGGGAAACACGTGGCCTTGTAGGCATTTCGCCAATCCGGGTAACGTAGACAGTAAGAACGGGTCATCATCACTAAACCACTATAAAATGCTTACAAATAAAGTTCATTCTGCGAGTGTCAAGTTGGTTAGACAAATCGATCTAATTTTGTACTTGGTCCATTTATGTTCGAGTAATGAAATGTTACACATGCGTATTAATTTTATTCTGAGTAATTATTAACATGTATGAAATACATTTTTTATTTAATGAAATAGAACAATATTGTATTTTAAATAATTACATTTTTTTAATTGTATATAGACATTTGAAACATTATTCAAAATAGTTTAAAATTTTTAAATTTAAACTATTTATGAGATTTTAGGACGACTCTATATGCTCTATTAATAAATCTTAATGATTATTTTTTTACAATCCTTGATTTTTACATGTGTGCCATATTTAGGTAGAAGTAGATAAATTTAGTAATCTATAACCTATTATGTGACCTTGAAGTTCCATATTATAAAAAGTTTAATTATATATTATTACATAGGTATAAAACCCAGATTTTAACAGATTTAAGAAGAAAACAATGTTCGAAATGTTCTTTCTCTCTAAATCTGTTAAACATGATTTTAATTTTTTCAATATAGTTGTATTATATTTTTAATTCATCTCATATTTTTTTAAAAATCGTTTCAAGTAGCATTTTTAATTCTTCAGGATTTCATTTTAAAGTGTTTATATATATATATATATATATTATTAATCATAAATAAATTTGCAAAATATTAATTTTGGTTATTTAAAAGAATTCTTATCTATTTGTCAGAGTATTAAATTTTTAATGAATTTTCTCTAAAAAAGACTTAAAAGAAATAAATTCAATTATTATTAAATTTTCTGTACTCCTTATTATAAAATATAATTAAATTATTTACAAAATACATAAAATTATTTATAATTTACTCATTTGATTTATTTTTACACATAAATATTTACAAATAATATCGATAAAAAACAATATACAATTTGAACAAAATAATTAACACTATTGTCAATAAATTAAATATTTATATTTATAAATGTCTACGTTTAAAATAAATAATCTTATTTATTTAATATCTAATAATATTAAAATTAAATTATAGATTATATACTTAAGATTATAACGACGAAAAGTATAAAGTTTAACGAATCGATTATAAGTAGTGTGTAGTGACGTTTTTGGCTCTATCAGAATTTTCCTATATGTTACACAATTATAATTATTTGCATTACGACCTTGTTATAACAATTGTGTGTAAGCGTGTCGTCAGTTTGTAACTGGGAATAATTTAAAAATAAAACATTGATGGAAAGCGAGTATAATTGTGATGAGGCTACTGACGTTTAGCAATTAAAAAAAAATCTAAATGTTTATATGTAAATTTGAACATGTTTTATAAATATACTAAATAAATAAATCATCCATTTATAATACTATTGTATATATATATATATATATATATATATATATATATATATATATATATATATATATATATATATAAATAGTCGTGATTATAAGCACAAACATTGTTAGGTATTTATATGTTTTTATTGAATCTATAAAATAAAATAAAACATTTAACACAGTTATTTTTATTAATTGACAATTGTTTCAAAGTTGAGAGTTGGGTATGGGGCTAACAACTTTATCTCATAAACATAACTGTCCCATAACTCTGACTTTATCTTGGACTCTGTTGATCTGTAATGCTTAAAATGATGACGAATCGACAATTGTAGGCTAATAATAATAAACAATAAAAACAAACAGAACAAATATCAAAAGTATTTTAGGTGTTATTTATTTTATAATCAAAATTTCAATGATTGTTCAATTTTTTCAATTTATAAATATTTAATTTTACATAATCATTATTTAAAATACGTTCCTTGTAATCTTAAAATAATGATCTAATTTTAAATACTCTTTTGTTTAAAAAACTATAAATAATATCAAAAAAACTTCAATGTGCCTGTTTAAAATTACCCACAATTTTTTTTTAAAAAAACGTGCGAAATCATTTAGTGGCCGTGTTTAGAAACAGCGAAACGAATTGTATAATTTATTTAGAATTTGCTAAAAATAATAACTAAGTAAAATACTTTTGACAGTAATATTCCGCTATATTTTGAGCTTGACCCAAATTAATACATACACTACATATGAGATATAACAATAGATTTTGCCGTTAGTGTCGAACAACGAATTAGAATCTTCGTAAAATATAATTAGTTGTCACTTAAGAATTTTTGGCTATAGACTAGGCCATGTCATTTCTGTATAGCTAGGCTATATGGCTTCTTTATTACTATTGTTTGTTTTTCTGGATTTATTTTTTGATTAAGGTGAAAATATTGTAAAGAAGTTTAATAATAAGTCGAGGTCACAAGTGTACTTTTCAAGTTACACAGAAATATATATATATATATATATATATATATATATATATATATATATATATATACACATATATCATTCTAAATATATAAGTTATATAAAGATTTAAATGTTATATTAAATGTTTTTTTAAGATAAATACAAATAATGTTTTCAGGACATAAAAACTTTGTCTTTTAATAAAAATGCATCGATGACGTTACAATGCATAATAAAAGAATGTAAACAAAGTTCATTGCAGCCAAGAATGTCAACATCTAATTGAAAAAAGTGAATTAGGTATATATATTTTTTAATGTGAATTCTTAGAATAATTTGGAATCAATTGAGTCATTATCTTAGAACGTAAACATGCACTGTAATTTTGAAATCCTTGGATTCGTCCATTAAGGAGACACTGACTTTGGATGTAAACATTTAGTGACTGAAAACAACATATTTATTTCTGATTGTTTATTTAAAATACATAAACATACACGTATACATACACACATACACACATAAAGTACAAAAATATGTATATATATATATATATATATATATATATATATATATATATGCGGTTTTCATAGCGTCAGTCGACGTTTTCCGCTTATTCGCGGTTTTACTCTCTTCTCAACAGCTATTTTTTACAAGATGAGATTGTCAGCCTTTATGCTCAACCCTCGAAAACATGAGGGACTCTCCGACAGGGACTCGAACGCAATCTCCCGCATGACACGCGGTGATGCACACCATTGTGCTACCCAGTTGGTTATATATATATATATAATTATTTAAAAAAATCAATAATTATTGATTGACTATTACAATATTTGATTGAACAAACAACTTTTTCCATTAATTACAAATTTTAAATAATATATTATTTTTTATAAAACAGATATATTTATATTTGATAACACTTCAATAGTTAAATTGATAATTTCTAAAATCAATTTAAAATTATATAAAATATTATATGAATGTTAAAAAATGTTCTTACCTTGAATATACATTACCTATTTGATATTGATGTAAGTATTGAAGACATTCTGCAATTGAAGTTCTCAACTTATTTTTATAAATATATAATGAAATTTGTTATTTTGGTTCATATTAATATTTTTTTTTCGAATTTTTATATAAAACTATAGGGTAGTCCAAATGAGATTGAAGAATAGTAAAAAATAGTGAATGGTAATAAGCAAGTAAATGTATATCTAAAGCCTTCATTCTCATTTGATCCATATATAAAAAAATAATGGAAAAATAGACGAAAATAAAAAATAAGCTCATTGTTCTTTTTAATAAAAATGATACTTGAAAATAAATAAATTTAAAACAAATATTTAAAAATCTGAATTTTAGAATATTTACTTTTTCTGGAAGTTAAGTGTTTTCAATCACTAAAGTGTATGAATATTTTTTTTTATTTTATTAGTGAAAAAATTGTAATTTTTCTAATTTTGAATTTGATTTTTAATGGAATATTCAAAACAAACTAAAAAAATAATCTCTAATAAAAAATTAATAAGGGTAATACCAAATTATCTCTAGTACTTATTGTACAAGGGAAAATAAATTAAAAAACTGAATATTATGTGATCGGTAGATAATAAGTACAATTGGAAACAAGGAATATTCTATGGCCCAAAGAAATAGTTTTAAAATTAATAATACATCATAAAATTTAACTTTGATACTTTATAAGAAAATTAATTAAAAAAATTCTCGGTGGTCAGAAAATAATAATAATCTTTAAACAATATATGTATGGATAACTATTATTGTGAGTACACTTCTTTCTCCCCCCCCCATCTCACTATATATATATATATATATATATATATATATATATATATATATATATATATTTTAAAGTAGACTTATTAAACATTACTTTATATATACATTTTTTTGTTTAAGTTAATTAATAATTTACAAAAGCTATTAGTTATAAATATATTTATAAATAATTTAAGTATAATGTTTTTCTTTCTCCTAGTACATTTTAAAATTTAGTATTGAAGTGAATCTAAAGAAAAATTCTAAGAATTTTTCCACTAAGCATACTTTAACTCAAATAAAATTCAATATTTTTACACAAGTGTATAAAATAAAGAAATATAATTTATAAAAATATTATTTATCCAACTAAATATATTTACAGATTAATAGAAATTAACTATATTCAGATATTTAATTCAAACAATATTAAAAAATAAACATTAACTTATAGACTACAAGAATAATAATAATAATAAATGGTCATAATTCATTTTAGAAACAAAACACCAAAAATTTAATAATATACGTGATAACATTTTTTTTTCATTATCTGCATCAATATTAATATTTACTTACTTTATTGAAATTTATTTTATACATCACACACAGGAATAGAATGCATTTAAACACATTTAATACAAATATACTATGTACTTATTTTCATATGTATGTATATATATATATATTACGATAAAACATATCAATATAATCTCTATGATGAAATACATTTAATTTGAACATTTAATGTAACGACAATAATAATAAGAATTTACACTAGATATGTATATGTAGTCATTCAATTATATATATATATATATATATATATATATATATATATATATATATATATATATATATATATATATATATATATATATATATATATATATATATATATATATATAAAGGAATGTGTACAATTTAATCACAATACGTTTAGAGAGACAAATCTTTTTTATATAATAATATTACATAATGTATATATTATTCTTATTTACGACAAAACGAGAATGTACGTTAAATTGCGATATGATAATTATCAATTTGATTAGGTGCCGATTAACGCCCTGCGCGCATTTATGCTTAGATAATGACCTGACACGACAATTGATAGCGATAATAGATGGATATAAAAAATATTGCTCATCTTTTGGAGCTGGGAGCATAGACGCGCGCAGTCACGGCGTCCGACGGAGATATGTGTCAAACTGGTTCTAATGCCGTGCTTCGCTTTTCCTGAAGGAAAAAAAATAATTCAGGAAGCCTTGCACGTGCCATGACTCAACAGAGAGAATCACAATGTAGGCAGAGTAGTATACTTATGTAAATGTATATATATATATTTATATAAATGAATGTGTATGTATGTGTGTGTATGTGTGTGTTTGTGTATGTGTGTGTATGTATGTATGTTTATACGCGTGTATATGAACTTGTTTATGGATGTGTTTATGTATGCTGATATATTTAGTACATATGTTGTGTAGTTCTTTAGTGTGTGTGCTCTTAAATAATTCTTAAAATGAACCGATCTCGCAGAACCGCACGAGTCTACATCGAACAGCTTCATTCTAATGAACACATTCTGCTTATTTTTATTAATATTATTACTGAATATTTTGGGCATACGCTTTTTTTAATATTATCAACTTGCGTGTTAATTTTTCCCATACGATTCTGATATATACGATTCTTTATATATATATATTTATCTGTTTCAATATAAATATTTTTTGTTAAAATTGTGATAGATACATATTTATATATATAGTTATAATTTATTGATATTTTTTTACAATAAACTAGCATATTAATAAAACCAACTATTCCTCATAATATAACAATAATAATAGTATGAATTTATAAAATAAACGATATAATAATATGTATATACAAAAACTTGTCGAATTGAATCAGAATAAATATAAGTTTCGGACTTGTAACAATCGATTATATATTTATATACTTTTTCTGTTCTTTTTATTAAGTATTAAACAAATTAACGTGTAAACTAATCATATGTAAACAAGTGTTAAGTATTTATTTTCTGTCATATGACCAGTGATTGTTTAATATATGCGTGGATTCAATGATTTACGTGTAGAGAAATGCAAGCTCTGCGACAACGACTTTTTCATTGTAATAACATCAAACTTACATCTACAATATCATCTAGATCTTAAACATTAATGATATGGTTAACGCAAGCTCACCGTTTTGTGCGGGCTTGCCGCCTCACTTATGTGTATCATATATTTATAAATATATATATCTAGGTACGACATTAACTGCGGCACGAGTGATTGTGAATATATGTATATATCACCTATGTATTTCCTAAAAAACAATTTTAGGAACAATATGATATGTATGTATATGATATTTAATGTCCCACGGACTGAAAAAACAAATCTTTTACATACATGGAACAATTTCGCTCGTTCGAAACGATCTATTCACTAAGCCAAATCTGTCACTTATGTTAAATGTTTGTTTGTGTGTTTTTCTAAGAAAAATATTCGACGCGTTCATCTCTCGACAGAAAATATATATCCGTTTTCGAAAAATAAATCAAACGCGTCGTTATACGTTTTTGTTGCCTATCGCCCTACTTTATCTTAAAAACGCCGATCCTGATTGGAGAGATTGTCGTTTTACTTTGTGTCTAAATTGACGATTTTTTTTACTTCAGTAGCTCTGTTTTTATACGATATTATCAGTCGATCTTAAAGTTAACATTTATTCTATGGTTAATTTAATAACTGGCAGTGTACAGTTTTTGAATTAATTTCTATACGAAAATAAGAAAACGACAACATAAATACAATTTTAGTATAAATTTTAATATTTTCAATGTAAGTTTAGAAATAAATTCAATTTACTTAAGAAAAATCTATTGTTATATAATTATCTAAAAAATATTTCCTAATAAAAAAATCACAAAAATACAACAAATAACATATGTATAATAAGAATCAAATTTAGTCTCATTGCTGAGATAAGTTTAACTTTAATTAGGATGGCACAGATCAGTAAACATTTCAAAAACTGTCCACTCGCACAAACTAATACTAAAAAACGAGTATTGAATTAATTTCGATTTTTTCTTTCAAGTTTGCCCATCGATGGCTTAAAAAGCCAGCAGCCATCGACAGGTAACTTAAAATTTAGTCATCCGTTAAATTGAGCTCTTGAAACGAGGTTTCATCGTCAATTGTCCCATGTGTGTGCGCGCGTGTACAATTTTTTTATATATATTTCTTTATATATGTATGTTAGTATATGTATGTGTGTATGTATGTACGTTTTTGTGCGTGATAGATATGTGTGAGTTAGTAGATTATTTGACCGGAATGTTGTTACTATATTTGATGGTAAATATTAATTATTTTAAGCGAGCACACATGCTAAACACGCGGCTGCTGCTGCAACACTACTGAACGTTGACGCACTTCGCGTCGCTACATTCATCTGGGATTCAGATATCTTCCCGACGCATCCCATACGATCGAACGGTAAATTCAGCACGTTATATTCACGATGTTCGCTTATCATCGTACATACTGTCCGTTTTTTTTGCATCATTTCGTCTTCTTTATCGCGTAAACTCTTCACCCAATCACGATACCAACTGAGATCACAGTCGCAAACTAATGAATTATCTAAAATAAAGAAAAAAAGACAGTTTTGAAAATGAGTATGAAAATATTCACGAGACTTCGGACTCGTGTTATTCGTATATTTAAAAATAACAATATATCTATCGTCAAAATGATGTCATTAAAATGTATTGTGTTTTTTAATATTCTTCGACTGAAACACATGATT
Organism: Neoneuromus ignobilis; assembly: GCA_029203775.1. Classification (NCBI taxonomy): domain Eukaryota; kingdom Metazoa; phylum Arthropoda; class Insecta; order Megaloptera; family Corydalidae; genus Neoneuromus; species Neoneuromus ignobilis. Next base: position 11,934,783 of record CP092090.1, read on the forward strand.
CCTTTAAATATTTACAAGGTCTTTTCGAAAATAACCAATGATTAGTTCTAAATCTATATGTTTAGATCAATGTTAACCGATGGCGAAATTCAAGATGACGGATTCTTTAGTTTACGATCTAAAATAAATTCGTAAACCTTGAAAATTTTCTTTGAACAATATCCAGATTGTTAAGGAATTGTGCAAAATTAGAATATGTTTGTTTTCATAGATTTCCTCATTTTGTTTAGCAACGTTCTTAAACGAAATATGTGTTTATATATAGAGATCTATATTTTTCCAAAATAAACAAAATCAAATTTTGAAATACACATTTCAGTTATTTTACATCATGTTATTATGGTTTATTTAAATATTATTAATTCTTTTATTTAATATTTCTATTATAAAATATCTTTTATATTTTTAAAATAAATAAATAAATGTGATCAATAAAAATAACTAAAAAATAAATCTCTCTAATATATTCTTCTATTAAAAAACTATTTTTATATCATAACTAAATTTATTTCATCAATAACTAAATATTTTTCTGTAAAAATTGATTTACAAAACGTTTACTTTTATTGAACAATATACAATTAAATTCATTAAATAATATTTTAATTTCAATATAATTTTGGATAAAAAAAATATTTTTTTCCGATAATTTTAAACAATGGTCTGAATTTATTTGTCATTTTTTTAGAAAATAAACATATTATTTATTAATTTTAATTTTTAAACTATTTTATTGTTACAAAAATATTTTCAAAAACCAAAACAGAAAAATATATATCAATATACAATTTATATTTTTAAAGAAAAATATCAAAATAAGTAAGAAATTAATTACCGTTTAACAATTTTTTATTTTAAATAATTTCACACAAATGAATTATCACTCCTAACACCACAAAATATTAGAAAGAGTTCAATAATTACTCATTGTTTATAACAACAATAAATTAATTTTTAACTAATTTTGTCTAAAGGTGAATTCGTCACGGTTTCAAAACCAATAATTTCACGTATCTTATAAAATAATTGAATTTAAATTTATATAACTGACCTTATAACTTCAAATTAAATTTTTATTTATTTATTGTATAAAACGTTTCTATTCATGATTTTTGTAAAGAAGGTATATTTTCTTTTCATTTTTAATTGAATCGAAGCCATAGATAACATTGAACTTAATATATTAACTATAGAATAATCTTAAACTTTAAAATTATTTACTTCTTCATTAAATATGTTTTTCACAAGTATTTTAATGAAAAAACATGTTTTCTTTCAAAAACATACATCTGGATTTATAAAAAAATATAACATATATCTATTCAAAAGAAATATTATTTTCAACATAAAATAAAGCATAAAAAGTTTGGTAATTTTTTTTAAATTATTGTATATATCGTAATAAATATTTTTATATGATAAAACTACTTTAAATATTTGTGTGAGATATTTATATATATATATATATATATATATATATATATATATATATATATATATATATATATATATTATTGATAAAACTACAAACCTGAGATATCGACCACTCGCATCGTATCTATAATTGGCTCAATTATCTCTTCCGGTACATGAGTTAATTTATTGTTCTGTAAATTCAATGTTTCTATCGAGTTGAGATTTTCAAATCCAAATGTAGGTAAAGTTTTGATACTGAAAAATCAATATGTCAATTATAAATCTCCTTAAAAAATTATATACACATTCTTTACAACGAAGTACATAAAATACACACACTTGTATGTGTCTGTATATATATATATATATATATATATATATATATATATATATATATATATATAAATTATTTTAACATTCTTCTGAAAACTGCTTGTAAAATTTATAATAATTATATATATATATATATATATATATATATATATATATATATATAAATGTTTGTGTGTGTATTATATTGTTCATTAAATTCTAACGCAACGATGATCAAATAAAACATAGAACACAATAATTAGTACAGGTTAGGGGTTGACCTCGAAATAAACTTTACGAGATCTATGCATTTCATTTTTTATTCTTTCAATTCATTTTACGTTCATCCAAGCTTGAATATTTCCTTTAAATTTCTCGAATTTTATTATAACATTTACTGACATTTTTATTATATATATTATGTTATCTCAATATAAATATATATATATATATATATATATATATATATATATATATATATATATAAAACAGGCTTTATTTTAAAATTAAATTATTCGAAATGTACACGAACGTTTTCATATTATATACAAATAAACTTTTATGTAAAATTATTAATAAATTTTCAATATTCACTTATCGTTAAATAAAAAAAAATAATTAGTGAATATTTCATTATAATCATAATAATATTATGATTATTTAGTATTTTTTAATTATTATTTTATTAACAAATAATTTTACTACGAATAAGCGTGTAACAATGATTTTATATTTTTAATAAACAAATATATTATTAAATATCATATTCTGAGTTTTGTTAAAAGTGAAATACTAATCATAAAATCAATTACTACTCTTATTTAATTCAAACATGATTTTTCACAGTATCTAGGCAAAACTATATATAGATGGGTTATTCATATATTTATAATAAATTATTAAAACAAATATTATTTTTTATAATAGCGTATAGTTTTAAAATTTAAATTAAATGATATTGTAATTTCAGTATATTTCAAAAATACAAATAATTTATATGAATATTCATATTTAATTTAATTTACTTATTTAAAAATAATAAGAATTTTTTTACAAAAAATCATTTGATAGTTATTCATTATACAACGAATTTCAATAAATTTTAATTTTTCGATTTACATGTGTGTAAATAGTTAGAAATATAAATTTAAGAAAAAAATGTAACAAAAATATAATTATAGTCTTTTTTATAAAAATTTCAAACCTTGATATTAAATGCAATTTTGAATTCCAATTTTATCCTCTCTTATGTATATCAATTTTTTAAAAGACTACCTAAAAATGCATACAAGTGATAGTTTTATTTCAAAAAGAACACCTACATCTAAACTGATTTATCTAAAGCAGAGAAATAATTATTTGTCAATTTGGCTAAAATCTTAAAATTCGTTTTTGATCTTAGTTTTTTCACTTATTGAATATTTCAGTGTTTTTTGCTGCTAATAATAATTTAAAAAATTGATAAAATTATTTTATAAATGTTTTGTTAATGAATAACGAATATTACAAATTAATTTTAACTTTAACAAAAATATTATTTTATATTTATAATATGATGAAAATTTAAATAATTAAATATTATTTTTATATAATATATTGGGTTATCCTAAAAAATAACGTAATTTTTAGAGTAAGTTTTAAAATTAAACAAAAAATTGTTATTTTGATTATAATTCAAAATATTTTTTTTGTTATTTTTCACAACTTCTCATCCTCATCTTAAATTTTCATTACCATAGTAATAAATTTCTTTTGGTTTTGCTCTAAAAATACATCACGCTCCTTTTAGACAACAATCTTTGTATTAAACTCTTTTTCCCATAATATGGTTTTAGAGACATTGCAATAGATTATAATCTGATTGTATCAGATTGGGAGAAAACGACTTAAGAATTATAATTATATATATATATATATATATATATATATATAAATTTTCCAATAAAAATAAATTTCCATGAGAATTAATATATAAAATTAGCCAAAAAATAAAATAAAATTGCAATTATTAAAGTTTTATACAAAAATTTTTGGATTAAAAATTAATTTAGTTATAGTCTAATATTAAGTGTAAGTTTTAAAGGCATTTTTAAATAAAGCAAAATGTTAAAAAGCGGTTTATGTTAATGTCTTTAATTAGAAACATTCGTTTGCCAACCTTAATCATTTGGTAAAAATATAATATTAAATTAAATCTATGTAATATTTGATAATCGCCACGTACAAGACAATCAATTGGTGTCGTAGTGTATTATAGTTCGGAGTGCGCTCATATCGAATATTATTCAATAAAATTATAATAAATATTTAGAAAGGAATTTATCACTCAAAGCTCTTACATGATCGAATGAATGAACCGTGTTATCTATCGAAAATATCACAAAGGAATCTAGAGATTATACTAGACAAATGCAAATATTTTACGTGTTATTAAAAAAAAAATGATCTTGTTAATGATTGGTTCCAAACAATAGGTATCTAATAATTTAATAGTAATTACATTACGTACATTTAAAGTAAATATTTTCTCGGAACAAAACCAAAAATGATATCAACGTATTAACAATATTCGAATAATTCATTCAGTGCATGACGTACGGGCCACGAAGTGGATAGTGTTTCTAATATGCATATGACGTGTGACAATTGCAACCGGAAAGCGTTAGTACATATACCTTACGAGGGATATCTCGATCATCATCATCATCTCAGCATCATCATGCATTGGGGTGTGCATAGCATTGTACATGCGTGGTGCGTACGTGCATATTATATATTTTTTTAGTTTGAGTGCGACAGTGCGCTGTGATGTTTGGGTGTGATAGCTCACTCATTCTTTTGCAGATTGAGAAAAGTGATTGAATCTCCATAGCCTGTAAATGCATCTTCAGCAATTACGCTGATGTTGTTTGATCGGAGGTCAAGGTGACGTAGCCTGTGTAATCTTCGTAATGCCTGTGTCGGTATGCTGTGTAGGTTGTTATCGCCGAGACGTAGATATTGCAGATATTCTGCAATCGAATACGTCTTGTTAAACGAAACTAAGATTATTCAAAAAATAAATAATAGAAAATAATTAAAAATATAAAATATTGGAAATTTAAAAATCAAATAAACGAATAATTCTATAAATTACTTAGGAAACAGAATTTTTTTACATAAATGAATTTCACCTAAAAATCACAATATTTTATAAAAATGTTTGATAATAACTTATTCACACTATTTGTTGATAAACATTTCTATTACTAGGACAAGATGAGTTAATTTTTTAAAACAACGCTCTGATGATAATAGCATGATCATTGAAATGCGCATCAACGAATCAAATGCCTAATAAATATTATTATTTATTAATAATATTTTTAAACATTGAGATGAGTGATTTATTCATATAAAAATAGATCAGCCATATTACTAAATATATAAAGAGATAGAAAGTAAATTTAAATTTCTCAAACTATCTTATATTGTTAATACTATTTAAAATTTATTAACAAATTTTGAAAAAGTGTCTATAGAAAATAAATAAATTCGATAAAAAAATAAAATATCAAAATTGATAATAAATGACAAACTCAACGATTTAAATTAGACAATATAATTTGGAATAAAATTGAAAATTTGGTCAAAATTTTATTTTAATTTTTTACTAACATGAATTCAAATCGTCAAGTCATCATCTTTCTTTCAATATCAATCGAAATGCAGATTAAGAAATCAATAATAAATAAATATTGATAATTTAAAATCTTGTGGTATTGAAAAATGACTTTTTCACCTTAAAATATGAATTATTTACAATATTAAACTCTGATTAAACTTTTTTGTTAAATTTATTTCTAGAAATATATTTTCTGGATATTTTCTATCAAAAAATATTTATTTTACCTTAAAAAAGAGTTTTTCTTAAAAAAGAGTGCCTTTTAATAAATATTAAATAAAAATAAATTAGTATACGAAATTATTTTTTTATAATTTAATACAGTTCGTATAATTGATAAAATCTTATCTAACGGTTTTCATATATTTACACTTTTTCTAAATTCGACATTGATTGATGAATGTAAAATATTTATTAAAATACAGATATCTTTTTTTAAAAAAAAATATTTACCTTCGAGTCCAACGAATGCTTCATCATCGACATGTGTTATAGCATTGCCATCTAACTCTAATGAGTTAAGCAACGTTAAATGCGAAAATACATTTGCAGGTATTTCTTTCAGATGATTATGAGCTAAACATAACGAGTCCAAATTTCTGAGCCCTGCACAGACAAATCAATTATTTAGTTAGTTTTTTTTTAAAAAAAAATAAACAATCTGTTAAATAAAAATATTGATTTTATTTCTTCCATATTTCACAAAATGTGTTTATTGTTTATAGTTTTCTGTACTATATAAATTTTATAATTTTATTTATATTTTTAAAAATTAATACTATTTCAAAAACGAGACTTAAAATAGTGTATAATTAACTTATCATTTTCTTACATTTTATTCTATAAAAATTTGATTTAATTCATTATTTTATATATTTTAAAGATTTAATCCTCAATATTTTTATAACAAAATTTTAAAGGATCAAAAATATTTCAATGTTTATGAATTCAAAAATATATTTCATTTATATTTAAATACAAAATATATTTTTTTAAAAAGATAACCCCTTATAAATATTTTATAAGAAATATATATAAAATAACTATTTTGAAATTTATTGAATTAAATATTTTTGTAGAATTATTTTTATTCTCATAAAAAAATTTAACATTTTTATTATATGAAATATTTTATTAATCTTCTCTTATTTTTTAAAAAAAATGTTGATTACAATTTTGTATCACAAATATTTAAATAAATAATTGCATGTTTTCTTCGAATTTAATTTTAATATTTTTTCAATGTTTGAAATTCTTCAATTTATAAATTATTATATTAAACTTATTTTTTTCATACTATTTTTCTTAAAAAATGTTATTAGTTCTTTAAAAATAATAAAATTATTTTATAAATGTGTAACTCACATTAAAAACTAAAATATCTATACAAATATACTTATGTATAAAATTTTAAATAGAAATAATAAAGAATTTTAAAGTTAAAAAAAATTAAATCATTGTATAATCTCAATAACCGAAATGCAACGTGAAAAATACATCTTATTTTAATTTCTTTGTATTTTTTTCTTTAATAATATATATATATATATATATATACCAGTTATAATTTTGAAAAATAAAAGGACGAGATTTAAAAGTGTCAGAATAATGCATTTCCCGTCAGCTGTTCTGCGTCAAGTAGAAATAAAAAAGTACCAGCTTTACATTTATATAAATCGTTTCTGGAACAAGATTTAACGTCTATGTGAACATTAAAACTACATTTGTGATACATTTATGAAAAAAATGTTTTCAAACGTATAAGCTTTTAACACTTACAAAAGGAACAAAGTATTTTACAACATCGTGTCGTGAACGATACGCTTTTGTATTTAAAAAAGCGCTCCGATCCAACTTCTTTCAATACCTCCTTATCTTATTCGTTACCGGACACTATTTATATTGTTTGAAGTCTGTTTGTTTTTTTTTTAATATTTCTCTTTTTTTATTGCAAGAATTTATTTTTCGAGATATTTACGAATTTTTGAAAAAGAAAAATTAAATTCAGTCTTAATGATTTTGTTCATTTATTATCAAATTGAAAATATCATTAAAATTAGTTTATAAATATTAAAATAGTTTATATTTTCTTATATTTGATATCAAATTTTCGGTTCTCATTTATAAAGAAATATATATTATAAAAAATTACATGAAAGGAACAAATCTTTTTATTTATAGTCACACTTGAAATATTTTACTAGATTAAAACATTTTTATATTATTGTTGCTATATTAATGCTTTAAATATATATATATATATATATATATATATATATATAATGTATGAGAATTTTTTTTATTTAAAATCAGACAACTCACTAGTTTTAAACATTTTTTTATTACTCCTATTTTTTACTGTTTAGAAACATGTTTACACACACACACACACACACACACACACATATATATATATATATATATATATATATATATATATATATATATAATAATTTAAAATGCGCAAATATCCATAATTATAATAGTTATACATTTATTAAGAATGATTCTTTAATTTATAAATGTGTTATATCTGTGTGATTTTTGTAAATCTTCAAAAATGATGACATTCAATGTAATGGCGATTGAAGAACGATCGAGTACTTTTAAATTTTCAAAATTAGCATATTTGTCAAAAATAATATGTATATGTATATATATAGGGTCATCCAAAAATAATGCCTAGATTTGTGTTTTATTAAAAAGAAACAAAAAAAACTATACATATGTTTCTTTTAAATAAAACATAAATCTAGGCGTTACATTTGGATAACTCTATATATACATTTACATACACACATATCTGTCTGTGTGACTTCTGTTTGATACATAAAAAAATTAAATATAATATTTAAAAAAATATTTTTGTTTTAAATGTTCATTTTTATATAGTTTTTCTATAAACGTATTTTTAATTTATATATTAATTTATTTCTGTTTATGACATTTATCCAATATATAAACAGGAATAAAAAAAGAACTACCATCTATTATTTTATTTCAAAAAATACCGTTTTTATGTGTAGATATCTGTGTATTCTTTTTTTATCATCAAATAACGCACATACCTTCAAAATCACCTTCCTCTATTCTCGATATCCTGTTCTCTTGTATTTCGAGTTTCTTTAGATTCTCCAATACAGCTAGAGATTTTTGTGGCACAGACGTCAACTCATTTCCACCGATATTGAGTCGTTTCAGTTTCCTGGAAGTGTCAGTTCATATCAAGGTTCATTCAATAGACTTTTCATACCTGTTCATTACATGATGTACATCATTTTACAAATACATATTCGTACACATTCATATATCATATATATAAATATATATATATAAAATAGAAAAAATCTAATAATTCATATTTTTCTTATTCGAAAAAAATATAAATCAACTCTGCTAAAACAGTTAAGATGTTTTTTTATATACATTTTATGTACAATTTAAAATATCCTGTACTTTATCTCTTGTTAACATTGGCTTCAGGTCGGATTTCAACACGTCCGCAAACTTTGCAATTAATTGCCTCACGGTATATATGTCAGAGAACTTTTTAGTTAACTTGTAGTTTCACTGTACATTTTCCTGCACTGCGAAACATTTGTTCTACCAGAAACATACAGTATGCAAAGAAGATTTGTTTAATACTGTGGTGAATGATATTTGCGAAATTAATATTAATTCATTCTTGTAATAATTACAAAATGTTATTACTCTTAGTTAATATTTAATTTTTATATATTTTTAATAAATGTATATATATATATAATTTTTAATTAATTATATTTATTTGGATATCTTTTTAAAATATTGAAATAGAAAATAATTTGTATACGAATTTCAAAAAAGGAATTAAGTTTAAAATATGTTATTATTTCAATTTGTTTGTTATTTAAAATCGAATATGAAATTATAAAAAAAGTTTTATGAATATTAATTGTAATAAAAATAACTTATCGACCTTATTGAATTTTAAAATAACTATTATTTAAGAACTGTAGGAACATATAAAATCAATATTTGATAATACAATATATTGAAGAATAAAATCTGATTTTGTCCTAAATATACGTGTAAGATTTGATAATTTAATTTAAATGGTAGAGTATTTGAATAAATTCAAAGAAAAACAACAACTCGAATTTTTATTTGTATATTTAAAATATTGAGATTTGTATGAGAGAAATTTAATCCAAGAATCATGTCTCACTTTTTTTATACAAATAGTAATCATGCAGTAAAATTTAAAGTCATAAAAACTTTTAGATATTTTTCAAATATAAATAAAATATTTTTCATTAGAGCAGAAAATGAAATCACAATTATCTTTAGTAAAGGGTTCTAAGAATATTTTAACGTAGAAAATTATCAGAATCTAATGAAACAATATATGTTATTTTTTATAGAAATTTTTGTTACTAGATTTATTGACCTAAAATTGATTTTGTGGTTTTTAGATACTATGAAAATTTTGCTATATTTATAAAAATATTAATATAAATATGTTTAGTAAATAGACTACATTTTCTATATAATTATGAAAAATATTAATAACTGGTAAAATAGTCAAGATAACGCCATTGTGTAATATTTTTGAAAACATAAAAAATTGTAATTAATTAATAAAAATAATAGCAATTATATGTTTCAATTTTAGGAAGTATGGATTTTATTTTAACAACAAAGTGTTAATTTTAGACAGCTTCAATTTAATTTAAATATTATATAATTTTTCATTTTTTTAAAAAGGAAATTAAATCTTCTTTATCTTCATTTAAAAATTATTTATATTTAAGGTAACGTTTTTTTCACTTAATGCAAATGCTATTAAAATGTTGGCAATAATTTTAAATATTTTTTTATTAAATAGACTAGTAGACGCTTATATTGTTTTAATGATGTAGATAAGATTAAGAATATTTTTACATGGCAGTTTGATATCTTCTAGCAATTGAGTGAGTCAAAAATGTATCATCTGTTAAAGTGGGACTAAAAAATGAAATATGTTTAAAGTTTATATTTTATTTTTATAATTATTTGATATATTGTACTTACTTTTCAAGACCTCTAAATGCATCTACGTCAATATTAGACAACTTATTTTCATACATTGTTAAAATCTCTAGTGTGTCCAATCCTTCGAAAGCTCTAGAATGTATTGCATTCACTCTATTGTGATTCATATTGAGTATTAGCAAATGGTGTAGATTCTTAAAGGCTGGCGACGGCACTGTGCTCAATGAATTCAAAGACATATCTAACTGCGTGAGACCTTTCCCGATCGAACTCAGTGACGTTTCTTCAACAACTGCCAAACTACTGTTATGAATCGTGAGATGTCTGATATCGAGCCCCAAGAACACGAATCCTTGCAGTTTGGGCAGATTGTTGTGACGAAGTTTCAAATAAAAGATGACGAGTGTTTTGCCTTTGAGCACCGACATCGCCTTGTTGATATGCGATGCGTCCGTGAAATCGCACGCCACATCGAGTCCGTTCTTCTTGACATGACAAGTGCATGGCGTGATTTCCGCGCGTGGCGGGCACTGTTGCGGCGATTGCAATTGTGCCGCAACACCCGCCACGAGCGCAACCAGCGCCAGCAGCACTCCTCCAAGCATCCTCCGCACGCCGCTGCTATGGTCCTCCGTCCCGAACGTCCCGCGGCTAGGCCATCTGCCCTTCTGGAATAATACATTCGATATAAATTCAGTCATGTCAGTGGAGATAAATTCTACAAGATGATAAAAGTTTTACTATATACTATCAATAAATGTGAACTACATTTCGAACGGAATAAATATTCCCCTTATCTTAATATTTCTGACATAAAGTTGTAAACAATTTTATTACGACATTTATTTTATCAAAAATGTTTAATTTATATAACTAATTTAAATTTCATTTAATAATTGTCGTTAAAACATCAAATGAACTATTATTGTTTTTTCCAAAAAATACATCATTATTTTCAAATTAATATCAGTGACATTTAAACTATGATAAAATAATGTAATAGATAATTTCAAAATAAATTATTATTAAATGACATTTTAAATATATATATATATATATATATATATATATATATATAAGCTATGGAAATTGAAACGTTACTATGATAAATAATACGTAAATTTATACAAAACTAAGAAAAATTTTAAAGGTAGCTTATACGGAAATTTATAAATGGTCATGAAATTCAAAGAGTCGAAATCCATTAATCTACATCAAACTCTATGAGAAATCGTAAAAACTGGCAACATACAATTCAAGAGACAAATAGTTTTCCTCTATTGAAATTTTAAAATGATTGATAAATGAATATTGCGTGAATTATGAAACGCTTGATATTCCAGTTTAAATTTTATTTCGCATTTGTTATAAATAATAAAATCTTTATTTTGTTTTATTATAAAAATCAGAAACATGCTATGAGTATCAATTAATTATTTTTCAGGAAATTGAACAACTTTCACGTTAAACGAAATTTTAGTCCATTTTTCATTAAAAAGGATATTTTCAATGTTTTTTTATTGACTGTAAATATGATTGAATATTCTTTCTTAAAACAAAGTAAAAATATTTTAAATAAAATCTATATCATAGATTTATAATAATAAAAACTAATTATTGCTTATTTGTAATAATTTAAAATATTGTATTTAAAAGTTGATAATAATCAGTCATAATCACTATTTTTGTTGTGATACTGAGGTAAAGTTACTTTAACAAAAAATGAATTACTCAAACCAACATCACAGGATTTAAAAGATGACTTTTTGTACAATTTTTTTGGTGTTGCTCATTTATTTAATCAAGGTCTCATTATTAAAGTTTATTTAACACTAACAGTGTCAGTATGACTATCGAAATGCATATAAGCTAATAAAGTGATTATTAATTAATTTTATACTATATTGTAGTGTCGAAGTAAATGATTCAATTATGTTAATCATTAAAATATTTTATTTAAAATTTTTCAAATTATACTGATTCCTCATAAAATAATTGTTAATCAATTATTTTAAAATTTATATAAAATACTTTTTAGTAAATGCATATTTCAGTTTCATAGTTTAAAATAAACATTTTACATCTCTTAGTTTACACACATAAGTCGTACTTGTTATTCAAAATTATTTCTTGTATTTTTTTAAAGAAAATCGTATTTTGTAGAAAAGCACTTTTCATTGTCTGAAATTCAAACACACTCATATTTTGTATTCAATGCTTGTTTTATTTAAATTCCTTCACAAATACTTTTTATTATCACATTTTTACTTTTTAAAATTATAATCAAATATAGTATTTGAAATAGAATAATTTAAAATTTAAGAATCTGAAACGTAATTGTCTAATCTTTTGGAACTAAAATTATTATTTATTAAAATTTGAAAAATCTTTCAAATACAGATAAATATTAATTAATGAGATAATTCTTGAAAAAATATAATCTTTATATAAATTTCGTAAGAGAGACTGATCTTATTTAAATAACATAAAAATATTTAATTATATAATTTATTAATTAATTACAATATTTAACCTTTAGAATTAAACAACATTCATAAAAATATATTACATCGAATAGAATTTACTTGTTATTTTATCAATAAAACAACAATTTAAAATTTAAATTCAAATCTGACATTTCACATGCCATAACCTAATAAAAGTTTTACTACCTCATCATTTTTTCTGTTTCTGAAAACATAAAATTCGATTAACTGAAAGTCAGTGTACAAAGAAAAATATATTACAGTTATTAATATATTATATGCATGGATATATGTTGCACCATAAATCGTCACCCCAATGGTAAAATCGCAAAGCTGGAAAAAATTTTTTTAATTAGATTTCGTATTAAAAAAACAAATTTGACTGTAATTTTTATGAAGTTAAATACTAGTACAGTTTTTTGTTCTTTTTTTAAACTGAATCAGTTTACGTAGTGAAGATATATTGTAATCGTTGGTAAATTCACTATGATGAAACTTAATTACAATCATAGTTTAATAAAAATGTAATCAATTATCTCAATTATTATTATTTATACACTTTACAAGTTTATTATATTGAGTATCAGTTATTATTAACAATTATTTATTAACACTAAAACTACTAAATTAGATAAAATAACTAGTTTTGTTTATAAAAATTCTTCATTTAAGTTACATTGTATTTTTTAAAATTTTTCATAATTTATATGACAATATAAAGATGATTTCGTTCTTTCTTTTTTAATTTTTTCTAAGATATATATGTAGTATATCTAGATATACCAGTACTAGTCATTTTGACTAGCTGAAAATTTATATAAAATTTTGATGAGATATAAATTTTACAAATTTTCATAACATTTTCGTATCATTTTGCTCTTAAAAAATATATATTTGCAAAAAATATACCTTAAAAAAATTATTTTTTAAAAATACATAAACTAATGTTATTTTACTATTAAGTAATACATAAATAAAAAAGAAAATTTATTTTCCTAGCAGAAAAGTTATTACATACGATTATTTTGTGAATAACTTTATGTTTATTATGAATTAATTCCAAATCAAACCGAAAAAAATATATTATATTTGAAATTAAGCATTTTTCAACAATCAATAGTCCTTTTAACTGCTTCAGTAGAAATAAATATATTTTAATTATTGGTAGTTCTAGTGTTAGTAAGGTTTAATGTTTTATGTGCAAATACTCTAAAAATGAGTGAAAAACGAGTAATTATTGAATACTTCAAATATCTTGTCATTTATTTTAAGATAACATTTTCTTTTTAAACATAAATTTTAATTTTTCTGATTTCTTTAAATTATAAAGAACCATAAACGAAGATTTAAAAATAATATCTAAATCATTAATAACGTAAATTAAAAATAATTAATAATATGTTCTTAAAAAAATAGTCGTATTAACAAAATATATTATTCATTTTAATTAATGAAAAACATATATTTATTACTTTCTGTGCTAGTTTTGTTAAAAAGGTAAAAAAAAATATAAATAATGTTTATATTTATAAAACCGTAAAATTAATCCATAAAGTATTATTAACGTATTCCAAATAGTAAACTTAAATAATAAAATTTATTTTTAAACAATAAATTGTTTCCCTTTTTAAATATTTCCCAGTTTTATATATCACAAAGAAATAAATTTCGTAAAACTATTTTTATCTACTATTCTAATCTAAAGCAAATTGATATCTTGAAAGTTATAACGAAAGATTATCTTTAATTTTGTCAAATATAGAAATACATAAAATAAAATATAATGTTTTTAATAAGGAATATGAATTTATGACAAACTACTCATTTAGACCAATTATAATATTTATTTTATAATTTGAACGAAATAAGTTATTTATTTTCGAAATACTAAATTATACTAAAATTTAAACTGTAATAACACATAATCATCAATAAAAATTATTTTAGAGCTTTAAATAAAATAAAATTTGTGAGTCAGAGTTGTAAATTAAAATAATATCTAGATTTTAAATTGTTAAATGAGAGATATAACAATTATTTTTCTATTTATATATATATATATATATATATATATATATATATTAATATATATATATATATATAATAGTGAGTAGATTCAATAATATAAATTAATAAATATAAAAAAACATTAAATTTATGTATACGTATTCAAATAGTGAACTCAAATAAAAAACAGTTTTTAAAAAATAGAGTTTTATGTTAAGAAGGAATAAATTTCACAGTGATTATAGAATCTGGGACTATTTTTATCCAATATTATAATTTAAAATAAATAAAATCTAAACGAAAATAATATCTTAAAACAGTTAATGGAAATATTAATATTAGTATAAGGAGAAAATGTAAGATATTCAAATAATGTTATTTTATATCAAATTACTAATTTAAACCAATTATATAATTAATATTTTAATTTTGAAACAAAATCAAATATTTATGTTCAGAATGTTATATTATTCCAAAATGTGAATTGAAATTTACAACTAGTTTGCTGTTTTGAGTTTACCTGTGTTTATGTGTGTGTGAAAGAGAGAAACATCAAATAAGGTAGATCTAATGTAATAAAATATCCAGTACAGCAAAATTAAATTTTTTATACGCATTTTAAGCAAAGAAGTTTGATTCCAGAAAGTTTTCTCTAAACAACAAAATCTTGTTTTTGTTAAAATGTCATCAGAGTTTTTTATATTTGATACTTATATGAAATATGAAACTACTGTATCAACTATTGTTGCTCAAAGCAATAAATTTAACCTAAATGAATTTGATATTTCGATATAATTAAAACAAAAATACTATTAATTCTGTCAATAACAAAATAGGAAATAAAATATGATCCTTATATATAAGAACGTGAATTTATAATAAAACTCAGAATTAATATTTATATCGTAATTTTCACAAACCATAAATAAGTAATTTATTATTTCAATATTAATATTTGTATTTAAAAATATTTTTTTTAAAAAAATCAGTTAATTTTTGTATAATTTTTATTTTTTGGATGTTAATTAATTTTTACATATAAAAACGTATTTTTTGCAACTGTAGTGTTAAAACAACCATACATATATTTTGTAGAAAATAGAACAGATTTTTTTAAAAAAATAAAATATATATTTATATGATATATTTATATCTTAATTAAAATTTATTTCATTGGTCATTTTTTTGAGAAAATCAATATATTTCTTCCACATGCAAATAATTAATGATTCAGTTAATAATTATAGCAGATATTTAAAATTTTAAACACACACACACACATATATATATATATATATATATATATATATATATATATCAATTAAATTATTATTTACTTTAATTATTATGGTTAATATAATTGGCATTTATGGCTTATATAAAAACGAGTTTAAAAATATTAATAACCAATTCATTTAGTTATATTAGATTTAGTTATATTAGATCAGTCTTAAAGAATTAAGTATAGGGGCATTAAGTGGTAGGTTGTTAAAGAAGCACTAGTTCGTCTCTATATATATACACATTTCGCTTTCAAACAACCTGAACCGTATCAGTTCAGCTACACAACTTTGTTATACAGTTTCAATGCCGTTATTTGTGTTTCATTTCAATAGATCCTTGCCGAATGATTAAACTCTAAACACGTACTGTTTATTTCATTTCACTGATATCTTTTTTACGTTTAAATTTCTAACACGTATTCAAAGTGTTCCTGCACTTATTTTTCATTTACTACAATGTAAGTTCGTTATTGTTCGCATATAAAAAAAGTACAGACTGAAATATGACATTTAAGTGGATATTTATGGTTCTGTTTTAAATTTTTCACGTGATATACGTTTCTTTTTTCAGATTAGAGTAAATGATTTCTTACATGTATGTTTATATTTTTTTTAGTATGAAATATCTTCAAGATAAAATAAATAAAAAAATGTTATAATTTAACATGAATTTGTCTAAGTAAAAAAACTAATAAAAAGATAATTAAAAAAGTATTTATTTAAAATACCATTTTAATTACATGCGTTATTTTATTTATGTTCTACAAGTTTGTATGACTGTAGGTAGTTAAAAAAATCCTATTCATGTTTTATAAATTATAAAGTATGACTGAGCGTGTACATAACAAATTATGTTAGTCTCAACAGTCAACACGTAAAACATTCTTATAATTTATAACGTTTTCAATGAAGTATATGTTCTGTAAAACAACATTTCATTTAATAAGATAACCTGTAGAATGTACAGCGTCGAGATATTACTACTTTTGTGATTTATTTATTATTCCATTGGTATTCCTTAATAATTGTTATTTTATAATTCAATCATGTTTGTATCGTAACTAATATCGTTTTAAAAAATCAATTTTTATAAAAAAATACAAAATGAAATTTAAGTAAGTGTGTAAAGTCATACATTTTTCTGAAGAGCTTTTTAATTTTTATGTTATTTTGGCTTTAAAATTTCTTAATCTAATTATTTATTAAATATAAAAGAATTAATTTAATGTATATAAATATTCATATTTACATAAAAACATGCAGTAAAGTTTTTATATTTAAACTTAATAAATTCTTTTAAAACTATAAAAGTAATAATTTATAAAAATATAATTATTTTACACATACATATATATATATATATATATATGTGTGTGTGTGTGTGTGTATATTTATATATATATATATATATATATACGTCTTCATAGTAAAAAAATGTAATAAAAAAATGTCAATTCATATTTTAAAAATACTTAAATTTTATATTTCCAGAAAGGATAAGTAAAATTACTATTTCAATATTTTACTGCCAAAAAAGTTTACATTTAAAAATATATTATGGTTTCTTTAAAAGATCAGTAAATTTCGTGTTATTTTTATATTTTATAGCCCAGAAATGTATCTTAGATATTAAAGTGTATATTTCTTCCCTTAAAATATATACTTTTTAAAATGATAGAAACATATATATACATGTTTTTATTAATAAAAGGAATATTTTTTTTAATACTATGAATAATATATTTATCTTAACTTTCAAGTTTATTAATTAATTATGATGTATTAAAATGGAAAAATCAGACTTATGCGTAATTATTATTAATGGAATAAAATACTAATGTTATAAAAAATAAATTGTGATGAAATATTTTAAATTTTGAAAAAAAATATAAAAAAACTATTGTATAATATATTTTATTTTTTATTACTAAATTAATTGCATATTTTATTAAACAAATACTTTATTACTATTTATATGGGGTGAACCAAATAAAACTGAAAAGTTTAAATATTCATTTACTACTTTACTATAATTTACTATCCTTCAGTCTTATTTGGGCCACCATATACATACTTTAATAATTTTCTAAATGTTAATAATATATTAATTATTTTTCATTTGATTAATATTACATTATTATTATTACTTAATTTATTTGTGACTATACAAAATTAGTATAACATTTCGTCTTCACTTGAAAAATATAAAAAGTAAATAATTTGAATTCATAGTAAGATTTCTTGAAAATACAAATATATTCAAGAATTTTACAATGGTTGTTTTTTAAATATAGTTCAAAGAAAACGTGAACAAAATATGAATTATGTTTTTTAAAATAATATAAAAATGATTTATTATTTTTATGAATTATTGTTTAATTAAGATAAGCCTATACATCTTAATGAACAAAACGACTCCTTTGTATTTTAACAAAAAAATATTCTTAGAAATATAAAAAAGTAATTATTACGTAAATCTGTCAATTGAGCTATTTTTTATTAAAAGAAAAATAAAAATATTTTACGTACTTGACTATTTATTAATAATTAAACTTTCATGTATTTTATTTGCAATTTTTTTAAGGATACTTTATAAATATTTTTAAACTACGCGCTACTAACGTTGTTTGTACATATTGTTGTTTCAAACTTGAACGTTAGTGCCTAAAATAATCAGAGGTGTATTTAAAAAAATATATAGTCTATTTAAAATCTAACAAGTATCTCAAATTTTTAAATAGTTTAACAAAAAACCAGAAAGCTTTTAAATAAACTCTTATACGAATTCTTTCATTCACAATTCACCATCCATTATCTTAAACTCAGTACGCATTTGAATTTTTTTCTACAAAACATGAGATACTTTACTAAAAAAATTATAAAAGGTTAAGACTTACCTACAATTAAAGCACGCACGTAACACTCACACGCACTCACGCACACACTCAAACCTACAAACTAGACGACGACGACGACGGTCGAGAAAAGTAGGCAAGTATTGGATTTCTTGGAGTACGGTTTTTAGTACGCATACAAGAAAACGACGGTATCTTTCGACGGGGGCCAGCACCCTGAGTGCCTCGAGTTAACACGCTTAACGAACGTTTTCCTGTCGCCGTATGGGAACCGACCGTGATATGTCTTTTGTCCGCGCGCGCACTCACAGTCCGGCTTCCCCTCCCAATACTTTTCATGAACATTTTAAGGGCTGTACATGTTGAAACGAACGGAATTTTGCATTGTTAAAAATAATCGAGCCGAGACGAACACATGCTGAAACGATCGATACAATTTGTTCCTCTTACATTACACACACACACACACAGACACGTGAATATATATATATATATATATATATATATATATATATATATATATCCATACCCAATTATATCAGTTATGTAAAATAATATCAAGTCATCAACTCTGTTCTAGATCTAAGAACTATAGTAAATTTAATTAAGAATTCAACATCTTTGAACTTTAATTATATTTGATGTTAAATCATTAAAAAGCAGTCTGCACCACGAAAACAAACCTCGTTATTTTCTTTATTCTCGAAAGGATTCAAAGCTAAACCAATATTCTTGTTATTATATTTATTAGACTTTTCATTTTGATTTACACGAAAGTACAGTATTGTAAATAAATTTACATCATAAATATTTTTTTCAAAAAAAATAATTGTATAAATAGTCATAGAAACAAAAATTAAATTATTTATTTATATATGTATTAATAATTTTATTTTTTTATTAATATGTGTTGAAATATTATATCTATCATCGAAAATTTAAATAGTCACTTTATATTTTGAAAAATACAATTATTGAGTTAAAAAAAATATTATTTACCAAAATCGACAATGATTGTCAATTATTTCTAACCATTACTGGATAATACAATAAATATAATTTAAAACATATAATTTATTCAGAAAATAATTAACAATCATAAAAAATAAATTCATTAAGACTAAGTTTTCTATTTTGACTGTATTCGAATGAAGAAAATTATGGAGGCAAACATTTAATAAATAATTATTGAATGAACTATTCATTTATAAAAAAAATTGTCAAGTATTCATACATAAATCTGAAATTCGCAAAAATAATAAACACGATTTAAAATATTAAATATGATAATTTAAATTGTTCAAAGTACAATTTCAATACAGATAAATAAAAAATATATGATTCAAGGTTAAATTTATATAATAAAAACAAATTTATCAAAAAAATCTATATCGTATTTTAGTAAATCATAATAATATGTAATTGAATTGTGTATAGTTATCATAACATACATTTAATTATTATGAGAATTTTAAAAAATTATCAAATATTTATCAAAACACATTTTTTAAAAAAAAAACTTAAATTATTTATTAAATTTTATTTTAAAACATTACAATCATATTTTTCTTCATATCCATTCAAATAATCTAATTAATAATGGAGAATGTTCGTAATTAGAGAATGTTTTTCAAAAATATATGTATATATATTTTGCTTATACTATTTTTTTCTAAATTGAGATAAAAAAAATGTAATAGTATAAAGGTATTTATAACTATATAGATCGTCAGATAATATTTAATATTTCTATTGATATTTAAAAATTGCATATTTTTCAAATAAAATATACCTAGTTTATATTACAAAATGTTTCATGTTCGGTTATATTTTCCTCCAAGGAATATAAAAAAATAGTGTAATGGGTTAAAAGACATTTTTCCTTGTTTTCAAGAATGTTGTTAGATCGGAACTTATTAATCATTTGAGACTATCGTTTGTTAATGAAAGATGGCAAAACTCTTGAGACTAATTCTAACTCATCAGCTTGTCACGCAACACTCGACATTTTGTAATATATTTTGTTCTAGAAGAATTAGGTACTTAAAAAGCTATTATATATATATATATATATATATATATATATATGTATGTATGTATATATATACATATCAATATATTTATCATCATTTATCAATATACTGCTGTGCGAAAGCCACATTAAATGTCATTATGTCCTCTTAAATGTTTTCTAAAGATTCTTCCATCGTTTCCTCTCCACGACTAATCTCATTCAACCCTCACCTCCACAATACCATACAATATCATTACTCCATCTTTGATCGTAACTCTTCTTGAGTCTCTTTTTGTCTCTTGATCCCCACTTCCTACTGTTTTTTTGTCTATCTGTTGTCTCTTGTTCTTGCTATATCTTACCTATGCTTATTACATCGATTTTATTTGTTCTGTCAGTTACCCTTGTCTGTTCTCGTATTCATTTACAGATTTTTTTAATCATATATATATATATATATATATATATATATATATATATATATATATGTATATACACATAATGTATTATTATTTTCAGACACCGAGCATAAAAGTTTATTTGTAAAAAATATAATATTTATCTAAAACTATTTTAGTCGTAACTGCCATACTATTAGATATTTATTATTGCAATATTACAAGATTGAGAAATGAAATAAGGGACAAATTGTTTTTATATTATATGACTTAGTATAAAAAAGAAGTCTAAAATTTAATTTAACGATACTTTAAAGATATTTCCAAAAGAATTAAATAAGTGTATAATTATTATTGAATAATTAAAGTATTTTATAAATTTATGTATAATGATTATAAATGGAAATGTAAAAAAAATATTTTAATAATAATCAATTCAATATGGAATAATATTAACTACAATATTATATAATCGAATTAGTTTTATTTGTGATAATATAAAATGATAAAATGTAAATTGTACTGAATTCATTTTATCAGTGTCACTTTTGTAAATTTTAAATTCGCATTCAATTACAAATTTATCAAACAATTTCATAACGATCATTAAACGTGTGTTTAAAATTAATAATTGCATTCCACTAGATTTGCAACATTTGTTAACGTATTTATTGTAAATTACAAAATTGCATTAAGTTAAAAATATATGAAATAATTTTATATTAATCCGATTTTATAATTCAGTACTCAGAAGATAGTGGATTAGTTTTAGAAATTAGTATCAGCTTCTAAGCAAATAAAATAATATACTCGTATAATAATTGTTATTGGACATTTTTATTAATCCTTTGTGATAGAATTAAATGAATTATTTGTATTAAAAAAATATTAAATATTAGGTTTTGTTACATGAAATATCATTTTTCCATATTTTTCTTATTGATTTAGAAAATTCTTATATTACTATATCCAATATTCTTCAACTCAAACTCGATTCCAGTTCGAAAAATATTTACGTTAATAAAAAAATAACACTGTACTTACAAATAATAAAATTAGGTTGGTACAATATCGATTAGAATTTTTATTAAAACAATGAGATAGAATGATTTAGAATTTTTGAAACGTAAATATTCATTCCAATCAATCGAAAATTTTGATTAAATGAATTATACCCGTACATAATTTACTGTACCGATTTTTCTGCTCGTATTAAATCAATCAACTGATTGACCTTTTATTCGTGTATGTGTGCAAATATGTTGAACAGTAATAATTAAACAGATTACAATTGATCGAAATTGAAATCTGTTACAAATCAAAGTAACTGAAAACGTTGTGTAAGCAGACATAATGTATCCGACGATAGTAAGCGGTTAAAAAAGGATGATATTTGATCATCCAGCGTTAGTGTAGTAATTAAATATAACTACATATTGATTCATTGGTAATGTGACGGTGGCGGATTGTCTGATATCGTACGACTAAAAGTCAAGTCAATAACTAAAGAGGGTCACAACGTCCGAACCAATCCACTTAAAATTTTTCTTTACTCACTGCTTGATATACACAAGTATATATATATATATATATATATATATATATATATATATATATATATATATATATATATATATATATATATATATATATATATATATATATATATATATATATATATATATATATATATATATATATATATAAAATCTTAATTTTTAGTCATTTCTAATCACGAAAAAAAGAAATTTACATTAAATTACTTTTATAAAATAAAAGTTAAAATTAAAAATTAATAAAAATATACTTTTAGTTTATTAACTTCGAATATTCAATAAATCGTGACTGTAGAGTTTCTGTTTATTTAATCTTTATGATTTCTTTCGTGATTTTATATTCTCGTAACTTTTGCATATTATCAAGAGTAATCTCCATTTATGAGTATGTATATATATATATATATATATATATATATATATATATATATATATATGATCGTAAATTTCATAATTTAAATTTTATATAGTTTCAGAACTTTCTAATTGTTATTCTATCGATTTTTATATACATATAAATATAAATAGTGGTATTGGTGTATTTATATTTGACATTAAAAATATATACAAATGGCGTATTGAATTATTTTAATTTTCTCTTTATCAAAAGCAATGAATTTTTATATTTATTATTAGTAATTTTCAATATTCAATTGATATAATTACTTTCATTTGATCAACTATAAAAATATTAAACATGTACTAATAATTGGATTAATTATTTATTTTATTTTCTTATTAAAATAATAAAAGAATATTATCTTTAATAATATTAGTGTTATATTATTCGGAAAATTTTACATATTGCATCATTTTAACTCAGTCTATATAAAAAAAATTCTTAGAAAAAAAACTAACATTAAAAACTTTTACTACTTAGTAGTTTTATCTACAAAATGAACAAAGTTTTACAGCTAGAAAGTACTAAAAAAGTACGAAATCTATTTTTTTTAATTATTTGCTCATAAACTAACTCTAATGAGATTTGTCTTTCTTTCAAAGAAAATAGATTTTGTTACAAAATTTTTATTTAGTTAACTAATTAATATCCAATGTCAAGTTTAAGATTTATTTCATCGTACAAAGATGATAGATTTTATAATTTGAAAATAATAATATTAAAAATATTTCGATATGAAAATAAAAATTCACATCTTTTGTAATATTCGTATATTTTTACTATTTGTTCTCATTTAATTATAAATGTTTTTTTGTTAAAATATTTTTCATTTACTTTAATACTAAATCATTTTTACTTGAAGTATTAACCATAAATTTAAATTATTTTTATAGTAAATAAACTTTTATTTAAATTTTTAAAAAGTCGTATGATAAAATATTTTTTCTGTTCAAGTACTAATATAATAATACATTAATATTTTAATTAAAACACAGTTTCGAAACATAATATTCATTTTATTTATTAATACAACAAAATACTTTTTAAAATACCTCAATTTTTATTCATGTAACCACATATCAAACATATGTACATCGGATGCTGTGTTTATTTATGTAGAAATATTTAAAATTTAAAAATCACAAATCTATTTATGTGTATATATATATATATATATATATATATATATATATATATATTATATATATAGATAGATAGATATAGATATAGATAGATAGATATAGAAAGAGAGAAAAATATAAATAGATAAAAATATGTACAAATATATACATAGTGTTGATGTATTTATGTAAATATTTGTGTAAAAATATGTTATAGTGTTGTGAAGTCAGAAAAAGTAATGACGTTATGTATGTTGATAAAAAGTTTGAAATATTACAGCTAAAGTTCAAAGTTTGATCCAGTTTTTATCTCGAATGTTGAAAATTGCACATGGATATCATTGAATATTTCTACTCATATTTCAATATTTCATTCAATTTTGTTAATTTTATTTTTGGTATTTGAAACTGTTTTTAATACAATAAGTATTCATTTTGTATTCGAAAAAAAACAAATACTTAATTATATTTTAATATTAATTAAAATATACAAATACGCTGTCATTCTTTCTAAATCAATAATGAAACAATTAATAACTAAATAAATATTTCTACTATTATATATAATCATATACATTTACAAATACATATATATATATATATATATATATATATATATATATATATATAATAAAAGCCTATGTCAATTAAATGCTAAGTAAAAACTTCAGCAAATATCAGTAGATCCTCTTAAATCTTTTCCCAAATTCTTCCATTATTTTCTTTTCGCAACTATCCTCATTTAATCTCTACCGCCACAATACTTAACAATATAATTCCCCATCTTTAATAAATATTTTACTGAGTATCTTTTTGTCTGTTGGTCGCCACTTCATACTGATTTTTATTCATCTACTATATTCTCTTCTATTATATTTTATTTGTTCTGTTAATTACCTTTGTCTGTTCTTGTACCCATTTACAAATTTTCTGATAACATTTATAAATTCCTAACATTATCTTTTCCATGTTTCCTTGTTGAAAGTTTTTGATTCATTTTTGCATTCCGTATCCAAGATTCTGATTTATAAGTCCAAAAAGATAATACATATTGATTGTATACTTTCTGTTTCAGGCTCAATGATATTTTACTCTTCATTATATTATTCATTCTTTCAAAAGCTGTCTATATTACTCTAATTCTCGATCTAATCTTATATATATATATATATATATATATATATATATATATACATACACACACACATAAGTACTTATGTATGTATATAAAAAATAATCCACATAAAACTATATACTAGATAACAAAAAATGATACGAAAATAAATAGTAATTAAATATCAGTAAAAACGAACACACTATATGAAATAATTATAAACGAAATAATTTCAGAATATCTCATATTTATTGCAATAAAAAGTTTATTTATTTATTTTAATGGATTTAAAAATCTGTTTTATTAGACTATTTAAAATTTTATTTACCTCACAAAAAATGTTGCTCACTAAAATTTATTTTTAAATATTTTTAACAATAACACCAAATTGTACTTTAAATATGAGAAGAGCATAATTTTGATATTTAATTTGATTACGTTTAAATATATTTGAAAACCGATATTAGTAGTAATATTATATATATATATATATATATATATATATATATATATATATATATATATATATATATATAATGAATGTTGGATAAAAGGTATTTTAAATAATTATTCAAATCTTTTTAAAATTAATTGACACAATGATTTTATATTTTTTATGTAAATTAAAAACAGCTGTATTAATTTTTAATTATCTTTTTTTATTCTTTTACGATATATATGTATATTACAAAAACTAAATAATAAAATTAATTCCTAATCTATTGATTTGAATATATTTTTAATAAGTTTTAATATTTATTGTTTATTTTTAATTGTATTATATATAACTTCTTTGACTGGATTAATTAAACATACCAAGCTAATAAAATTAAAATATCTTTATTTTAATAAATGGAAATTTCAAAAACATGACAATTTATTGTCTGTTATTTTATTATATTTATCTTGATTACATGTTAATATACTTAACACTTATATTATTTAACGTTTGAAGGTATTGGCTTACCTAAATTCAATGCTTATAGCTGACCTTACCTTATTGTTATAATAGATTGAACTGACCCTTTTTCTGGGTCAATACCTTTGAAACTTGTAAATTAAATATATTATTCAATGCAGATTTTAATAACTAATTATTTAAGCAGTATATTATTACTCTAATATTTGTCCAATGTGTTTGTATGTTTTAATATTTTTAAAGTGTAAATTCAGTAACAAATTCAATAATTTAATCATCTCTGAATTGTAATTCAGGATAAAATCATTATTAGTTTGATATTTAAATAAAAAATTATCATATCAGTCATTCAAATAAGTTAGATAGAAAAAATCCTTATTTACTTTATCAATTGAAATATTTTTTTATGGTTATTTAATGAAACCATTTTTTACTTTTAACAATTTTAAAAAATTTAATTACCTAAATGATTTAAATATAAATTTTTCAATAAAAGGAAATAGAAAAATTAATAGCTTAAATATTTATTAACATATTTATTTTTTCCAGAAAGTTCTTCATAAATAATTTCACGATAGAAAATTAATTTTTAATTAAGTAATATATCACATGATTGTTAAATTATTTTCTGTTTTAGATATGAGTACGGTTTTTTAATACTTATATTATTTAAATAATATTCATGCAAAATTAATTCCATTTTACTCCGATTTGAAATTGAAATTCATAACAAAAATTAAATCAAAGTGACTTGCAAGTAAACCCAATTCTTTTATAAAAATGGATTTAATAAAAACAGTAAAGAAAAATGATAAAGTCCTGGAATAAATTGTAATATTCTACTTGAATATTATTGCCTTATTCAGTAATATCCTTAAAAATATATTAAAGTAGAAAATCTGTGACAGTTACTAAATTTTATTCTGAAAAACATCTATTATTAAATTTACCATCTAGAAGGAACCTTTTTTTATTATTATTATTTTAATGAAAATCTATCTTTTATTTTTTGAATTTATATAAAGTTTTTATTTAATATTACAGCATTATATAAGATTATATTTTTCATTGTAAATGTGTAATTTTGACATTTTTTTCTGTACTTTTTCAGCTCTATAATTTAATTTATTACAGATCTCATTCTTATAATACAAATACAAAGAACAGATACAGAAATTTGTATAAATAAATATATATATATATTTGTAAATTGAGTGAATAAGTATAAATTCTTCCAATATGAATAGTACATTATCTCTCTTGTTTACAAATTTACAATAAAATATCTAATATCCTTAATCTACTTATTTATTGATATTTTAAATACACAAATATCTAATCTATCTTTCTATATATTTAATATATAGAGAGAGAGAGAAAGAGAGAGAGAGACATATAGATGCAGATACAAATATTTGTATATAGGCATTCAAATTCTAAAAATGATTTTAAATGCATGTATTATTAAATTATCATAATTAATGATGATTGTTATTAAATGTACATATGTTTACAGCTTTACTCCGATATAATTATATGAATTACAATGATTAATTTAATTTCTATTTTAATACGAATAGTGGTGTAAGTCAGGAAAATTCTGTTTAAATTTATATGTCACAGTTTTCGCGTACAACAACGTTTTATTACAACATTGAAAATTAATGATATTATTACAACACTGTACCATTCATACATGATTTTCACTGCAATAGGATAACAAAATTAATCATTTAGATAGTAATTAGCTACCCATGATGTATGCGTATTTGAACCGCTGCTATATAACATAAGGCTCTATGTGAAATCAACTCGATGACATGTAACGATGGAGTTTGCTTGAATTATTATTATACTGCAATGTAACTGGTAATTATGTATATGTACAGATATATATATATATATATATATATATATCTATATATGTATATACCTTATCCAATAGGGAAAAAAAATATCTACCAGTCATGTTTTATAAAAAAAGTCTTCTGGTCGAGTGTTTAAAATATAATACTAAAGTTTTGTTTGTAAAAACGTTCTTTTGACTTTTTGAATATTTATTTAAATTTCCTCTCATTGTTATTCGTTTATTTCCTTCGTTGTTTATTTACTCATCCATGAATTTTCTGACATTTGTTTACATTATTTTAATGATGAAATTTGAATGAAAAATATTTTCATTTAAAGATCGTTCACGTACTTATTGGAACATTAACACCAGTTTACAAATAACAAATTAACTTTTTAAATGTTAAATTATTAATTTTTAGAATATATTTTCAAAAAAAAATTAAATGTATTAAATTTCTAGTTATAAAGGCTACTTTATTTTTAATTATCATTATTATAGAATCAGTTTTCTCGACTGAAAAAAATTACAGATTTTTTCAGATCAAAAATAATATAGATTTAATAGCTCATTTTTTAATATAATTTATATATATATATTATAAATATTAATACATTTTTAATAATGATATAAAACAATATAATTAGTAATTTACTCTGTTTTATATTTTTTCTATGAAAATCTTTTAAAACTAATAAATAATTGTGTAAAATTTATTTTTAATTCCGTGAAAAATTAATTTTAATACAAATTATTTCAATATAAAGTTTGTGTTATTGATTTAAATAATTTATTTACGTTAAATTGAATTAATCACTATAGGAATATATTTTAATATAGAGTCATCTAAATGTGATGCCTAGATTTGTGTTTTATTAAAAAGAAACATGTGTATATATTTTTTTTTCTATTTAATAAAACACAAATCTAGGCGTCTTATTTTGATGACCCTATATGATAACATATCATATTTATTTTAATATTACATAAATTATATCAACACTTTAATTATAATATGAAAATTTTTATATATTGTCAAATTTATTTAATCAGTATTTTCTATAAAAAAATATTTGAAAAAAATATTGAAAATTAAATTTAATAAACATATCAATATGTTACAATTTTCATATCATAATTAAAGTACATTTTAATGTATTTTACATAGTATTAGAATATTACAATTAATCAGTTAAGAAATTTGTCAGTTAGAGTATAATAATGAACAGTCAATATTTTTTTTAAATAATAACTGCTTTCGGTAAACGAACGAAAGTATTTTTAAAAAATAATTAATAAAGCTTAAGAATAAAATTTTTCAACCGCTTTAAATAGAAACTGATTCTGTATTATATTATTGTATACATCAAAAGTATAAACATAAATTATTTTGTAAAATTTGTTTTGATGTATTTAATTTTTTTTTGTAATCCGAAATTCAAAAAAATAATTAATATAGATTATTTGTAAAAACGTTGCATGTTTCAAAAATTTATTTTAAACTTTTTTAACACACACATTTTATGTATATATGTTTATATATATATATATATATATATATGTATTCAATTCAATTCATTTAAAAATACTTGAAACTCAAATTAATATAAAAAAGTCCTCTTGAAGTTAAATTAATCATATACGAGTACAATTAATCAAATGAACAATTATATATATATATGTAATTTTTTCAATTTAATTTATTTAAAAAATTCTTGAAACTCAAATTTATATAAAAAATGTTCCACTTGAAGCTCAGTTACTAGTACCGAATTAATTAAATGAACAATTATATATATATATATATATATATATATATATATATATATATATATTTATACGAGCTTTTCTGTAGTAATTCAGTCATCAGTTAGACAAACGGAAACTCCAATTAACAAGAATCTACTCGTAAAATTCTAAAACTGTATGTACGGACTTTCGTTTCGAACGATTTCATAGACTAAGTTGAATGACACTCGTGATTTATATTTACGTATGTCCCGCTGTTCCATTTCCAGACAACGATAAACATTTTTCGACGTGACATATATCACACGTAGCTCTCAAATGCCACTATTTTATTTTATTTTATTTACTTAAAGCGAAATCAGTACCAGTTTGATATGTCGTAAAAAATCGATTTGTCTGTGAATAAATATTTGTAGATGTATGTTCTAAAACTTTTTTTTATTAACAAATCTGTTCAGTGATTCCAAATCAATTTTAGGAAATGGAAAAAATCGTTTATTTTTTTCCACTAAAATCAAATGTAGCAAGAATGTTTTTTTTTACAAATCTAGGAAAATTGCACGTGTTAAATTATCGGTTAAACATTTTCTTTCGTAAATTTTCCAATGTAGTATCAGTAATAACAAGATTTTTTTTGGTACAGATATTTTATTAATATTTTTTATTGTATCGAAAAACCGACTTGATAGAACATAATATAGTTCATATGGTTTGATATCCGAACAAAGTCGTTACATTCTATGGATAGTTATTCCCTGATACAAGATTCTTTGAAACCTTTTCTACTGATGTTTTCTTTTGGGAACACATCTTTGTTCGTTTTGTACGATAATAACATTTTTTTTTTTAGTTTTTTTTGTACCTTTTTGCCTGATTCTAGGTTTTAAAATATTAAAATAGATCTGCAACATTTGTACTAGATTCGAAAATAGACTATATTTGGAAACGTATTCATTATAAATGTCCAATATATTAAATATTTTATTTTTATAAATATATTTTCATTCACGTAATATAATTATTATTGAATTTTATATTCATTGTATAACCATATACATATATTTTTATCCTTTTTTATTTATTTTTACAAAATAATTTTATCTCTTTTAAACTGATATTTGAAAAGGGTTATTCAGTATCAAACTTTTGTTTGTTTTATATATATATATATATATATATTGATGTCCAGAAAATTAACTCTGAATTCTATCTGTTTCATATCTTCAACAAAAATATTTCACAGGTAAAATGTATTTCTGATTGTTTTCCCATGATAACAGATGTTTTTGTATTTACGAAATAATATCATCGTAAATAGATATATTTCTGAATACAATATGAAATTCTGAAGACGGCTTATTTCATTTTATAATACAAATGTAATAACGTAATTAGGAGAGTAGAAGCATAATTATCCCTCTTATAATTTTCCCATCTGATTCATAAATGCTATATTTAGAAACTTTTAATATATGTATAAAAATCGATTTGAAATAAATAATTACGAATTTAATTTTTTTAATATCTAAAAAATAATTTATTTTTATTTGTACATTAATAATAATAGAAATTATATCTTTTATAATATTTTTTAGCTTATAATTCTATTATCATTCTAAAACTTATATCCTAAGATGTCAAGGAGCTTTATCACTCATTTACTTGCCTAATTTTTCATATAGCTGTTTTTGTTCACTAAATTGAAATGAAAGACATGTAATTATATTTTAATTATATTAAAAAAATCTAAAAATCTCCCGTAACATTTTTTCTGAACTCTGTTTCAAAGAAATAACTTTAATATTCTTTGAAAAAGCCTATCATTTTCATAGAATTATTATTATTTAAAAGAAATATAATTCAATGAATACTAAATATTGCCAATATTTTTTTTAAATGATAGTCTTAAAGTTACATTTTTTTGGTTATTACGTTAATTAATTAAATAATCGTATACATTATTAAAAATATCACTTCAGGTTTAAACACATGATATGTGAGAAAAAAATGCTTGTATTGTAAAACGAAATATT
This sequence comes from Neoneuromus ignobilis, assembly GCA_029203775.1. Taxonomy (NCBI): domain Eukaryota; kingdom Metazoa; phylum Arthropoda; class Insecta; order Megaloptera; family Corydalidae; genus Neoneuromus; species Neoneuromus ignobilis. Next base: position 11,966,972 of record CP092090.1, read on the forward strand.
GATAATAGATATATTGATTCTCTGGAGAAAAATAAAACATTAAAATTCAATTATATAAAATTTAGTAGATAAACAGTAAGTTATAAATAGTAAAAAAAATATTTCTCGTATTTAACTTTAAAAATGTTTAATGGAATATTTAATTAAGACGTAGAATAGTTTTTTTAAACCAAAAATTAATTAAAAATATAATTTATAATATACACATATATATATATATATATATATATGTGTGTGTGTGTGTATAAAATTAATACACATATTAAAACATAACATTTAAATTTTCAAAATTAGAAATACAAAAAAAATCTATTCGTTGTGGTACTTTGACAAATTTACTTTAGCAAAAATAAATAACACAAATATACAAGATTTTATAAAACGTTTAATAATTATTAATGATTCATTTTCTTTATTAATTGCATATCAATGTCTGTCCCATTATTGTTAGAATATTACATTGGAATGAATAACTCATTTCTATCGAAATAAAAAATATCAAAGTAAAATTTCTTTCAAATAAAAAACATATTATTATTTTTATTAGTAATAATACTGTTAATTATTAATTGATACAAAAGTCGTTATTGTAAATACACGAATTTATTTATTTAGTTTATTTTAGTTATTATTAAATAAAAATATTTATTAACTATTACATACATATTGTATGATTAGTATCATTTGAAGGTCTTATTTATTAATTTACTTAATTATCTGTTAACTTCTATTTAAAATATATTAGTTAATTACACTTTGTATAATAATACCTATTAATCTTTATTAATAATAATATATAAAATAATATAAAGCAATTAGGTAATAATAAATAATTAATTTTAAAAATGAGTGCTTTTTATTACGAAAAATCTATTATTTATAATTAATTACATAACAAAATAAGTAATTCCTAAGCTGATAAAATGATTTTTAATATTTAAAACAGAACCTAATCTCAATTTAAAATGAAACACACGAAAGAATATAATAAATATTTAGTATAAAACATCTAAGTATTAAAAACGGCGGAAGATGTTAAAAATTCATGTAGTCATTTTCCCATCTTCTTTTAGATTTCATATTTCTTCTAAGGTAGATATATATATATATATATATATATATATATATATATATATATATATACATACATATGAGCTTTTATAAATATAGTTATGTTCATAAAATCTACGATATTATTTTAATATTTAACAGAAACTACATACAAAAAGATCCAATCTTAAAGATAGAAAGATCATTTTCCTCCAATGCATACACTGTATCCATCGTGTGGATTAAAATGAGCGAATCATGAGATTTTTTTCAAACTTTGCTGGTTTAAAAGTTTAAGCTGTTCTCGACAACTTCAGATTGCGAATGCGACGTTGTGATTAATGGTTTTTGTGGAAAAATATATAATGTACATATGTTACTATATTTTCGTCTACATTTACGTTTGAAAAACCAATATTTTACATTTCTCCACAATATTTATTTACAAATGTATATTTGATTATAATACAATAAATAGTTGTAGGTTCGAGTTGAGAATTTAGTTATATTAATTTAATTAAAATTATTATTTATTTCGTACAAATAATTTTACATTTTATTTAAGTACGGTTTCAAAACTATACCGCTTTTATCATAAAACTGTTTTTTTGTATGCGTAAATGTATTATGAAGTACGACTTGCGAAATGAATATTATTCTAACAGACATTATTCATCTTTATTAAATAAAATAGTATGTCTGTATTATCATAACTACAAAAACTTCTATGTTATATTGTTTTGAAATATATTACGTGGTGTAACATAATGTTATATTGTTATATTCTGCGATATTGTGTCGTTTGTTTAATGTTGTATTACGTTGTACTAAATCGTATAGTATTTTGTATTGTTACATTATTAACCATTGTTATTGAGGACATTTTAAATTAGCTTGGAATTAATGTTTGTTTATAGATCTGTGAAAAAATAAATTCTATTTTATTTATTAATTTTGAAAATTTAAATTAGAAATTAACTAATCCCAAACTGAATTTGAGAAATATATTTTTTTATGAAAATAAACACTGAATTTCTAAAAAAATAAACTTAATCTAAAATTCAATTTAAGAACCAAATTTCAAAATAAATGTTTAAAAAAAATAAAGTAATTATTTACAAAAGGCAAAAAATAAATAAGTATTTATGAATGATTAAAAGTCAGTATAACAAATTCAATGATTTGAAAGTATAATTTAAATGAAATGAATTTTAAAAAAATAATAATATAAGTAATAATCGAATTATGTTATCTTTAAAAATTTATATAATTTCGTGTCAAAAATATATTGAATTGAAAATGGAAGTACATTTAATTTTAAAGATTAATTTAAGTAGTATAAAATGTTTTTTAATGAAATAAAATATTTACTATTTGTGATTATTATTGTTCGATTGACTAAATTTAAATTTAAAGCTCCAAATTTAAAAACTGCTTATCAAACTTCAGGCATTGATTTTCATGATTGAAAATATTTTCTCATTAAGAATTTAGAATAAATTCTTTATAAAGAAGATTAAATCTAAAAATCAATTTATTAAATTGAATCTTACAAATAAGATTAAATATTAAAATACACTGGCTAAATTATTTTTTTAATTTTGTATACACCAATTTTTTTTAAAAAAAGTTTTAACTTGAAATTCAATTTATAAAAAGGAAATTGAGTAAATAATCAAAAACATTTTAAACAACATAAGAAAATTAGAATATATTATTCAAAAATAAATAGTTTGTCGAAAATACATTAGGTTATTTTATAACTGCTATTTTGAGGTTTTAGTTTATTAAAATTTTTAGTTTATAAAACAGATTAAAAAATACAATAATAAAATAATAATTAAAAAAATATTTTAATATTTATGAAAGTCTGTAAAAAATGAAATTTATAAACTGAATTTGAAAAATGAATTTTGAAAAAATAATACAACTAGTTGTCACACAAATGAATTATCACTCTCTACACTATAAGATATTAAAAAAACGTTCAATAATTACTTATTGTTCACTTTATTTGTTTATAATAACAATAAGCTCATGCACATTTCGATGACTATGCCAATATCAATAGGGCGTTGTATTAAAAGTCTAGATCCTAGATTTTATAACACAACGCTCTGATGATGTTGATGGCATCGCCGTCGAAATGAGCATTACCTTATTATTATTATAAACGAACAAAGTGAACAATAAGTAATTATTGAACATTTTTTAATATCATATAATATTGAGGGTAATAATTCATTGATGTGAAGCCAAATTCGCCAGTTTCAAAACAAATAATTGCCTGTATAAAAATCTAAAATGTTACTATTTCTGAATTTTGTAAATATATTTTAAATATAAATTACATTTAAAAATCCGATTTAAAACAAGATTATGTAAAATAAAAAAAAATATTTTGTATTGAAATATTTATAAAAACAAACAAAAAACACTAACAAAATTTAGAAAGTTTATTTACACAGATAAACATTAAAAGAATATCGTACAAATATTTTATGAAAAACTGCAAAACAGAGTTTGTTTCAAACTTTGTTAAAAATTCTGCAACTTTTTCTCAAAATATATACGAAAAAAAGACATTTTGTTATATTTTGTTTTAAATTGGATTATATTCTTTGAAACATATTTTCTATAACGAAAATAAAAGAAAAGTAATTGCTTTCAATAAAAAGAGAATTTCAACTTTTCACGTCCATTTTGTTCCAAACTAAAATTTCAAGTTGTTTCATTTATTTGAATCAATTAATATTATATATATAGAGAGAGAGAAAGAGAGAGAGAGAAAGAGAATAATTAATCTAATAATAATTAAATTTTGTTATAAAGTAAAAATCAGAAATATTTTTGAAATTATCAAAAAAGAAATATTTTTTTAAATAATGAACCAAATTTGATTTAAATTTTTTTAAGAATATTTATAGATAAAAGGATATTTTTTTATTAAATATAATTTAGTAAATCTAATAATTCAAATCCTATATAATGTGAGAAAAAGCTAAATTTAATCTCTTTTTTTAGAAAGAATTAATTATAAAACAGTAGAAATTATTACAATATAAAAAACTTTTCTACTTGTTTTTTATTCAAGCAATCTTCATATATACATCTAAAGCTCTAGCTTGAAATAAATTGTAACATGTTGGCATAACTCTGTTTTAATACTAAAAAAATTAATCCACATGGAATTCATGAATATAAATATAAAAATTTAGTAGATCAATACTCAACATTTCAGTATAAAAAACTTATAATAAACTATAATATATTATCTTTATTTATTAAAAAGTAATTTTATATTAGATTTTTTATTTTATATCAGAATTCGTTTTAAAAATTATTATAAAATTAATAATCAAATTAATTAATACTTATGCTTATACAATTCTCGGAATTATTGCAAAAAAGCTATAAATATTTGTACGTTAAATAAAACATTATTTATTTTACACAAAAGTAATTTGTTTTTCATTTACAAAATTGTTTAGTTAAATGTTTAATGAACTTCTAAAAGCTTTTCGAACTTAAGTCTAATTATCAAATTCAGTTCTTTGTTCTATACCGGCTAATGAAATAGAACAAACAATGCAATTCAGTGATAACAAATCAATGACGTTTCACAAAATAAACTTCTTCAATTCTTTGATTGTAAATTGAAAATGAAGAAAATGTTCTGGTATTTGTAAATGTCTGAAAGTGTTTTTTGTTTTGTGAAATGTTATAAATAAATTCGTTTCGTCTTTAATTGATTTATAAAATCTTCGTAGTATTTTTATGTTGTTCAAAAATATCATTTAATAAAACAGAATGCTGAAAAATGGTTTTGTCAAAATTTACTGAATGATATCATTTTTCATTCTTAATTTAATTACATGTGAAAATATTATATTTTATATTTATTTGTTTTATTTTTTTACTTTACATTGAATTAATTATGATTATTTTATTTTATTTAAAGAATGACTATTTTTCACCACATTTTTCAAACTATAGGTCATCGTTATTTTTCAGTCAAAAAATAAAAATCAGAATTATTATTTTTTTTCGCTATAAATCCATCAATTTTATCGAATTTAATTATGTTTAAGCAAAAAATATCACTGAATAAGAAAATATAACTTTTAGGCATAAATAATGATTTTTAATACAACTTGTAGATTTTTCATGTTCTAAAATTAAACATTCAAAATAAAATTTGTTAAAAAATTTTTATTTAAAATACATTAGTTATTTTAAAAAATGTATCTTTAATTTATATTTAACATTTAAATACAAAAGCAAGTGCAGATTTTGATCTAATACCTTTTAACAGTAGGGAACAAATCAAATAGTTAATGAATAAATGAAAATACAACACGATCAATTTTTTAATCGTATAAATCATTTTATTGTTACGAAAATTGGTTTTTCTTTTATAATTCATTATTTTCAATTATAATTCAGTGATTTTAAATGAAAAAATCATTTTTAAAAAAATATGATTTTTTGCCAAATTTTCCATACTATAGGTCGTGGTTATTTTTTAGTCAAAAAATGAAAAGTGGAATTATTAATTTTTTTTGCTATGAATCAATTAATTATATTGAATATAATTAGGTTTGAATAAAAAAATATCACTGAATAAGAAAATATAATTTTTGGAATCAAATAGTGATTTTTAATACAACTCATAAATTTTTCATGTTCTAAAATTAAACATTCAGAATAAAATTTGTTGAAATTTTTCACTTCAAATACATTATCTATATTAAAAAATGTATCTTTAATTTATATTTAGCATTTAAATACAAAAACATGTGCAGATTTTTAACTAATACCTCTTAATAGTAGAAAATAAAACAAATAGTTGATGAATAAATAAAAATACAGCACTACCAATTTTTTGAACGTATAAATCATTTCACTGTAGCGAAAATCAAGTTTTCTCCTAAATCCATTATTTTTAACTATAATTCAGTGATTTGAAATGAAAAAATCATTTTTTAGGAAAGATGATTTTTTACCAAATTTTACATACTATAGGTCGTCGTTATTTTTTGCTCGAAAATGAAAAGTGGAATTATTATTTTTTTTTGTTATGAATCAATGAATTATGTTTAATATAATTAGGTTTAAACAGAAAAATATCACTGAATTGATTTTTAATGAAACACGAAAAATTTCAATTTAAAAAAATTTAACTTTCAAAATAAAATTTATTCACATTTTTAATTCAAAATACATATGCTGTAATGAAAATTATATACTTGATTTATATTTAACATTTAAATACAAAAATTATTGTAGGTTTTGAAAGATTTTTTAAAAAATAGATATTGAATTATAAAATTAATTAAAATCAGTAAAATCTGTTAAAATAGATTTAAAATAAATAACTTTAATTAAATAAAAACATTTAAAAATTTCAATTTCTGTTACTATATTTCCAATTCTTAGTGAGATTAGTATAAATTCTTCATAAAGTAAATTATTCATAATATTTTTCATAAAGTAAAATATTATGTTCAATATAAGAAAAAGCTCATATTTATTGTATCTAAAAAAAGAATATTTTGTTTTTCATATAAAAATATTTTTTCTCTTTAAAAATTCAACATGTTTTTTTTCATAAAAATGAACTACTTCTATGATGAACAACGTATTACATTTTTAAAAATAATATTTTTTAATTTAATGTTATTGATGTTGTTTTCAAAGAAAAGGATTACTCAATTTTTTAATAAATCAAAAACATACCTTTGATATGAAAAATAATCAGCACGTGTAAAATATTCTAAATATTTCACACATATGTTCTCCAAAATAAACGATTTTATCTACTCTACTGTATTTAAATTGATAAAATATCTATATAATTCAGTATATTCAAAACATACACATTGATTTATATTTTTTTAAAACAGAATGTTTTTTAAAAAACGTATTATTTAATTCAATTGATCTTTTTTAATAGAAAAATATAATTGATAACTAAAAATGTTATCAAATATGAATTTTAAAAATTATTAATATTAATTATTCAAAGTGTAATCAGTAGTAAAATTTAATAAAATATCAATGAAATTTTTTTTATTTTTTTTTTAATATAATTTTCAAATACTTTAAAATACGATTATTTTTTAAAAAAGGAATGAAATGTTTTAAAAATGAATTTTTTGAAACGATATTTAAAAATTTATTATAAAATGATTGTTTCAGTTGTTCATTGTCAAATTAAAAAACTGATTCACATTTCACTGAATTATAAATTTATATTCTGGCACATTTATTCGAAACTCTGTATGATAGCCAATGAGACGCAAAATACCGAACAAATTCAATCATTAAAAGAAATGTGTTTAAATTTTTAATCCGCTTTCACGTTACAACAATTTCGTAGAAAGAACTAAAAAGTTTTTAGTTTAATTGAGTGTACAGTTAGAAAATTGTATTTTTTCATTACAGTTATTTACTATACAACAACATCGTCTTCAACAGAGAACTTGACACATAAAATACTTTGTTTAATTCGTTCTTTATTGATCATTACAAGTGTTTATTATCAGAATATTTCTTCATTTGTACATTTATTTCAAAAGAAAATTAAATTTAAGTGAGTCTCAATTTTATTCTTATACAATTTACAAATATTGTGTTTTGTATTTGTACTGTAATTCTGTATATAAATGACAGGTCGATAAACATTTATGAATTATTATTTCAATTTTAGTCATAAAATATTAAACTTATCAAAAATGAATAAAGAAAATTATATTTGTACTTTTGTTCATTCATCACTTTCTAAATATACATTCATTTAGATTTTCATTAAACTATATACATATTAAAAATATTATAGATACATACTGAACAGATAATGTAATTTGTGTTATTACAATATTAACAATTCTAAAATAATGAAATGGAAATGAAATTGTGAATATATAAGAATTATTTATTACTATTCAATATCAAAAGTTATTTTATCTAATACACACAAACAAACACACATTTTTTATATATATATATATATATATATATATATATATATATATATATATATATCTTATATATCTAAAATATAATAGATGGGACGGAAACATAAAAAAGTAGTCGAAATGGATTGGAAGAGAAAAGTATTAAATCGATTGAAATGGAAAGTTTTGGGAGAGATCTTCATCCATACATACACACACACGCATATATATATATATATATATATATATATATATATATATATATATATATATATTTAACAATCTCTGTTTATATTCTCCTGAATAAAATATTTTCCTAAAACTTTCTTATTCTATTTATTTAACATTTATTTGAAAAATATTTATTTTTAGAGAATATTTACTTATTCGCTTAATAAGATAAATTTATTATAAATATAGTATAAAGTCATATTTTTTATTATATATATATATATATATATATATATATATATAAATAAAATTAGTTTTTTTTGTGATCAAAAAAATACAACACGCTAGAAAAAGATTAATTACTATTTATTCAAACCTTGATTAATGCTAATTAATTCAAATATATTATTTAGAATAAATTGGTATATTTATTTAATGAAGAATTTAAAATTATTACTTTACTATAAGTAATAATTTCCAAAATAAGTACTTTATTATGGATTTTTTACTTTATTTATAAACTGCAACTATACCTATTCACATATATCTCCAAAATATTTGCCTAAGAAAACGTTTAAACAGTTTGGTACAAATTTTATTCTAAAATTACGTTATTTCATCAACATGAACAAATAACTCATCTCAATATCGCAAGAATGTATAAAAATGTTAAATTTATTTGTTGATACCCATTTGAATGGTATTGCCAAATTGTCAGAATGTTTTTCTATAAAATTTAGCACTATGATAATAATGTTATGTTCACTAAAATGTATATTATCAAATAAAGTAAACAATAAATAACTATTGATAATTATTTTCTTCGTCTTATTTTACAACATTATTTGGATTTTTTAAATTTTAACAATATTTATTCTAAATATAAAATTTACTTATTCAGTTTTTCATAATAAAATTCAAACTATAAAAATACTATTTTTAAACATAATTTCTTTTTTTCACAATCAAAAATTGTATATTTCTAATTTAAAATGTATTTATATAACGATATGAATTTAAATTAAAATTTATTTTTAATTTAAATAAAAATATAACACCTAGATGAATATTTTTATTTATTGCAACCTCTATATTTGACTATTTTTTCTATCTATCTATCTATCTATCTATATATATATATATATATATATATATATATATATATATATATATATATATAAAAGGGCATAAAATGTTTTATGTACGACGCATATTTCTAGCTATATAAAAAACTAATTGCTATATAAAGTACAATCTTAAGTGTTAAAAACACCTACTGTATTTATTTAGTATCGGAAATCGTTAATGACCCAATAGTTTTGACATTTCACCTTTAGATAATTATTTAACAGCCCCTTTCACAAGATACCACCTAATCAGGTTGAACAAATATTAATTGAAAAACAATCTTCAAGTTTATATAAACAAAGAGCTGATTGAATTTGATTTGTTAATTATATTTTCAACAATTTACTACAGAAAAATTATATATGTGGTTAAGAAATTAATTGATTTTATTACATATGACATTTAAATTATTTTATATCCACTCGTGGTATTTTATCAAAATAAATAGTGATTCATAGATAATTTGATTGATTTATATTAAGTTTAGTTATGATAGGTTGTCAGTGAATTTTAATATTTTTATTTTGACATAAATGTTCTATTTATTTATATCTGTCTGTCAGTGTTTGTTGGGTATTAGTTCGACTTAGTATCTGCCTCTTTGTCTATAAAACAATATCTGCTTGTAACTGAAGCTAATCGATAAGTAACATCATCTAAAATGTATTTATAAATATAAAATTATTGATTTTAAAGATTTTTTATTTAGTTTAATAATTTGTTATTTTAATGAAATCAAATAATTTTTTTAGCTATATATATATATATATATATATATATATATATATATATATATATATAAAGAAATTATTTATAAATTGGAAGTATATAATTGAAAAAACGTCATGGTATAAATTCTGAAATGCTACTTAGGAGATTGAAACTGTGCAGGTAGGTTTGCATAATATATAAAGTACTTTATCATGTAGAATAGTTTGGTTGTTTGTGTTGGTCGATAGCACTTTCAATAAAATATTAAAGCATTACTTAGCCTCCAGGTCGAAACGTTATATGACCGCTTCGGTGGCGGAATTTTAAGATAGTCTCCCAATATATTTTGTTTCTCTATGAAAAATGTGCATTTACTTGAAATTCCGTACCGAATAAATTGTACCATATACGTTTTTTAACCTACCTTGTCAAATATTTAGCTTGTGTTTAGACGTAAAATTCTATACCGTAATATCTTTTCTTCCATGTACAATGTTAAATTTGAATTTTGTTTTAGTTTATTTATATAATTATTTACGAATGGAATTCATAAATTGTTAATGATGTTCATTATTATTTAAAAAAAAATATTATTTTTTTTATAAATATATATTGAATTACTGATTAAATTATGAACATTAAAATTTTGTTTTAAATTTTATCATGTATATTATTATATATTTACATATATATATATATATATATATATATATATACTGTTTTTTTGAAAGAACGTTAATTTTAATGAATCTTTTTTACAAAAAACATATTCAGAATTATCAAATTTCATAATTCTTATCTTCAAACATTAAAAAAAAAAAATCGTAACATGAATAAAAATTCCGAATAATATTAAATTATTTTATTTCAAATACAAAGATTTATTTTAACGGTACAAACATTGTTCTTCGTACAAAAAGAAAACATTTTTGATTAACATAAAAACGAAATGTTTATATATACCTTCTATGAACTTGACTGTCTGTTTAATAATTCCAATACAAAATTCTCTGTATGTACGCTACACCCATTTATCTTTTATCTTCTTTACTTTCATGTATTGAAGATGGATAATAAAGATATACTAACAGCAGCGAACATATACATCTTCGTTATACATGTACTCTGATATTTTATACCCAGTGTTCTCTTTAAAGCTTAGATAAAATTCATTATATATTAGATATTTTTAGCTCTATTTTTAGTACTCGAACGTTATTATTTGAAGCTTTTCTAACTATATATTTTTTTAATCTTTTACATGTTATAATAATTGAATCTATCCACTATAATATTTTATAAACAATTATATGAAATTATATACATATGTACAAAAGTTAAACGTATTATACGTTTAACGATAAAACACCAATGATATATATATATATATATATATATATATATATATATATATATATATATATATATATAAAGTCTTATGAGAGTTTACTTCATTTTTAATAAAAAAAGCAAGTAAACCATTTTTCAAAGAGATGATTAATGTGCCAGAATTTTTCATTCGATGTATTGAATTAAAAATAGTGAGTAATATTATTTTTTATACAAGTGATATTTTTTAAATATAATACTTAATAGTAAATATAAGACATTTAATAATTCCAATATCCCTAATAACATTATTACCATAACATACGATTATATTGAATAGAAAATATTTGTTGAAAAATTATGTAGCAAAAGTTTTCTTTATTTTTTTTATATTTTAATATTTTATGTAATTGAAACCAAAAATTGTTGAATATTAAAAATTATTAATAAAAAAAATCCCATCAAATACTTATTATTGATACTGAACGATTATAAAATAATTAAATACAATAATTTATCAATTGAAAAAGTGAATAATTACACTTTTATAAGTCAATATTTTTTTAAATAAAAAATAAATTATATAAATTTTATAGTATATTTCATTCTAATATTTTGTAATAAAATATGTGAAATTTTCAAACTTAGCTTATTTCTCATGTAAGGAATATTTTAATTTGTTTATAACTTTATAAAAATGTATATATATATATATATATATACATATATATATATATATATATATATATATATATATATATATATATATATATATATATATATATATATATAGTTATAATAACTTGTTGCTATTTTTCTTATTAATTGTTAATTTTATTTTTCTATATAAAACTTGGATTCACTGTTTTTATTACTTCATAATCAAGTGTTCCAAATTTTTTTCCTATTTTTTTATATATCTATATACTGAGTTTTAATAAGTACTTAAAATCCTTATATTCGAATGACATCATTAAATTAAAACTTTAAATGGTTATTAAAATTTTGTATTTATTAAAATACTAGTATTTATAAAATTATAAAGAAAACTATTTTTTCAAAATACAACAAATCCTTCAAAGATGTTTTATAAATATTAAATATATATATATATATATATATATATATATATATATGTGTGTGTGTGTGTGTGTGTGTGTGTGTTTATGAAAAAAAATACGAATTAGAAACAAAAAATATAGTTTAAACATTAAAAAAAAATATCTGTTACAAAAAATCTTTGTAATAAATTATTCTAAGTAAATTATGTACAAATTGTCAAAATAAAAAGTGTTACGTATTTTAAAATAAATTTTGTTGGACAAAAGAAAAAAAATACATTTGCATTGGTTTTGATATGTCAGAAAAATGACAGGAAGCAGTTTTTCAAAGACAGTTTTTTTTTTTGAATGGATACAACTGGATAAGAGAAGCTGTAAGCTTGTGAAATGTAGAAATTTATAATATTGAAAATAGACGACAGCCGTGGTTTGAAAAAACATAAGGGTGGCTCAGTCGTTTTTATTAATAAAAGAATCAAAGTGAAATATTTATGTTTATTTTTTTTACTTTTAAAATATACGTGTACAAAAATTGTAGCAGTATATTTATGTACAAACAATAAAGAAACATTATTTTTAATGAAGGTAAAAAGTTATATATTTTATATATAAAAATTTACTAATTAATCATAACAAAACTAGCTTTATGTATAATTATTTATTTTATTTTTATCTTTCATTATCTTTTCATATGTTTCAAAACATTTCTATAAACCAAAAATAAAGAAATACTATTAGAATTTATTTACAATATATTAATGCTTTAATTTGTTTAAATTTTTCCAAAAAAAAAATACATTTTTTTCTAATAGATATTTCAAGTCATTGTTCTTTTAAAAAATAGTTTGGATTAATTATTTGAACATTTTTGTAAAATCTTGTAATCTTAAGAAATAATTCAGATGTGTAGAAAATTCAATTATTTATTTACTATAGATGAGTAACAACAAAGTATTCAAGAAACTGTAAAATAAATTGTTTTATTATGAATTAATATGAACTTTAATAAAATATATTTCTATAAAAACGAGTTATTAATCATTGAATTTTTTATTTAAACTACGTCTTAAATATAATAAGTTCCTTTTAAGAAGTGTTATCGACAATGTAAGAATATTTTCGACTATTTTTTACATCCCTAACTTCAATTTATATGACAATAGTGCGACACAATAGTGTAATATCAAACGTGTTGACTCTGGTGATTATTTGAATCAAACCAATAGTGGAGAGTCGTCTTTACTATACTATATCAGGAAATAAATAAATATGAAGAACCACAGTCAATAAAGGCGAGCACGTGCTAACTGTACAAAGGGTCGCAGACTGACGCGTATTTAATATTGGTTGTCGCGCGCTGGTTCCAAAGCACAGGCACAGTCGTCACGTATCTCTACAAAAATTTCTAGATCCAACCGTGACTGGGATGTTTAAAATTCCAGATTGAAAACCTAATATATACATACATATATATATATATATATATATATATATATATATATATATATATATATATATATATATATCACACATACATAGTCGTGGTTCATATTTGATATCATGTTATTGGTGAAACATATATTTTTCTTTTGATTTATGTATTGAATTTCCTTTTTACAGATATCATATATTTTTGTTAAAACAATATTATTTATTTAATATTTTTCTTTTGTAATATGAAAAAACTGTCAGTACATGTTAGGATATAATTTTCCAAAATAGATATTTCATTTTTTAGATTTTGCATTATTACATTTTCTTTTATATATATATATATATATATATATATATATATATATATTAAAAGTAATAAATATTATAAATAATACTAATATATAAAAACAGAAACATTTTTCATATAATAATGAAATTTTATTTAAGTTTAATGAAAAATATTCTTAATATTTGCATGGATGGTTATAGTCGACTTCAATCTTTATACAGAGATAATTGATTGACAAGTAAATAAATCTTTATTATTTCCTTTGTATAACTGAACAAGACAGGATGCACACAAATTATCTTATATTAAAATTATTGTTCTTCAAATATTTACAATTGGGCTATTAAAGTTTTTAAATATGTTTTAATAGAGTTATAAAGAAAAGTATAGTGGTTTATTACTTTTAAAAACAAATTTAAAGTTTTGAAACTTTAAAAAGTTCAAAAATTTTGATATATGTATGAACATTTTTAATTTATATATATGCATACACACATACATACATCCATATATATATATATATATATATATATATATATATATATATATAAAATATGAAATTTTATTAGAATTTTTTCACTTCTATATTTTTCAAAATGTGTTATACAATCATATAACTTATTATTAAATAAATATTTTAAATATATATATATATATATATATATATATATATATATATATATATATATATATATATATATGTATATATATACACAAATATTTAAATCTATTTATTATAAATATGTACTAACAAATTTAAATATAAATATAAATATTTTACTCAAAGAAAAAATGTTTTTTCTCAATTTATTATTTTTGTATTAATAGAAAATAAAAGATCAGTATATTTTTTCATAATTTAAAATAAAGTATGTTCAAATATAAAATAGGAAGTACTTTGTATTATACTTAAAAATAGTGTCAATACTTTTTTTTAAAAAAAACAAAAATGTTATTCAAAGCATTCTGTAAAATATTTCTCTCTCTCTCTCTCTCTCTCTCTATATATATATATATATATATATATATATATATAATAATTTTTATTAATATTTTCAACTTCTATATTTTCATTTTCTGCTTTGTACAATTATTTTAAATTTTATAAAATAACTACTGCTAATCAATAATATTTTTCAACTGCTTAATAATATCGAATATCTTTTTTATTTTTTCAGTATTCAAAGCCATTTATTGTAAATATTTATTTTTAAGTCTAATTTAGATTATTACATAAAATTACTTATTTTTCTACTGTGAAGAAAATATTTTTCTCTTAATATATAATTGGTACACATTATATATTGTAATTAAAAATTGATTTTTTTTAATAATTAAAAATAAAATTATTTTCTAACAAGGAATAATTTTTATATTATTTCTTTCTTTCTCTCTCTTTCTCTCATATAAAAATATTTTAATTGTTTTTAAAGAGTGTTTATAAAATTTATTTTTTTTTAAAAAAAAATAATTAAGAAAGTGTTATTTATATATATATATATATATATATATATATATATATATATAAATATATATAATTTTTATCTCTGTATTCTTTAGCTTTGTGTTGTGTAATTATTTTCATTAATTATTAAATTAACGTTTGAAATAATTTTAATTAATTATAACTGTATATGATGTAACTATATATACTTAAAAAATAATAATTTTCATATATAATTATTTTTTTAATTATTAAAATATTTTCAATTACACAATTGTTGTACTAATTTTAAAAATAAGAGAAAATTAAAATAAAATTATTTTCTATTCAATTAAAATTAATTATTAACAAGTGTCAAGACACAATATAATCATTCTAAAAAAAATATGTAGAAAAAACTGTTTATTCAACAAAAGAAATTAAACTATTAAAAGTTTATGGTCAAGTTCAGTCAGTCGGTCAAGTTCACCTAATTTAACAGTACATAAAACAGATCCTATACGTTACACTAACTAAATATTTTATCCGGGTCATAAATTAAATGAAACTTAATTTATGGGACATTAGAAACGCAGGAAATTTTGTCGCTTTTACAAACGCTGAAATTCATTTCGCATGTTAAACATACATGAAAATAGGATCAATGAACCAACTAGCCAATAAAGAAATAGTGTTAGGTTGACGTGACAAAAAAGAATTAACTGATGTCGAAGAATGGTCCTAGTTTAGATATTTCGAATCTATTTTTGGAAGTATGTACGAGCTGGATATATTCAAACGTTCATTATCAAATCTAACGTTCTAATTGAACGACGATGGAAACATTAAAATCCTTTTAATATACGTTAATTTAATTTGACAAATGTGAAAATATTTGATTTAATTTTATATTGTATATCACATGGTAGAAAGACATTAATATAATTATTCGTAATGAAATTTTATGTATGGTTTTAAATTTTTTATAATGATAACAACTGATATAAATCAAATATTTAAATAAAAACTGTTTTAAAAATCACACTGTAATTTTAAAAACAAATTGATTTTTTAATACTCATATTTTTATTTGCTGATTTAAAATAATTATATTCGAAATTTTACATTTTTGCTACACATATTAAACAAATTAAATAAAAAATATTTTTTGTGAAATTATAAAAGAAACCCTTTAAGGGTTATTTATAAAAAATATTTTGAAATTAATATCTACTGAAAAAATATAATTTTCCTCTGAATAATATTTTTAATTACATGTTATTTATTTTTATATACTTAGATACCAAATATTAGAAAACATCGAAGTATCTATGATAAGAAAAAAAATATAAATTATTTTTAGGTGTAAATAATGTTCAGTAATTCAATAACACGATAATGAAATTAAGATACAAAATGGTAAATATAATCTTTTGTAATGTTTTTTTCATTAAGACATAATTCTAAAAAGAAGATAATCAATAATTCTCTTGTAATTTATAAACAGCCCCTTGTTTATAAATTATAAAAGAATTTATTCAGATACTGAATAAAAAATTGAACACATTTATAAAAGTGATTTAGTAAAAAAATTGTAAATAATCATTATTACTCTAAATTTTACATGCTGATGAACATTTTAATTGTTATTTCATCACAGTTAGAGCGCTATATTATAAAATCATATATATATATATATATATATATATATATATATCAATGAATAAAATAAATAATTATTAAATACTTTTATTTAATCTTGTAATATTGATATACATAATATTGAAATTGTATTAAAATCTATAAAAAAAATTTTATAAAAGGTAATGGAATAGAAATTAAATATTCATGAAAAGGAAGTAAAATTCTTTCAAATTTAAAAAATGACAGAAAATCAAAACATTAAAATATAATTTTAATTCCAATTATATTTTCTTATCTCTGAACTTTTCAAAGTACTTAATTATAACAGAAACATTTATCCTATACATATATTTAGAGATATATCCTTATATTTATTCATATATAAGAGAAATAATAAATATATTACATGCATATAACAATACATATAATTGCAAATATCAGAAATGTCGATATTTCAAAGCAACAAGCTCGAACAAAAGCCTTTTGATATAGTGACATATTACAGAAATGGCTGTACTTATAAAGTTATTGTCGAATATAAATCAATGAGCAAATCTTGTTCCAACTCTATACGACTTGTCTATTTCCGAACCATTTGTACAAAATGAAGTATCATTATAGAATTGTTGAATGTTGACAGAGATGCGATAAACGTCTCGGTTTTAGACAAATGGGAAATCGTACAGCGAAAAGGGTTTTTTTTCTCTAGAACGACGTTGCTGATTCTTTATCATATTTGAATCATATCTACCTATCTATCTATCTATGTATATATATATATATATATATATATATATATATATATATATAAACTGAATATCATTTTTAAAGAAAACTCTATATATAAATTCATTGTAAAAAATATCTTTAATGGAGTATTCCAAATTTATATAAATATATGATGTCTGTGTAAAAGTTCAAAGATACAATTATGGTAGAGTTTAATTAACTTCAATTGGTAAATTAAAAAATGGTGTCACCCTTTTCATTATAACATTGTTTTCGATTAAATGTAAACACTTACAATTTTGTTCATTTATCATTAATCCACTATTATCACGCACATCAATACTAGCCGCTGAAGGACAAATTTATCATTACATGTCATCATCATACATACATACTTAGTGTATATACTCATATATATATATATATATATATATATATATATATATATATATATATATGTTTGTGTGTGTGTGTGTGTGTGTGAAAGAGAGAGAGAGAGAGAGAGAGTGAGTGAGTGAGTGTATGTAAAAAAACATAACTGTCACGGAATTCTGAAAAAAACCCTATTGGACTAAAATTGTCAGAACTAAAGCCCTACATATATACATATAAATATATATATATTTATTTATTTGTGTGTGTGTGTGTGTGAGAGTGAGTGAGTGTATGTGCATATTTTTATGTACACATATATGTGTATATTTAAGTATATACTAGATATTTATATATAATTATGTAGAATAAACTACAAAGAACGCTATTTTTTTAGACAATTTTTTCATAAAAGAAATAAATATTTCTTAACTCTCAATCAAAAATAGATATACAATATTTGAATAATATATATATTTTTCAAGTCAAAATAGCCAAAAATAAAATATTATTAATAATTGTATAAATATTATTAAAAACACTATATATATATATATATATATATATATATATATATATATATATATATATATATATATATATAATCGCCTGGAGAGTACTAAACCTTGTTGTTGTTGACAGAACTTGCTTATTTCCAAGATCCTAAGAATTACGTCAGTAATAGCTTAATTACTGATAAGGTCTTCTAATCTGGACAAATCGAAGGGTAGAGATTAGACCAAAAATTAGAGCAGATACAAGTCTTAGCCGAGGTGGAGAAAGCCTCCCTAAGAAAATAAACCCCTGATAAAAAATCCTGACCAACGTGATGAATATGATCAATTACCACCATCTTCTTTAGTGAAATATGTCAGCGGTAAAATAGCTTTCCTTTAGGATTTTCCGTTAAAAATTACTTTGGGAAAAATCGTGACAGAAAAGAAATCCCAGTGACATTTAATGACGCTTTCTCCCAACAGCGGGCTGATAGGCTTTAATAATGATGATGATATAATATATATATATACGCATTTTTAAAATTTTAAAAAATTATAAAATTCTAAAGTTATTTAAACAAAAAACAATTTAATAAATTATTTTTAAATTGTTTGTAGCGTTTTTTTCGCATTTTATTTAATTATAAAATGAAATAATGTTTTTTATAAGAAAAAGTCTAATAACTTTATAATTGGTTCGCAATTACAGGTAATTCACGTTTACACAAATTAATTACTCATTCTAATACCACAAGTTATTAAAAATTTAAATAATCACTTATTTATATATTGTATAACAAATTTTATAATTAAATGCTCTAAAGATTATAAAATGACAGTTATAATCCAAATTAATGTGAAAAGTAAGCAATTTGTGCCTATTAAATATTTTTATTAAATATAACAATGTTGAAACGAACGATTCATTTGTGTATAAGCGAATTTGCTAGAGTGTTCAATCAATAAAATTTTTTAAGGAGTAAAATAAATATAATTAGAATAATAAACATTTTTATTAAATAAATAAAAGTATAATTGAGTTATTTTAGGAAATAAATTAGAGTAAAAGCTGACAAAAATATTTTTCAATCAAATTATATTTTTTTTAATAGAAATTAAAAAAAATTACGTCAATGTCATATTTTTTGAATATTAAAAATAATATTTATAATAAGAAGAATTAAACTTTTTTCTATAATGAAAACTCCATTATATGAATAAAGTAGGAATAAAAATATTTATTATTATTTTTTAATGTTTCTATTTAAACAAAATATAATTCTCATGTTTTTATAATTCAAATTTATTAAATATTTTACAAATAATCTGTAAGTAAATTATTAAATATAATATTTTTTCATGCAAAAAAAACACATTAATATTAAAACATTTCCATAATGTATAAAAAAACTTGCTTTCATTTTCTTTTTTAAAAAACACATTAAGGTTTATTTCATTGAAACATTATTTTGATTTCGAAATAAAAGTAATTCAAAAAGTTTATTATATTTTTTTATCAATTTTTATTACAGTACTGATAGAACGAAGTATGCTTTTTCAAATCATCAAAATGTTATTTCTGTACGTCAGACTAAAATGATTTAATCTGAATATAAAAATGAGACTTTATCACGCAGATCCTATTTGAATATATTCATACGTAGCTATTTGTATTTCTCTCTCTCTCTCTATATATATATATATATATATATATATATATATATATATATATATATATATATATATATTTGAAAAAATAATATGTTTAAAATTCTTTTTAAAATTTGTAACATGCAAAAAGTACTTCTAGTAATTTCTTCAAATACCTTTTAAAAAAATTAGTTATTACTAATTTTTTACATCAATTATTTTTTTGTAAGAAAATTAATTTAAAAAAATAATGTCGAAGAAAATGACTTATCATTATTTAATACTTTTGTTAATTGAATCTAAACCAAAAAAAAAAAACTAATGAATTATTAATATAACAATGTTATCGTACATGCCTTAATACCCAGAGGGATGTTCGTTTTAATTTTCGTGCGTTTTGGTTTCGTTCAAGCTATTCGTTGTAATCTACCAATGTGGAAACAAAAAAATTATGTATACTGAATTTTAATCTTGAATTTAGAATACGTATTTGAAAATAGAATGAGTATAATACATTTTTCCCATCAGAGAAGTATAATTCTGTACTTCTCATAAACTCGATCAATAATTATTGAAATATTTCTAAAATTTGATTTAGATAATAATTAATATATAAATAAATTTCGAGCTAGTTGTAAAATCAATAAAAATATGAATATAAAAATATAAGATCGATTCTCTAAAATAATTTTCTTTTAAGAAATATGCAAATAAATCGTTATCTTCTTTAAAATAGTTTTCTTGTGTTTTTATTCAACAACGCATGCAATGTTTCCATTATGGAAAACATCTTCGAAAATATTTCTTTTCAGCTACTTCAGAACTTTTATTTTTCTTTTTCACACATTGAATACGTTAAAAATAGATGTTTGTATATTGTTGATTATTTTTTCTTATTGTATCTAATTTACTTTTAGAAAAACGAATTATACATCGTAACATCATCCGATTTTATAATATAATATAAAAGTATTCAATAATTTCATATCATTCACTTTATTTGCTGATACGTATTACAATGGTCATACTAGTATTATCAGAGCACTGCTTTATATAATCTTTAATTTAAAAATTGTTATTTCTTGCGATGTGACTGACTAGCATAACCTTCTAAATTTATTATTTTTTTTCTAATAACTTCTTTTATTCAAATATTTTTTGAATAATTAATTATATTATTTTGATACAGAACTCAATCACTCAGTTTTAATTTTAAAATTTTTTTCATAACACACATTTTTATATTTCTTTATTTTTTAATAATTTCATTCATAAAATTCTACATTCTTGTCATTGATTTTTATATTAGAAAATCAATTAGAATATTTTTCATTATTCCATTTTTCTCTTTATTCACTTATACATTTTTTTATAATTAATAAGCTTCTTTGTAGTACATAACATTTTAAATAAATTATACTCGTTTTGATAAAAAGTAAATTTCACGCAAATTAGTCACTCACTCCATCACCGAAATATTTTATAAGTGTTCAATAATTTTCTTTAATTTAAATTTTTCGTTAATGTGTATTTCTCAAGCAATTATAATAGCATGGTCTCTCTCTCTCTCTCTCTCTCTCTCTCTCTCTCTATATATATATATATATATATATATATATATATATGTATGTATTTATATATGGGTGAACAAATAGAAGATACATTAAGCAATTTTACAATAAAAATATTTATATTTGCAACAATAAAAAAATATTAACTTTACTCATTTATTGATTTTATTCTGTTTGTTTATACTGCTTAGTGTTTTTTTTAGATTATGTTAAATTAAATTTTTAATGCAAATACTGTAATATAAGTGTCTTAAAAATCTCTAAAAAGGGACATATTTTTATTGTAAATTCAGTTAAAGCAACCATGAACATAACTACCACATGATTACGTTTATCCAAAGCACACAATACAAAATTATGCCATATATTAAATTGTAAAGAAGTAGTATTTGTTA
Organism: Neoneuromus ignobilis; assembly: GCA_029203775.1. Taxonomy (NCBI): domain Eukaryota; kingdom Metazoa; phylum Arthropoda; class Insecta; order Megaloptera; family Corydalidae; genus Neoneuromus; species Neoneuromus ignobilis. Next base: position 11,989,385 of record CP092090.1, read on the forward strand.
AAATAAACAGTAGCCGAAAATAGAAATTAAGCAATAAATGTTGAACATTAATATGGATTATATTTAAAAATCATTGAATAATACTGAAAATAGAATAATAAAACTCAATAAGATCTTCATACCTTTTTTTCATTAAAAATTATATATGTTTTTGTATGTGTATATATATATATATATATACAGCTTATTATAAGCTATATACAGTTTGATACAAAATGTTATAATACAATTACGTAAATAGCAAATATGAATCCCTTCTTGTTGCTTCAAAACATTATTAATATTTAATTTCTTTTCCACTTTTATCATTACAGTAAAATTACGATAATCCAACCTAAACAAGATCAAAGGTGATCTTAAAATCTAAAAATATCAGTCTATACAAACATGATGCAAATCTTAGCAGTAAGAAGCAAAATATATTAATAAAAACGACATAACTTTTATTAACAATTATTTTTTAAAAAATAAGACAATACTGTAAAAAATTATTATCTAAAAATAAAATTATTCAAATTCACTTTAAATAAAATACCATGCGAAACATGTATTAATAAAAATAAGATAAACAACATATAATTATTAAACATTTTGATAATTTTATTTAGTATTACAAAGTGATTTATTTATATAGAATAAAATGATTGGTTTAAAAAACAATTAATTAATATTCGTTATGTATAACAAATGTTATACATACATATATTTAATTATACGAAATGTGGGACGATCGAATATAAGATTATCATTACTTTACTGAGTTTCTTAATCTCTATTTTAAACCTATAATAATTTCAAGACAATTTACGAAACTTTCTAGAATTATTTCTTAACATTAAGTTTATGCACGATTGCGTGTATATATCTACGAATAAGTTCATAAAACATACACATATACATATATGTATGTTTAATGTGTATATGTATATTTAAATAAATATTATTGTACGCAACTGTCAACTTCTGAGAATAGAATTCAATCACAGCCAGGCGAGAACAATAATAGAGAAAAAATTGCCAGCAAAACTTTGCATGCGATATATGTATGTACGACCTAATTATTATTGATCACAGTTATTTTTATTCACATGCTTTTTTAATATGGTACAAAGGTTCAAAGTGAGCTTTATACTAGTAAAAGAGCAAGTAATCATAAGCTACCGACGTGTGTTTTTATTTTCTTTGCGAATCATAAATTATTGATCATATCAAACGTATAATTATCGAACATATTTCTATATGGTTTTCCTTTTATATCTTACTTAATTTGGTTAGTGTATAATTTTAAATGAGTTATAATGAATATAGTTATTAAAAAAAATAGTAATTAATCTTTAATTTTTTAACAAAAAAGTGTTATTAATATCCAGTATATATTTTTCAGTATAAAATGTTTATATATATATATATATATATATATATCTATATATATTAATATTTATACTTTCTAAAAAATTGTATTTTTTAAAAAATCTGATTGCACTTTTATACGGCTTTAATGATTTTTGTTAAAATATATTAAAACAAAATTATTGGTTTCAAAAATGAACTAGCATGGTTAAATAATTCATATGCTTAGAACTTATATTTTAAAATATTTTTCATTAATTTTAATATTAATTTTCATTGCTAATTTATTTTTATTAATTTGTATTATTAGATTTATGATATATTAATTTCATCATCAAAAAAAAAATCATATGTAAAGTAGATGTTTCTTCTAGTTATTCCTTGATCCCATTCTGTTTGAATAACTTTTATTAAGATCTTCTTAGATGCTTATCATATTACACCGATTTCATGTATCATCTTCAGGTAGTCGATTGAGAGTATCAATTAACTATCTGAAGATGATAGACACTATTATAACAAGTTATCGTAAACTTGCCAAGAAGTGTAACCCTAAGTTCTTGATAAAAGTATTACCCGTATAAAGTAATTCAACAAATTTAAAAATTAAAAAAAAAAGTTGTTTTAATAATCAAATAATAACATAATTTCCCTTTTATAAAAATTAATTACTTAAGTAAATACAATATTTTGCAAAAATTGTCAATAATCTCTTATTATTCACTTTATTTACTTTTACTTATCTCGATATTCATCAACAAATAAAGTGAAAAATAAATTATTTTATCAAATCTCGTGATATTAGATAAATGATTCGATTGTATAGAAATTATTAATATCTATTTAAATACAAAATTTCTCTATTAAAACGAACTAATTGTTAATATTTTTTAAAAAAATAAAATAATAAATTACCATCTATCAAACAAATACGTTTTAAAGGGACATAAAATAATTTCTACGAGTTTATAATAAATGAAATTGTTTATTATTAATTTTTATCTGAAAAAGTTATATAATTTTTGAATATATAATTTTTCCATCTCATTAAAAAACATGTCTAATTTTCAATTAACTTCAAAGTAATAATTTATTAGACAAGTTAATATTTGTAATAGTACGTTGTGTATATTTTATGTTAGAGTTTTATACAAATGTTAGTGTTTGAAATACGTGCATAAAGGCTATAAATTCTGTTTACGCATTTTGATAACATTGTCATCAAAACGTGTAAACAAATGTTGATTTTTTTATAGTAGTTAAATTGTAGTTGATGACAATTATTAAAACACGAATTATCAAAACAAATAACCAATATTTAATTAATTAACGCTTTTATGAAATATTGTGATTTGAAACAACAATGTCTTTATTAAAAAGATATATATATATATATATATATATATATATATATAAATTCATATTTTCAACAAATTTCATTTAAATAAAGAAAAGATGCATTTCAAAATATTTATAAAAAAATTTTAAGACGAATCATAAAAAATCGTTTAACTTTTTAAAATTTTTTTTTGGCATATATATATATTTTAATTTATTTTTTTTATGGAAAAAAGCAAATTATTAAGAGAAATTCAATACAAATTCTTAATTTTAATCATTTTTAAAAATTTAAGTGTATGATTTTTATTAACTTCATAATCGATCATTACTCTAATATTTTCATTTTTACATCAATTATCAAAATTTTTTTAAAAAAATAAAAAAATCTGTTTTTATGCAACATTTATAATCAGTTTAAAATCGATACTGTTTTATCAATAAAATAATATTTATATACCAACTTTTTCATTCCATATTAGTGAACAGAAAATATCAATCAAGATAATTAACCTTATAAAGTTTCATGGATCTCATGTGCCCCACGTTAGATTTTATGTTCAGGTCGTTTAGTATTTTCGCTATTAAATGTAACATTATCATAAGACGTTCTATAATATCATTAATTAATATTTAAAAATCATATATAATGATTTTTGATATCGATTACTATACTGAGAGTTTCTGGTGTTCCATATGGTATAGTAATCTGTTCTTAAACATTTTTTTATTGCTTAAATTTTACTTTTCAATATGATTATTAAATTCGAAATCGTGGAATGTGAACGACGCATTGTGAATGAAGCCACTAAAAATCAAATCAAAACGTGTGAATCATAGAAAATCTATCTCAAGTGAATACACGTATCTAAAATATATAAAATAAATACATATATATATATATATATATATATATATATATAATAAACAAATAAAAATACAGTTGTATTTTGTAAATAAGTTCATTATAATTAATGTTTTTATTTAAAGTACGTGAAAATAAAAAAATACAAAACAATTCACATTATAAAAATCAATATAGAGGCAGAGGCACGGTAGGTATTACAAATTAAACATATCAATATTTGATTTCCCTGTTAGGATTTCATAATGGGTACACTGTTATAATTTTACATTTTGATAACAACCTTACCAAATCAGATAATGAATCGAGGTATAACTTTCGTTACATGGAATATCGTTTAGGAATTTATGTAGAAAATATTTAATGAATGTAAATATGATGTATATTAAACAATAAAAAATTCAAACAGGGTGAAAAGAAAAACGATTGCATTCATTTAAACGTCATCGATTTAAATAACAGGTAAAAAAGGAAATGTGTCATGAATTAGATATTTCAGTCAAATTGAAATATGCATATTCAAATTGAAACGTATACGTTCGTTTATATAAAGAATATTTTCATTTTCTATTCGGATTTTTTTTTCATTTGTATATATTTTTTTACCGAGTTTTATTATAAGATTTTTTGAAAATGATAAATCATATATATATATATATTTATTTATTTATCCTGATACATTTAAATTATGTAAATATATTTCAAGGATAAAAAACGTACTTCTTTTAAGTTTAATTCGAAAAAATTTTGATTGATCATCTATAACAACTCAAAGTTCAACATTTTGATTAATATATTTTTTATATACTTTTATTAAATTATTTATTAAAAATAATCAAAAGGAAATAAATTATTGAGAAAGTAAGAACTCGATTTGATTATATTGGAAAAACTTGAGGATCAATAATAAAATTCTGAAATATTATTCTTTAAAGGAAATTATAATTTGTAATGGTTTCTTTACATTTAATTATATACATATATATATATATATATATATATATATATATATATATATATATATATTATGTGTGTGTATGAATATGTATGTTTCAGATAAAAATCGCAACTATAAATTCATGATTAAAATTTTAATAGCATAGTATATTTCAAAATTCATTTCATAATATTAATTTCATACAAAATGTTGCAAGGATTCCAATTCAACTTAATACATATTTTTTATTGTTAACTGAACCCAAACAAATTTGTGTTTACTAACTTGTAACTTAACGTGAAAATTAATTTAGGTTTCAGAAGACATACAGTATCATTTATTACAAAAGTTATTGTTAAAACAAATTATTATAACCATATATATATAATGTTTCATGAAATACAGTTTATTTCTAAATAAATATCAATATTCTAAAGAATAAACTACTTTATCTGAAAATAAAAAAAAATGAAATAAAAATAATCCTGAATTTAGAATCAGTAATAAAAATCCTCGATTAATTAAATAGGTACTAAAAATTCTATTGTTACAAAATTCATTTCGATGTGTATATAAATAGACGAAATCAATATTGTACACATGTTTACATTAATTTATTAAATAAATAATTATTCGATTTTAAAACAACGTATTCGCGTACATTGTGTTATAACTGTAAATAAAAACCAGACACAAAATTCATAAGCTCATAAACGCTCGTACCTAACACTAATTTAAACATTTGATGTAATTAATATTCACTGCAAATATTTATTCACAGCTAATGATATAATTAGTTCACGAAACACAAACCAAAATTCCTTTTATAACGACTGTTTATTATTATTGTGTAGAATTGTAAATGAATACTTAAAAGACGGTGTATATTAACTTCAGTTTTTAATATCTTATACAATTATATGTAGTAGTGTGTTATTATTTATTATGTGCTTTGATATTTTTATAGTAAAAATATGTATAAAACTTTAACATGGGATACAAGTTGAAAAATTTATTTCCTTATTTAGTAAATTTCATATCAGATTTTATATTTTCGTACATCACATATTTGATATACTCACATGCAGACCTATGTACTTATTTATATATATACATATATATATATATATACATATATATATATATATATATATATATATATATATACATAAAATAATATTAGAAAGAAGAAAAAACATATAAGATGTGTACATCCATCAACGTTACTAAAGTTGATGTAAGTTAGAAAGTTAAATTACTGGTAGTCTGTACATAAAGTAAATAAAAACTAAAGAAATTATAACTACTTTAACGGCCAACCATTTATCTACGTCTTATTTAAGTTTCGTATTATTACAATTACTCTAATTTCTCATTTTAGTGAAATTGAGACTCGTAATAGTTTTAGAAATATTAGATACTTGTATTATTTAAATAATATTATTCTAATGAACGTAAATAGACACATGTAAATAGAAAACTTTTTATTATTTTAAATAATAAATGAATTTACAAATTATGTATATATATATATATATATATATATATATATAAGTTAGGGGAAATTTCGATAAATAGGATATTTTACATAATTACCAGAAATAATGAATAATCAATAAAGGTATTAGAAAATATGGTATGTGTTTATGACGTTATCAAACTTGTTGGTAATTATAAATATTTTCCAATATTGAACAGTTAATTTGATTAATGAATATATTGAACAAATTTATAATAAATATGTAATTTGAGTTTTTATGCTTAAAAATGTTTAAACAAATATTTAACATTTCTTACAATTTTTTATTTTTATAAATTATTATGTTATATCAGTTTTTACTAACTTTTGATAAAAAACTAGAATACGACTTTTACAATAATTATACAGTTTATTTACACATACATAATGTTAAGTTATATCAAAAATCTGTAATTTTGAAATGGACTTGTTTTTTTAATTATCAGTTTAATTTAAATCTTATTTGAATGCAATATGCATTCACGTTTAAAATATTTAACTTACTGTATTTAATTTTTATTTTTTTTTATTCATTAAACATAATCGATTAATAAATTTGTCTTAAATATTACTTTTATGAATTTCGTACTAAAATTTAATTAATTAAAATTTTCTTAACAAATTCGAACTAAATTTGTAATTAGTAATTAAATTTATGATTCTATTAGTTTCCTTTAATTAAATACAATAAAATTAATATATTAGTTTCATTTTGAATTACATACTTGTATATGATTTTATTTATATTTTTTAAAATAATTTATCTGTCTTAAATTTGATTATCATATTAACTAATAATGATTGAAAATTATAAATAATCACTTAAATTTAAAAAAATATATTTTTTCACTTTTATTAACATTTTCCGAAATATTATGCATATTATCCAGATTAAAAGTAATCTGGATAATATGCATAAATATATACGTTATATTAATACCAATAATAAATTTAAATTTATGAAAATTCAAAAGTTTAATGAATAACTTTATATTGGTTTTATATAAAATATTTGATATTGTTTGAATAACAACGAAATAAAAACATTATTAAGAATCTAAAAATTGCATTTGTAGATAATTACATAAACAAATTTAGTAACGAAAATATATTCTAGTAAAAACATTGTGCAAAATTATTAGAAATTGTTAATAATTATTCAAGATTTTGATAAATAATAATCTTGTTTCTATCTACATATTATATTAATTCTACAAACATTTGATGCTATTTATTCGAATCAGAATTCTCTCTCTCTCTATATATATAAATACATACATACATATATGTGTGTGTATACATTAGCAACAGTAGTAGCAATAGCCTCTTTATATCTATTACTGGATGAAGAACTCTTATACAACTATACACTTCCAACAACTCGATACCCTTTTCTTCCATTCTACACCGACGAATTTTCTCACGCCTCTATCTCATTTATCTAAGAATCTTTTCCTTAATTTTTTATAGCTCTGGGTTCCTAATCAATAATTTATATATATATATATATATATATATATATATATATATAAGAATTATTGTACGCTTAATTGTATTTCGTTACAAAATAAAACACGTACTACTAAATCACCAAGTTTAATTTTGAAACAGACATAGGTCTATGTGGTTAACAATAAAAATGTTAATAATATTCTCCAAAATATTAACTGATTATTTATAATCCCCGGAAATTATATCGTATTTATAGTGTAGAACAAAAATATCTTACATTAAAAATTTCCTTTTAAATGCTATAATAAAAAAAATATTTTTATGAATATAAGATATATGAAGAGCGAAAAAATGTAATTCTAATTGAAATACTGACAATTTCCTAATCGATTTTTTGCAACTTATTTAAATTGTTGTAAACTAAAACGAAAATAAATAACATTATAAAATAAATATTTAAATAATATATACTTTTAATCATATCCAGTACATTAGCTTTAATACAAGTGAAATAAATAGAAATAATTTATATGCATAAGAAATTAGAAGAAATGTATTCAGTCTCCGAACAAAACAAATGGAAACTGTATAAAATATGAGAGTCTTGAATTTGTATGACAGCATATATAAAACTGTATGTAAATAAAACAGGATTTATTTTTTGTACTGGGATAGAATTATTTATTATATTCATACAGGTTTGAAATATCAAATAGATTTTTTTTCTCTCAAAAAATAAAAGCATGTATTTGAAATATTTAATAATTTAAATAATAAAATATTTTGAATAAAATTATATGAATCTATTTAAATAGACACTTTTATTTTTTAATGTAAATTATTGTTAAGACGAATAAAACAAAATAAATAAAATTATTTTGCAAAAAAAAATATTTATACAAGTATTCCTATTATAAAATAAATTCCAATTAACAGTTAACATAATATAATGATAAATTTGCTTAAAAATGGTATTGTGCATATTTAAAATTATGTATTATATATACATACGTACATATATATATATATATATATATATATATATATATATATATATATATACTATTTATGTGTATATAACACAATTGTACATGTTTTGTCAAACATATGAATTTTATAAAGCAACCTTAATAAACAGTAATTACGTATTTCTATACATCGAGTGTAATTTCATGAAAATATGTTTCACATAGAAATCGTTTTATTTGAATATGTATGATGCAGTGACCTATTTAAATTTATTACCAGTCAATATATAACTTGTAAAACAAGTTTGTATAAATTCAGATAATAAAATAAAACTAATAAAACTAAAATAAAGCTTTACTTTTCGTTATCACGAATATATTATACTACTTCTAGGGTTAGTATCCCTTAATCATAATTATAGCACAGTATTTTTTTTGTTATAAATAATCAATATTTTTATTCTTACAATTGTATTAATCAATATATATATATATATATATAATTGCGAAAAGATATTTGATTCAATTAAAATATTATTATTGATTTATATCTATTAGATAAATTAAGTTATAGAATAAACAAACATTAGATATTAAGTAATATTTGCAATTAAAGCATTGTTATTATTGCAATTAAACATTGTTTGTTTAACAAATGTGTAAAACTGAAATAAAAAAAATTCGAAAAATTATTTACGATAACCTTAGAATAAATATTTAAATCAGTTAAATAAATTGATAAGAAATAAAAATAAATATTAAAAGGTCAACCATCTTCAAATTGATTTCAATATTTTTATCGTCTCAAATATTATGAATGAGCTAAAAGAAATAATTGAAATGAAGGTTACTAAAAAATATATTCAGAATGAATAACGACCAGGCGAAAACATTGTTCAACATCTTCATCAGCCTGAAAAAATTAAAATAAAAGACAAAAATCGAAAAATTTAATAACTATTTTTAATCGAGTTAAATGATTAGCAAAAATTGATCATTTATTGATAATGTGAACAAAAAAATGTAATAACACGTTTTAGTATATGAATCAACAACTCTATTTGACTTAATCAATATAATCAAAGAAGTTATTAAATATGTTTAATGAATTATTAAAAAACAATTATCAGAAACTATTTTCAAATTGACCGAATCTTCGATTATTATATAAACGATGGAAAAAATTCGTTGAAAACTTAGAAGTCATAAATAACATTTTTTTAAATAACACCTAAACCGTTTTTAAAGAAATGATTTATGTATTTTTTTAACATAAAGATAAATTTTGAAATCCAACACATGCTTTTATTTATTATAAAACTTTTTATATACTAACTAACTGACATAAAAAAGCGATAAAAAAAATTATCCTTGTGTATCAACACACTGAGAAAGCAAATAATATTTATCATATTGAAATATTTTAAATTTACCTAAGTTTATAAATAAATAAATATATTAAAATTTTCGATTATTTAAGTAACATGAATACTTAATATAAAAATGTTAAAGAAAATATTAGAAACAAAATTAAAATATATTTCTGGAAAAAATTATAAAGAATTTTCAAAGTTTTTAGAATCACAATTTTTTTAAAAAAATGTTAGACTTTTTATAAACTATTTTATTTCTTATATTATTTAAAAATATTATTTGAAATGAAATAAAAATTTAATTTATGAAATTATATACATATAATTAAAGATTAGGCGTTCATTTTATTTCAGTTAAAAAGATCTTTATCAATATCACAATTATGTCAACTTTTTTTAATTAAAACATACATTCGAATTCAATAAATAAGAGCCTCTTAAATTCACATTTTTTATTAAATTTTTAAAAACGTAATCTTTTATACAAAACATTTTCAATTATCTTTATTATACAGACATTTAGAATTAATTGAATTTTATTTTTATTCCAAAAATACGAACTTACTGAAAAAATTATAAACAATTCAACAGTTTATGTTAAATTAGTTTAAAAATATCGTCCATTTTAATTAGAACACTGATTAGTAAGAGAATTCGAATTAAAAAAAATCTAGTAATATAAATTTTAAAAATGTTATTTTATCTTTAATGAATTTTTTATAACATATTTATTTATTCAATCTACATATGAATATAATTAATATTCAACACTATTTCAATACTGGTACTTAACTTTTATTATATAGAATTTACATTAATTTATTTTAATCAATCTTTTATTTTAAAGTAAATTATTTATGTTTTTTAAGCAAATGTAAAATTATTTAAACTACTTAATCGATGATTAATTTTGTCTACATAATTTTTAATATAGAAATTAATAAAATATGACTAATATAAGCTTTTTTAACAAAAAATACTTTTTTAATAAACAAAAATTTATATATGTGTTAAATAATCATCCTTTGTTCAGTTTTTTACTAATGCACATTTTATCACCATCAAAGTTTTTATGGTGATGTTTGACTATCAAATACAAATTAGAAAAAAATAAACAATAAGTCATTATTTAACTCTTAAAGAGTAACTTTTTTATTTCAAAATTAATTAACTATAGTACAGAATTAAATATGGACTAGATCCTTGATAGAACTAAAGTATAAAAATTCTAGAAACGAAATTTATATATATATATATATATATATCATAAAGTAATTGAGTATTCCTTCTAAATTAATTTCATATCTATCTATATTTAAAGCAATAAAAATAAAATAAAAAGTTTAATAAAAAATTGAAATTATTTATCGTTAAAAAGATAATTATGTCTCTCGTTTAAGAGTATGTGCATCTATAAATAATTTTTTTCGTCTATATGAAATTTTTTATCTTCTATAACTTTTCATTACAGCTGTGACGTTATCTATAATTATATATCAGGTGAACCATAACACATCACCTTATCACAGACATTTGACCATTTAGTCTCCTACTCTAAGAGAAACGACACGGATATTACTTTTATTAGATTATATACGAATATATATATATATATATATATATATATATATATATATATATATATATGTATTTGTATATAAAGATGACAATTAAAAAAATAAGGCACTGAATCACTATTACTTTCAAAACCTTTTTTAACAGAAATCAGAAGAATGTAAAAAAACGATTTTAATCGACTTTGAAAATTGAGTCAATCAATTTATTAAAATTATTTTTCTGATGATAAACATATTTTTAAAATTCTAATAAATAAATAAACATTATTCTGAGTAATACATTTGATTAATCTTTGTATGATATTAGTTCTATATCATTTTTTATACTTATTAATATATAAAAAGCATGTTTTGTGTTATATATATATTAAAGACAGACATACCTAATGACCTACGATTTGTTGATGATATTATTTTCTCTCCAAGCCTGAATGAACTGGAAGAATTAGATAAAATAAATCAAAAATTTAATCTCTATGAACCGTAAGAAAAGTGATATACATTAATTTACAGAAATCAAATCAAAAATAAAATAGGAAAACTTAAAATCTGTAAGAATTAACAAAGAACAAAATTATAGATAAAGTTAACAGGAAAATAAAAATTATGTAGTGGTTGTCAGAAGAACGTAAATACAAATCACAGGGAAATTAAAATATTAATCGATAATCTAAGGATGAAAAAACAATATATATATATATATATATATATATATATATATATATATATATATATATATATGTTTGAAAATGATTACAGAAATTTAAAAAATATTTTCTAAAAAAATAAATATTTATTAAATTTACATGCAAAAAATATTATAGTTATCCTCTGATTATTTTCATCGTATTCATAAATCGAATTTCTGAAGAAACTTCTTGCATGATAAATAATTACTTAAAAAAATGAATAAAGTATATAAATTATAAAATACATTTCAGAGTATAATACCCGTGTGTATTATATGTATATTATTCATGTATTCAGTTGAAATGTGACTCGACTCAGTCATCTAGTCCGTTGAAATATTTACTCTTGACACTGAAGTGTGCCCTTAAAACAACATAACTTTCAGGACACCTCTCAGATGTGCTACTACTACGCATCGTTCACGAGACGATTGAAATTTGCATTCAGGTCAGAGACCTGCAGGTTGGACATGATGTCTACAAGTGGTACGATGAATCGCTACGTCTCCTTTTATTACCAACTAAGCCGACGTGGCTGGAAATCAAATAATATACAAATGTGTTAAGAAGAAAAAGTACAACGCCTACAGGATATATCCCTATACTTGTGAAATTGTAAATATATTCATTCGATATGTTAAGGTCCCGTTTCGTATGCGCTGAAATGTAATCCACATCAATCTTTATTAACCTCATCGAAATTTTATTTCGTGTAAAATTATTGCTTGTGAAATGAAACAGCTTACGATATTTCTTTCATTCTTTTCCTCAAAAATCGTCATAACGACTATTTTTTTCAATTTATATATCGATAAAAATATATCATCCAATATAAATAATTTTCGAATTGAATTTATTTAAAAATATTACTTTAACAAATAAAAAAAACTTTAATATTGTTCATTAAACTCTTTCTATTAAAAACGTGCTAGAAAGAATCAAATTCGTCGACAGAAAAATAATACAGACTTGGAAAAATACGACAGTACAAAAATAAAAAAATGAGCTTCGTTACAGAAATAAATACTGTAGTTGAAAAAACATATTGTGTAACCAAAAGAAAATATTCGACCATTTATAAGAAAAATAATATAATATTTACGAAAAAAGAAAAAAATATTTCAAGATTTATAAATAGCTAACTTTCATTTCTGTTGAAAAATATTTTCTATGGATATTTTTCAATAAATATAAAATTCTATAAATGTGTATAAAAGTGCTTATAATATTTATATTTAATTCATATTTACACATAAAAGAAATTTTATCTATTCATCGTACTCAGTTGAAGAAGTTAAAATTTCAACATTTGATTCATGTAAATATCTTAGAATCGTATTACAATAACTCTAACATAAAATAATCGTATTTCAAATATTGTAAATAACGTTCTTTGAAAACTATTTTTTCAAAAAAATAAACGAGTAACTCTGTAGTCAAAGCAAATTCTTGACTTCAATAAAAGTTTCTTGAATACTATATGATTGTATGAGATTTACATTCATAGTAAAAACGTGAAATATCAAAAAAATCAAAGAAAGGCTGCTCGTTTCTTACTAAATGAATATTTATGAATGGATAGTAGTAATGGATAGTATAATAATTATAAAGCATTTTATGTAGGAAAATTTAAAAAGTAGACGTAGACGATTTTTATTCCCATTTTTTAAGCTTTTGTAGAATATTTGACTTAAGAGCATTTTGTCATCAATATTTTCTTTTTTTCTATGACAGAAATTATTACACATTATAAATATGATTAAGAAACAATAAAAAAAGTTTGTGAAAGTTCAACTTTACATAGGGATATTAGGGCTCAGAATGTTCTTCATTCCTCTATTTTATTATTTCGTTAAATCTTTTAGAAATAGGATTAAAGGGGGGTTAAATATAATTAATAAACTAATAAAAGATTTTTTAAAAATTGAAATCTCTAATACAGGTTTTGCAACTCTAAGCAGATATATACACAACTTCTAACTACAAAATAATAAGATAATTTATAGCTATTATACATAAATCCCTACTTAGAAGTTTAGACAAAACTATATATAATAGATTAAAACATAGACAAAATATGTAAATAAGTTTCCACTTATTTAATAAAATAATATATGAAAACTAACAACAATTATTAAACAATATCAAGTAACATTTTTAAAACGTAGCTGAAAAAAAATGTTGAATATTAAAATCAAAAAAAATGTACGTCAAATTTTAATAGTCTAAGTAAAAAATAATTCTTTGAGAATTTTCTCTGCTATAAAATGTATATTCGTTTATGTCTTTTACATGTCATTTAATGGTATAGAAGTTTTAATAAAGTTTAAAAAAATACTGGATATTAAACATTTCAATCATTTGTCTAAAATAAAACCAGTAAATGAAAAATTAAATATGAAAAAAATGAACGAATGTGAAAGAAATGAATAAAAATACGCTTTAACAAAACTAAAAGAAAAATGACTTGAATCGCAGACAAATGATTGAAATTTGCATTAAGACAATATATTTACATAGTGTCTAATCAACTAATGAATAACTACACTTGAATATTATCTTATTCACTTAATTAAACTTTGTGAAATATTTATTTTTAACACAGAATAAAAACCGTACTAACAGAGAAACGCGTTTAAAAAAAAAGTTTTAAAGACATGAAGGAAAAAATGTAAAATAAGAAGATTTCCACAATAATAGAAACGTCATGTGTATGAATAATATTTAGAGAGATACCGATTAATATATATATATATATACATTACATCATATTAAAATTCTTTTATAAAATCAATATGAGTATTTTAAAGAATTTTATAGAAATTGCATTTTATATTTAAAAATAAGTAATATAAATTTGAATACATTCTATAAACAAATTTATAACTTATAAAAAATAAAATAAATAAATTACTGAAATATTTAACGATGATTAAAATATTAAAATAATAAGAATTAAGAATATATATTCTTAAATAATTGATTAATAGAACACGTTTTTTAATACTTATTTATGTATGCTATTATTGATTAATTAAAATACCTTATTAATAAGGAGAATAAAATAATGTTATATTTGAATAAAAAAAAATATTCCACGACAACATATATTTTATAAAAATATTCTGTAGTCATTGTATAGTTTTTTTTGCTAGTGCGCATTACTATTTCGTCAATTACTACAGAAGGTCGTGTTATAAAAAACTCTTATAAAGTCATGCTTTAAAGATAACAATATGACTATTGAAACACATGTATAACAAAAAATGGACAATAAAAAAATTCTTATCTAAATTTTTATTTCAATTAAGACTGTTTTCAAATTTATATATATATATATATATATATATATACAATTGAAAAATCGTTAAGTAAGTTTACTATTTTATTTTCTCTAGATGTTTTGTTTTTCTCTATTATAAAAAGGTTTCAGAAATCCTATAATTGAATATTCCTATAATTGAATATATTTTTGTAGCATCTATTGTTTTCTTTCCAACTAAGTGATTTTTCTTTATTATTCAATTTCTTTAAAACATAAAAATAAATAAATAGTTTTCTATTTAAAGACCAAATTTTAAACTCTCCTTTAACTAGAAATCAATGTACTTACAATTTCATCAAAAGAAATGTTTTATAAAGTACTACAAATAAAAATGTTCTCAATATTTTCAGTTATTAAAATTTTGTTTAAAAAACTTTCACACGTGTTTAATTTTAGAACCATTTTCAGTTGACAAAAAGTATTGATTTTGCTGTTTTATGTAAAAAGAATGTAACATGACGACATGTATTAAAATTCAAATTAACAACAATATGTTCTTAGGATACAAAACACGATACTTTAATTAAAATTCAATTAACGACAAATCCGATGAGATAAGGTTTATATAAAATTTAACAGTTGCGTGAACACTTTTATATCCCAAACAATATATCTATTATGTTTTATTTTTGAAAACAAAATGTGTACATTAAATATGATTTCTGAAAATATATATTTTTAAAAAAGCATCTCTATCTTAACTGGCTTAAAATATATGAAATTTAATTAAAGAGTAAAAAGTGGTTTTGCTATTAAAATATCTAATTAATCAATTCAAAACTAATAGAAATAAAAATATTGACAGTTGTCATTTTTTACTATGATCGATTATTTCTTATTAAATTTCTAATTGAAATTATTTATTTTAATGAATAATTTATTTATTACATAAATGAATCACTTACTTTATCACTTTTACTTTATTCACTGATACGAATTTCGATAACCAAGATATCCTCGTCAGAATATTATAATGTACAATAGAATCTAATTTTTTTAAAATTCAAATTAATGCATTTTTATTTAATAATGATACTATTTTTTATTCTAAATATTAATCATTATTCATTTAATACGTTGAATAAATTTCTTTCTCACAGATAAATTACTTCTCAACATGCCAAATATTTTATAATATTGCTTTCTGATGTGAAATATAAATTTAAAATAATTAACATTAATGAATGTCATTTATTATTATAAAAGTGATTATATATGTTTCAAATTTAAATTCGATATACCTGAAATGTATTTCATATTCTATCATAATAGAAAATTAACAAATATAGACTAAATTCATACTGATTCAAATTTACATATATATATATATAAATTTAAAAAAAAAATAAAAGTTATTGTAAATCGCCCCATATACCTTTATCAAAGTGACAGAATAAAACGAAAGTTGGTGGTAGTACACGAGCAAACAGTATAACATTATTCGAATGGTGAAGACACTTAAAGGGCGACAGAACGGTAATGTTGTAAAACGAAGCGATGACCTCTTGGACAAACAAAATATTCGATTGAAGCCCTAGAGACACCATACAGACAAGACGAAAACCGAATAACTGATGAGAAAACATTGTATGAAAATTCAGCGAGTTGTAAAGAAAAACCAAACACAAATATCTCTGACTCGTACTTGGAAAGATTTTGTCTGCAAACAAATATATAAATTGTTTGTTTGAATAAGATATTTAAATAAAAAATTTATTGTTCATTAAATACCATAGTTTTTCAAATATTTTTATTAAATATTATTACGGTTTATAAACAAAAAAGTTTTCTACTGAATTGACTCTATTCAAAAAAATCTTTTATTAAACATTCAACTTTACTTGGTACTACATTCAATATTGAATTTAAAGTAAAACAGAATTTAAAAATATAGGTTTGATTTACGTTGTACTTCTATTTTCAGAAGAATACTATCCAATTGTTCAACTTTCGATTATTATTTTAATATTTATCCTAGGATAATTTCATTCCTAAATCCATCATCAGAAAAAATTATATTAAAAATTTAAAAATTTCTTTGACTTTTTAAAGGATTTGTTTTTGTAACTATGGTTAATTTAACATACCGTCTCGTATAAATGTGTTTTAAGTATCATTTTAATATTCATTAGAATTAACTAGAAAAAGCAGTAAAAAATATTTTTAAAAAATATCATGTTTAAAAGTGATTTATTTGTAATAAATATTTTACACTTGTTTATTTAGTTTTATTTTTTTATAAAATATAGGATGGATTTTCTTAATTTATTTTATTAAATTTAACAAATCACTCATCCCAACACCATAAGAATTTATAAAAGTATGCAATATACATTTATTATTCACTTTATTTACTGATTCACATTTTGATGGTGATTATTCTATTACCATCAACGAGTAAAGAGATAATAAATGATGAATGAATAAAAATTTGTACTGTTGGGATAAGGAATTCATTTGTATTAAAATGAATTTATCACGGTACCAAAACGAATAATAAGAATAAATGAGTAAAAACGGTACTACAGTTAATATAAAAATACATAAAAACATCAATTTACGGTCAGTAATGATTTTGAATGATAAATAAAAAAATACAGAATTACTTTCAATAATAATGACTAGTAAATAAAAGACAATAGTGGGTCAAAATTTTTTATGGAATAGCAACTAAGAGATGAAAACCCCAAAAATAAACCCTATCAAAGATGAAGGGACAATATTACAAAGTATTATGGAAATGAAGATTGAATGAGATTAACCACGAACAAAAATCATGTAAGAATTTTGGGAAAATATTTAAGAAGACCTAATGACATATGATGAAGCTTTCGTTCAACAGTGGATTAATACTTTTTTATGATTAAAATGACGTGTACCTAAAATTCATCTATCGAATGTTTTTAATGTATTGAAGATAAAGTTTTTTTTAAAAAAAATATTAATTATGCTAAAAATAGATTTTAAAATTTGATATAGTCTGTTAGTGAATCTAACATTTTTAATTTAAATCTTGTTTTACATTTCACTCTTCGTAAACTGAATTATAATACTGTCAATCAAAAACATATTTTTCAAACTTTCCATTTGAGTCTTGTTTAAGAAATATCCATCATTCTTTTAACATCGATAATTATAAATTATTTTAAAATATGGATGATTGAAACATGTCATTGCCATAACTGATACTTTCCTTGTATCATATAATTTTAATTTTATTTAATTTTCATTATAATGCCTTCACGTATATTTATGTAAATATATGTACTAAGGATTAATTAAAATTGATAATGATTTTAATTTAAAATTATCATATTGACAATTTTCCTAAATGAAAATAGCATTTTAGTAATATATGATATAATTTAAATAAATAATCAATTCTATTCATTGACTATTTCGTTTTTAACAAACGATTTTTTCGATTGATATTCATAATTATACACAGGTGTAACATCGACTAGGGATTAAAATTTAAACCATCAACGTTCCGATGGTGGTATCGATGACGACGTACCACTTATCGAACACTTGTTAAAGATAACCCTCGCTTCGTTCAACACAGCCAGACCAGACAGCTACACAACACACGCATTTTATCGAGGACGGTTAAGCAGGAGATCGATACCTGCTTGCAAGATTTCGTATTCATAACTTTAATCGGTAGGTGTCGTAAATGCCCTACGAAGTTCAAAAATTGTTCACAGCAACTGATAGCACCAAATGTGTGACAATGAATAAAAGATTCTCTGGGAAATTTTCGAAACGCTCGTTGAATATTATTCGAAGCGATGACGGTACTCGTATAGATTTATTAGTTCGAAACAAATATAAAATAACGTTTTTTTTTTCAAAAATTATCTCCTTTGTTTATATAAAATTTTCATGAAATTCAAATTGTGTTTATTGCATATTTACTATACTCACGTTTTCGAGTACGCAACTTGTTCAATTTTATTAATCTACATATTATTATTTTTTTAAAAAAGATAGGCAATTTATACAAAATAAATAAACAATTTACAATAGAAATTAATTTTGTATAATTTTTATTTCTGTTCAAATATTTATATTCATAAAAATAATTTTCCTAATTTTTAATAAAGGGAAAATCACAAACTGACAAAAAATTCATATCAAACTTTTATATAACCAAATCATATATAAAAAATTCAATTTTTAACTCAAAATTTAACTTAAAATTATATTTTAAAAAATTGCCATTTAATTTTTTTTAAACAAAAAAACGATATCTATCTATCTTTCTATCTATTTATCTATATATATATATATATATATATATATATATATATATATATATATAAAGAGAGAGAGAGAGAAAGAGAAACATCACTACCGTCATCTTAAATATTGTATATTTGATAGAAACACTTGAAAGGAAATAGTTTCATTGCGATCAGAGGTCTTTTAATTATAAGTTTTAGATAAAAATAACCAAGTTTCTCTACTATTCACTGTTGATGTTATTGTTCTATTGTATTATTATGTCATTTGCGCTAGAAATTCAATTAATCTTAACATCTCTGGAATTCCACTTGGATAATTATTGCATGATTGTGTTAAATAAACATGCTTTATAATTAGTTTAGAATATCGAATTGATTGTATAATTATTACATCAAATATTATGATATTTGTATTAATCATTTACAGAATAAACCGAATTATGTGTGGAATGATATAATAATAGAAATCATGTTGTTGTGTTTCTGATTTAATACATGGATGTCACCAAATTAATTATGATATATTTATCAAGATTAATTAATAAATCTTCATGAGATATATAGGTAATTATAATACGTTTTAATTCAAACAAATTCTCTACATTAACATTAACTATATTATTTATATATATATATATATATATATATATATATATAAATAATTGAATAATTAAATAATTAAATTTTATTTCAGACTAATTAAAAAACATATTTGCTATTTTCTATAGGTGAAAGACTTTTGTAAATTAGTGTCTATTTTTTATAATATAAAATAAATATTTAAACTTACTTTAATCTAAAACTCTGTTTCTGGTAAAATCTAGCAAACTCTTCAATACGATTCTAGAAATAAAAAAAGTCATTATAAAATTTTTAAGTACTACGTATAATATTACAAATTAAAAATAGTTTTAATAAATACATTAATTAACTTTTAATTATTTATCGTTATAAAAAAATACATTTTATTACTAAGAAGTGGGGAGGATATACGTATCTATGTATGTATATTATATTACAAAATTAAATAAATTTATTGTACATTATTTTTTGAAAACATATAATTAATATATGTATATATATATATATATATATATATATACACATTTCTATATATATATAAATAAATAAGTCATATATCAGTATATATCACCCCACTGATGGGCGAAACTCACATTGAATTTTACCATTCGCTGGTACATGTTTATGAGCACAATGATGACCAAGTGGATTAGTGAGGATTTTTTTATTCATAATTTACTCCCTTAGGCACATTACTCTTACCATATTTATATATATATATATATATATATATATATATGTGTGTGTGTGTGTGTGTGTGTGTGTGTATTTTTGTTTGCATATAAAAGTATATATTTGCATGATCATACAATAAATCCAGTAGCAAGAATTCTAACAAGAAACAAATAATAAAATTTTAATAATCCTCTTTATTAAAATGTTTATGGACGCCTATATAAAAATTAATAAATAAAATTATTTTTATTTTGTATTACATTTACATATATATATATATATATATATATATATATATATATATATATATATATATATATATATATATATGTTTCGATTTATGTATGTATAAATTTTTGTATATATATATATATATATATATATATATATATATATATATATATATATATATATATATATATACATAGAAATATATTATAAAAATTTATTTTAAATTACTTTTTTAAAAAAATTGTAATTTTTGTTTAAAGTAACCAATTATTTTTAAAGTAAATTTATGTAAATATAATTTGTTGCTATTGAAAAATACATTATTCCTTACCTTTTTAATAAAACATCAAATACTATAGTCATGTAAGTTTTTTGTTCATTTTGTATTCGTGAATCTATTTAAAAATTTACAGAATATTTTTGGTAAATATGGTACATACATCATACATACATACATACATATATATATATATATATATATATATATATATATATATATATATATATATATACACCTTTATATATTTACATCAATTATGTCTTTTCCATAATTTGTATTTTCTACAGTTTTGTATTCGTGTAACGATTTCGTTATTTATCTTTAGTACTAATTAACGAATACCATTTAAAAAGTTATCTAATTGTTGGCAGCAAGTTAAAATAAATGTAATTTAAAAACGTACTCTATATTCAATTTATCGTATAAACACGATTAATTCTTTTAAATGTCATCATTAGATAAATTACTTGTAAACAGTGGAACGTTACGCATCGACCAGTATAAACTCCACTGCAACATGAGTATAAGAATTAATGACGACTCACGCTACGGCCGTGCAAATGAGTACAAAAATTTATATATATATATATATATTTGTATATATAGTCTTTACAGTAAAAAATAGAACAAAAAAATCAATAAGTTGATTCAAAGTGCGCGTTAGTGTACTTGTGTTAAAGTAAGAGGTTATCTGATCTCAAAGAATAAATATTTTTATAAACAGAAATCCAAGCCATTCACATTGTAAGATATATTTGATGATACACTTTTGATGTCTGTGAAAGCTAGAGTTCGAATTTCGGGTGTTGTTTTCGAAATGCTTTTGTTTTATACAAAAAGTATTTTATTGAAGGGTTGTGTTTACATGGATGTTATTGTGTTTCTAATATAAAACATACATGTGAAAATAAATAGAACTTCACTCGAACTAAAATGGTAAATTCTAATAATGTATAGTTTCACAAAATAAACATTAAATATATATATATATATATATATATATATATATATATATAAATCTGTAACAATTTTATTATTTAAACATATGATTAATTTTTTTAAAAAAATACTATGTATGAAATCATAAAAAATTACTATGTTTTTAATATTTTCAGTTTTTATTATATACATCCAAGCTTCCAAAATGTTTTTAATGTTTAAAAAAGAATCTTGTAAATATTAAAAAAAATAGAAAAATGACTGATTTCAATCTAAGGTTATTTATATTCGTAATAGTTTATAAACGTTCTCTTTTAAAATTGGAAATCCCATGACAACGATTCTAAAAAGGAACAAGATATTAATTTTTAATGATTTCCTTTCTCAATCCATTTTTCAACGCTTCCACTGAAGTATGTAGGGTTTAAATATGTAAGAATAAAGAACATGGCACGTAGAATCGCCTTTATAGAAAATTGAATATTTATCAACCAGATTTTTATATACAATACGATTTCAGATGAAAACTTACTTAATTTCCACAAAAAATAAATATCCCAAATAAAGTAAAATTTTATTGACATAATTAATTTATTACTTATAAATATTTCAAAAAATTAAATATATATATAACTAACGTAAATAATATTTTGTAAAAAATATCATTTCTCTAATTTGTGGGGAATATTCTTTAATACTTCTAAAGTATTTTCACAGATGATAGTGAAGTAGGTTTTTAAATACCAAAATAATTCAACAATAATATCATATAACAAGAAAAAATCACCGATAGAAAACAGATATTATTTAATATAACTCAGATATATGTATAAAAATACCTAAAGACATAAAAAAAATTGTTAATGTAAAATGGTAAAAAAATACCATATCACTGGAAATTGAAAAATTTTAGTAGAACCATTCATCTAACGTTAATAAATCCTATGACACTATTTTTTTGCAAAGAAAACTTGCAATTAAAATTAGAATTTAATTAAATTTGAAAAATAAAACATAAATTAACTTTTAAGATTATTTTATTTTTTAGTATATTGTTTTATAACACTTTTTTAAGAAAATATAAAATATATTTATATATATATATATATATATATATATATATATATATATATTGGTCGAATAAACTTATTTAATACGGTTAAATAAACTTATATAAGTTTGTCGTAACAGATGAGAAAATTGCAGAGAAAAACTTATCCTCTTGGTTAGGTTCAGAAGTGGAAATATGTTTTGTCGTATTTAGTTGGACGTATGGCAAAAGATTGTTTTATAAAACACTTTTGTATCTCACCTATCTTCTAATATAAGAGTCTTCATCAACACTTTTAGATGTCTTTATCAAATTGTTCAATAATAACTTTATATATATATATATATATATATATATATATATATATATATATATATATATATATATATATATGAACTATTTTAATTTTTTATTGTGATACACAAAATTGTCTTATTAATTTAATTTAAATCAAATCTATAAATAATTGAATTATTAAAAATTTAGAATAATCAAATTAATAAAAATATAAAACTCTAAAAATTACAAATGAAATAAATTTTCTCACTTATTATTTAATATTATATTTAACAAAAAAATAAACAAATGTTTTAATTATAAAAATTTCTTAATAAAAAAATACAATAATTAATACTTGAAAATATGATAAACATCAAAAATTATATATCTTGAACAATCTGACAGAAAGTTGTTTGTCAAATTCCCTAAACTATACTATTTTATATTTTACTATAAATTTTATTATAATCGAATATTTTTTATAATTTTCGTATGTCTTTAACTCATCTATCTATAAGAATTTTCTTTAGCTATTTATATCTCTAAATTCACAATCAATAATTTTTCTTATTCATAGGTAGTCTTCTTTTCTTTCTTTGTGACATTCATTTCCATTTTAAACTTCTCACTTTTGCTATAAAGTTCGTTACTTTTATTTTTTTTCTGATCCACTCGTTTCTCTTTGTTTCTAAATTATTTTCCTACATTACATGATTTTTAGTAAATTTAGTCTGCAGCCATTTGTTATTCATTTATAAATAATTCATGTTTTTATTGCCATTCCATTATCCTCAAACCGTAACGATATAAAATAACATGACTATTAAAATATGCATTAAAAAATGCTCAACAAGTGATTATTAAACAGTTTTTTTTAAATATAAAATTATGGAGAAACCTTTTTTTTATTATCAATTTATTTTTATTATATTTTTTACTTTATATATTATTTAAACTTATATTTAAATTTTCATTCTGTTTGACTGATACATTATTTTTCCATTTCAGTGGGGCCAGATTCTTTTATACTGAACAATTGATGAGATAAAATATAATTACAACAAAAGTACAGGTAAGAAAAAACAATTTAAACTTTAAATCTATAAATATGGAAATGTAAAATTATTTCTTTGTATCTATTTACAAGTTTCTGAATTCTGAAATAAATTTAAAAAATACTTATATGAAAAAAATCGTATTATTTGCTTAAAAATCTTTACCTTTATAGATAATTACTATTAGAGTTTTATCAATGAATATGTATATATTTTCTAAGAAACTTTGTAATCATCGTCGTTATACTATAAAAATACTAAGAGTGAGAAATAAATATTAAAATAATAATGTATATAATTAAAATAATGTATTCAGTGCGAATGTAAAAATTTTAACATTTTTCATATATATTTTTCTTTGTTTTCGTTAATCATGTTAGAAATATTTAAATACAAAAAAAAACAACTTTTGAATACATTTACTATAAAATAATCATGTTGCAACTTTTGAACAGACTCGAATTCATTAAAATCGCAAACACATAATTTAATATAGTATCACGTTACAATTGTATAAAAAAAATAACAACTTATAATAAAAAAATATAAAAGAAAACAATTTTGTTGTGAGAATATCTGCAGTGTGGCATTAAACCTTTCTACCACATTTCCGAAGAAAAGAAAAACTTGCAAACGAAATGTTTGATGTTGTTGATGTGACCAGAATACATAAATATTTACGAGAGAGCTACTACTGCAAGCTTGAAAACGACCCTTGTTTGTCTTCTTATAAAGAACATCATCAATTTCTATTTACCGCGTTTCGTACGGATTGAAAATTTAATACGTGGCCTCTACGTAGATCTCAAAACTAAATGACTGGTTTTTACACACGTGCATTTCAGTCGAATCGAATAATTCGGATTTTTACAGCATTAAGGACTGAAAAATTCAGTGTATGGAACATGATTTATATATGTTGTTTTTATAGAATTTCGATTTTTGAAATAAATATTTCTATTATTTTCTACAAACTCCATCATGTTGGTGTTCAATGAACTTTTGTTCATATTTTCATAAAATTACAAAAAGTTTTAAATTATGAAAAAATATTGTTATAATATTTTTTATTTTCATTATGATTAAACATAATTTATGAGTTTTAACAGAATTTACTTCAGAATAAAAATAATTCATATCGATACGATCATTTATTAAAAAATCTATACTAATATCTATTTTTTACTATTGTTTTAACTAATAACTATAATTGTTTATTCTCAGATTCTAAAATAGTTACAATAAATTATTCAAACCAAACAACCGATTATACATACTTAACTCTAGATATTTTATTTCGTAAAAATACTCAAGCTTCATTAAAATTCAAACACAAAAACTGCTCAAACAATAAAAATATAACATCTTTGAACACAAATTCAATATTTTTTTTACATAAACAAACCACTTACCCAAACATCAAACGAGTTTGTGATCAATAGATTTTATAATTATTTTGTTACTACGGCTCCTGCGAAACCAACAGTACTGAAATATCTATGTAAAGGTAATTACTACTTCAAAAAAAAATTTTTTGGTAGGTAATTCAGGTTTTATTAAGTGATGGAGTATTTTTTTTTTGAGTCTCTAGTGAAACTGTATCACTAAATTTAATTAATAAAATTCCTAACTGCCTATAAAAGCAATTTGTTTTAACTGAACAGGTTATTTTATATTCTAATCTTTTTTTAATAAAAATCAATAGATTTTTCAACACAATATTAAGTATGGTATAATATGGGAATTTGCAAAAAAAATTATTAAAAACTTTTATTGAATTTTGTATCATTAAGATGAATTAATCATTTGCGTAAAAATGAATTAGCCACATTACCCAACGAACAATGTTTTAAGGATAAATTAGAGACAAATACAATGTAATTAATTATTATTAAATGATGGATGAATAGAAATGAGTATTTATTGTATAATTATATAAATATATATATATATATATATATATATATATATATATATATATATATAAAGGAAACATATCTAAAGAAGTAAACTCTGTATAAAAAATCCTCATCAACTCGTCTGGTCAGCATAGTGAGGATAACCAAATACTAGTGAATGATGACTCAGTAGTGGTCTGATAAAAGCTTATATAATAATAATTTTACATATATATATATATATATATATATATATATATATAGTAAAATTTATAAATAATTGAAAATAAAATAAAATTATGTTGTTTGATTAATAAACTACTCTTTATTTGACCTCACTAAAGTTAATGACAAAACGATTTAACATACATGATGTTGATGTAATAATAAGTTCAGATATTGATAGCAAATTTCTTGAATAATAATAATCAAAAAGAAAAATTAAAACACTAATCTGACAAGTATTAGGTTGGCAAGTATCTCCCTTCCGCTTTTTTTTTTTTTTTTTGTACATAGCTGCGAAATTCAAAAGACCAGAAGGCGGAAGGGAGATATTTGCCAACCTAATATTTCAATTCCTAGTACGATTACGTTGAGAAATGTCTGAGTGTATGCTTAATCAAATAACAGTCAATTAATATTTAAAATGTTACATTTTCTTGATTTCATTCCCATCGGAACTTACACTCTCAATATCTCTCTTATTTTTAAAACTTTTTAAACTGAAGAAATAGACAGTTTATTGTTTAATTCCTTACAGTCACTTTTGTTTAATATCTTTTACCTTTTAACTTCTACCAAGACATCTTATACTGTGTAGAAATATACTAAATAAAAGTGACCGTAAGGAATTGAATATAAAACAGTTTTATAAAAAGAATAGCTTTAAAAGATAAAAACATGCTACAATATTTATATTCTTACACATCATTCAAACAAATCTCTATTTAAACTATTAGTGATTATTGGTTATAATCTTAATTGTCTATAGATTAATGATCTTAATAACTATCATTTTATTTAATTTATCTTTTTATCTAAAAAATATGCTGTAAAATTTTTTTATATAATTATAACGAATTTAAAAAAATTAAATATAGAAATATAAACATTTTAATTTAATTCCCTTTCTGAAAATCATTTAATAATCTCAGCAGTAATTAAAGTTGTAAATTGTTTAAAAAGCCGTAACGTAAAAAGAAAATTTAAATTTGTTTTTCTTATCTCAAATCTATGAAAAAAAGATTAAGAAAATAATTTGTCTTGTATTATAATTTAAACGAATATAACACGTATACATTTTTTTCTATGTAATAATATAATTTGAAATATGTTATTATATAATTTATTAAAAATATATTTTTAGAATAATGAATACGACAAAGAAGTAATCATTTTAATGAATATAAAATTTGTCACATTTAACAAATTCAGTATATTATAGAATTATTATAGCAGAATGATATATTCCAAGTAATTAATAATTGTATCATATATTCACAATTAAATATGTTTTATTTATAATACGATAAATATTATTTAATGTTTTTGTATAAACATTTATGAAAATATAAGATTTCTCTTTCTGTTCAAAAAATGTTAATAAAACAGTGTGATTAATAACCAATTATGTTTTATATGTAAATGTGTGTGTATGTGAGTTGGAAGCAAAAAAAAACTTAATTTGGATTAATATTTCAGAATTTTTGAGAAAACACTGTCATATCCGTAAATGTATCATGTAAAAACTATATTTGTATTCTGTTTTTTTTTCACATATAAAAAAATACAAAGAATCGATATCAATAAATTTTTGTCAGCTTCCGTGCCTTTTCGCACGACTTCTTATGAAGTCGCAGCAGTTGACATATAATCCTCTGTTTCTTTTGACGAAAATCGTACGATCTTTGTCATCGTTCTTACGTAATCTATGAGACAAATAATCTTGTTAACCGCAAGAAACCGCAGCTGACGAAAAGTATGTAGATACATACATAAGAAAAAAAACTGATCGATAGACGAATGTCTATTCAACGACGGTCTTATGGTTTATTCGACACGCACATATTGCCACTACTCTTTGTGAATATGATATGGTTGAAAGCACTCTTCTTTTCTGTAGGAGTTTTTTTAATAACAGTTGTCAGAATTCATAAACAAATACTAGAGAAATTTTGACGTACAAAATTTTATATGTATGTATGTATATAAATATATATATATATATGTATATGTATAAATATATATATATATATGTATATGTATATGAAATGAATAAATTCTATTCAACGATGTTTTTATATATGATAATTTTAGAAAAATACATTCAAAGTAAATCGTTTGATTGCAACAAATTTTATTTTACATTTGTCAAATTTCGTATTAATTTTGATTTCAAATTTGTCATTTTCATGACATAATCTCAATATGCCATTTCTTTTTTTGTATAAAAATACAAAAATCTTGATTTTTATTATTACACTTGAAGTTAAAATATATGTAACGAAAAAAATAAACAGACTATATATATATATATATATATATATATATATATATATATATATATATATATATATACACAATACTATTTTATAGTTTAAATAATTATCATAACTTTTAAATAGTAATCCTATTGAAAGTAAAATTAATTATAATTAACGCAAAAATAAATAATTCAAATATGATTTTATCAAAATAATAAACAACTCAAGAAAAATAAAAACTATTGTACTTATTTTATCCTCAATATAAGTTAGCTGATAATAAAAGAATATCAAACTGGGCATCAATAATATATAAATATATATATATATAATATCATATATATAAGACCTATGTACATACATACATATATATATATATACACACTAAATGAAAAAAACTAGATAACAAACGACCAACATAAAACAGAACAGAAAATAGAAACGTAGCAGCTCGCTCACAAAATGATAAATATTGAATATAAACGTTCAACCCGTCTGTATGTTTGTTTTGAAAGTAAGAATTACGGCTTCTTGTTTTATATATATATATATATATATATTCATCACAAGATATATACTATAAATGGACAATTTTAACTTCGCAGCCTCCGGCAACCGTTAAACGATAACGAAGCGTTTCTAAATAAACTCATACGTCATAAAAAAAAACTTCGTGGAGTTTTCCTTACAGACCGTCATTTAATTAATTTTATATATTTATATATATATATATAATTTATAAATGTTTATTTTATAAAAATAATCAATTTAAGAAACGAATGTTCGTTTCTAATTTTCTAGGAACATTTTTATAAAAAAAGTGTAAAATAAAACCAGTTCGTTTTTATATTAAAAAAATAATTGTGTAACATCGAATAATTTGACAGAGAGAAAACTTTTATTAATAACATTGTTATTATGGTGTTAATAAATAAATACCAATCAGTATCATCTTATTAATTAACACTTGATGAGCTTTCAAATTTAGCCAGATTCATTAACAACTGTACACATGCTATACAGGATTTACATCGTGTAATTTGAGTACATAAGAAGATAGGTTATTAATTTACAAGAAATTATTCGTGTCGAAAAGGTTGATGGCTCAAAGTCTATATATCTAATTATAAATATTGTTCTGGAATTTCATTATTAGATATATGAAATTCATTTCTACTAAATAGTTATCTTATCATTTAAATTCAACGTTTATATAACATATATATATATATATATATATATATATATATATATATATATACATATAATATCATTTCATAAGTAATATCTAAATTTAGATTCAAGAAATAAACCGAATTTCAAACGCTTTAATATTATATAATTAAGAATGTAAATCCCATAATTATTAATTACTTCTTATTCACAAACGTCTGAATTTTGCATTAAAAAAGTATCTATGTTTAAAAAATAAAAATATAGAGAAGTTAGTTTTAACTTTTTTTATATTTTAAACTTTTTTCCATCGAGATAGTTTTACAAACTTTATAAAAGATAATAATCAAATAAAACAAAATTTGAAAATTAAAAATGATATGACAAATTATTCCCAGTACAAATTTCCAATCTTTATAAATGTGATAATGCATTATCCTGATGGAACAAAACACGTTTGCTATTGATCAAACCAGTCCTGTTTTCTTTTAATATAACAATCAAACGTTCTGACTGCTGGCAATAGAAATTTACTGTAAACCTGACACTGAATAGCAATAACTCAAAGTAAATTATACAAACAATATCTCATTAAATATTTATCTAAATTTTCCTAGAGTGCAAGTTCAATTTGATATCTACTGTAATTGATTCACCTAGTCTGAACTATTGTCTTCGAAGTTTAACTTTCTCATAAAATATCTATTTTTCATTTCCATTTATTAATCACTCCAAAAATTAACTATACTCACAAAAGTATTGAAAAAATACAAATGTCAACTATAATTCTATGATTGGTCTGTCAAATAATTCTGAATCCATTTTCCAAATTTTAACATAATTTTCAATTATAGATACTAAATTACTTATATATATATATATAACCTTCTGTGTTCATTCTTCACCAGTTATAGAACAATTTTTATCATAGTACAGGCATTAGCACGTCATAATTTAACTTATCAGAATGACCTGAATATTGCATATCACTTAAACTATAGTCACCTAATCTATCCTACAAAAACCATCTTCGACATTTTTTTTATTTAAAAACTGTTCCACAATGTCTTGAATGTTTCATGTACCTTCTGATATATTATTTCCTTTCCTCAACTCAAACTATTGTATATCTAATGTGCTCATCAGACATATCCATCATCATAAAAGTCTATTTGATTACTAATCGAAATAAATCAAGTCGAATCGATTCTCCTTTCTTGTTTTAACATGTTTACGTACGTCTTTGTACATTATTTTAGTCATTAAATCATTTTATAAAAACAGAAATAACAATATTTTTTTATATTAAACTTTAGAATATTATTTATGAAATGAGTTAATATACTACTATCACTACAACTGGTTAATTAAAAATGTTTATTTTTATAAATATATAAACTCAACGTAGATCAAAAATTAAAAATTGTACTCCAGCTTATAGACAAAACAATTTAGTTTGGAATTCAACGCATTAACTATTCTAATCAAAAGTTTGTCTTTTTCAAAAGATCATTTAGTTTTAATAATAATTATAGTTCAGTATTCCAAAAATTCTAAACCAGATATTTTAATGAGTAACAATGTTTTTCTATAAACTCCCCTTTAATTTATTGTTAAAAAAATTATTTATATAGACAGTTGTTTAAACAAATTATACTAAAATAAAGGATATTTTAAATCAATGATTTCACAAAATATTATATTATACATCACTTTTTTAATATAATTATTTTAATGGTGATAAAAAGGTGATAAGAACAAAAAATACAAACAAGAATAAAAATAAATATATTTAAAAATAATGAATTTAATTATAAAATTGAAATATAATATTTTTAAAAATAATAATCATTAGCTGAACTTGAATTTTATTATTATTCAATCAAAAAAAACTTCAAACAAGTTCAAAAAATATAATGATGTCGTTAAAAGTATCTGGAAAGATATTTATTTATATTTACAAAGTTTCGAAACGTAAATTAATTAAATGGAAATCTATTTGTTTTCAGTACATTCATAGCCTCATTATACTATTTCGTTTCTTTTTGTTATTCTAATACAACACTGTCATAACAAAATCGATAAGAATAAAAATAATTGTTTAATGTATAAATTCGTATTTAAATATTTATTAAGTCGAATCCTTATATTAAAATATGAATCACTTGCTGCAAACATGTATTATGTAAAAATTTGAATGTGTATCGAATTATTTTATTGATATGGTAAATATTTCCGAACAATAATTTGAATAATAATAAATAATTTTATTGTTTACAAACGCTGTACATAATGCTTTGCGTGTAAATAAGTTCGATAACATTTTTTTTTATATTCTATTTTCTATTATAAATATTATTATAATAATGTTCCATTCGAAATATTTCAGACAAAAATAGTCACAAATGGCACGACCGTACTTTATTACAAACATAATTAATAGAAGGGAAAATATTTAAACGCTCGTAAAAAGTGTATGAAAACTTTTTGACAATTTAATAACAGCTGTTGACGTCTTTCTGTTTTGGTCTAATAGACGTTATTATGACGATACGAAGTCGACGGCCATGTTTATTGGTGTCAACCAAGGTATAACTAGTGCGCCAGTATCCTCTCGTGTAAAGAATAATAAAATAATACCAACATCCTGCAGATGCTTTTAGCAGAAGCATATAAAATATCAATGCAGTTGTCTCAGAGACCATATAATAAAATTTTCTACAGAGATGTTACGTTTTATTAACTTTTTATTTTAAAAGAAACTGTAAAAGAGTTTCAGTGATAATAATTGTTGATTTTTATCCTCTGTTTTAAAATGAATTTACTCTTTTTACATCAGTTTTTGAAACAAGTTAAAACACATTTATTCAACTCTCAAATATTAATATACTATTTAAATCTTTTTGTCTTAACAAAATGATTAATAAAATTTTTAATCTATATAGAACAAATTATGATTACAAATAAAACAGTAAATGTAATGATAATCGTTAAATTTTACTATGAAAATATTTTAATAAATTCAATAAATATATTTTAATAACAATAAATGCAATAAAAACTCTTTTCATATTTTTATTGAATTCCCTCATATGAAACGTCAATTTTCTTTTAAAAAATACAATTCTATATATAAAATTTTAAGGTACTTTGTGAATTGAAATATGAACCATTTGTTAAGTACTAAGCCAGATATGCCTTGCTTGTAAAATTCTAATTTTTTAATGAAATGGACTTTTCGAAGATTAAAAGAATAATTAATTCAGAAATGAACTCAATGTTCGTGAAAATTAAAAATATACTCAAGATATTTCTGATGAATACAATGAATGTTACAAAACGTTATATCTTAATTGCAGTAGTTTTTGTGCTATTATTTGTGAAACATGAGATCTAGCATTATCATTAAATGTATAAGACCGTATCAGTTTACAAATACTAGTTATTTTCTGCTTTATTTCTCATATATATTCTCTATTTATTCACTTAGATTATTTCGCCTGCTTTAAAAAAAATAACGAAAAATTCATTTAGTGAACTATCATATAGTTACAACAAAATTTTGTAGCTGTGAGGTCAAATTTAATTCAAATTTTAATACTTTTAAAAACTCTCCAATTTTTCGATTATCAAATAAATCCTTTCTTCAATAACAATAAAGAGCTTATTTTAAGACAATTTTTAATACAATTCCTGAGGTTCTCTTTCATTAGAATATTTAGTCTTTTAAATAATCACAATTTTTAAAAAATTAGATTCAACAGAATAACAACGACTTGTCTTCAGCAAGTCTCAATTAAAAGATTTTTATCGTCTGAATAAAACTTTTCATTCAAACAATTCATTCAAATTATATATTAATACTGCCTGCCGACTTAAAGCCATTATTACCTAATTGGTATTCACTCATAATAATTATTCAAATTTCTTTAGAATACATTCTACTATAAAAACTAATCAAAAATGAATAACAAGAATTAATTAAAATCCAATTTGAATGACATACATACATATATATATTCCAAATAAAACTGATCAAAATTAAATTCACAAAATATACATGAAAAGATAACACAATTTAATATCGTGAAATAATCCAACGTTTCATATGGTCGAACTCAATAAAAATAACTTTATATTCATATGTTTAGATATTTTCATATTTTTCTGTTGACAAGCCAGCAATATTTTTAAATCGACTATTAATCATTATGTAAAATAAACAATGAGAAAACATAATGGAACAATTAATCATACAACTAAAATTACAAATACACATAAAATTAGTTATTATTTTCTATACTTGAGAACTTATTGAATCCGTCAAGTAAGCATTTTCAATTAATTGTCGACCGATCGATAAAGTTGGTAATTATAAATAAATAAACAATAATAACGCCGACGAAAATTTCACAAAAAAACGTTTTGAGGCTTGAAAAAAATCCTGTTAAATAATTAAAAATAAATACAAGTGTTTCTAGAAAAACCGCAGTCATTTACTGGTTCGTTGAAAAAAACAGCGTACAGTATTCCGATATGTACGGATGCTTCACTTAACAGAATTGTATTTCCGATATTTGCGGATGCTTCGTGTAATATTTTATGTACATATTTATTTTTTCCGAGATTATAGATATTTTCAGTGGCTCGTTGAACAGAAAACATCGTTGTACATTATTGATAAATTGGATAATAACAATAGATTTCAACGATGATTTGACTTATAGAGGTTCGATAAAAGAATTAAAATACGTCAGTTATTTATAAATTATACTTATATATATATATATATATATATATATATATATATATATATAACGATAATAAATTTATACCTGACAAAAATAATTGATGTTATATATATTATAATATATTAGATCTACCGAAAAGTTTTGTCCGTTTTTTGAATAAAAGAAAATAATACAATTTGATACTATTTATTAATATTTAAGTAACAATGTAATTTCCGTTAATATTAACAACTTCTTTTGATGTTAATCGAAGCTTTTGAATTTCTTTTAAATAAAATGACTTATTGGAAAATAAAAACTAATCCAGTGTCTTTTACACCTCCATCTTCATTATTTTTTTTCATTTAAAAAAATTTGTAAAGCCAAAAATAATTAATAATCAGAAGGTGTTATATGTGAAGAATATACTGGCTGACTTAAAATTTCTCAACCAAATTTCGCTATTTTTTTTTAGGTTGCTAAAAAAATATGTTGCCTTGAGTTATCATGCCATAACGTGTTTCCTATTAACAAGATCTAAACGCTTTTCAAAGTTCGTTGTTCAAATTGTCTAATTTTTGACAATATCTTTCGGAATTAATCCTTTTTTTGATTTTAGAAGTTCATAATAAATTGATCCTCTTCTATTTCACCGTATAGACAATGTTCTTTTTATCACACTTAAACTCTGTTTAGATGTTAATTAAGCAGGTTATTTAGGTTTTCACTATACTCTTTTCTTCGCTATATTTTCATATATAATTCAAATTTTATCTCCAATTACAAGATGTTCCAAAAATTGTACCAAAAAGTAGAAACAAGTAAATAATTACACGATCTCATCTGTTCCCATGAATCAATTCATGTAGTACCCCCATCTTACATACTTGTACACGAATCCAAAATGAATCTCCTTCCAAAATATTACAAAAATATCATCATCGATCACAGAAGATTTTCCAAAGCATGATTCATTTTTAAAGTCTTGATTTTTAAATTTATCGAACCATCTTTTGTACATCATTTAGATACTGCGTTTGCTCAAAAAACTTTTAATAAATTTCTATATGCTTCTGCAACATTATTTTTTTTTGTTGATGTACGTAAGGAATACAGTGCCGTAAATGAATCTTATCAACAAACATCTTTCTTTCACTATTCCTTAGTAAATACTAATTATAAAACACTTGTTTCAGTGCACGTTTAAGGGTGCCAATGATAAAATATAACAATAAAAAGAATGAGTCACATTCCGTTTTCTACGTGCTTAAAATAATTATACGCTAATATTTTCTGTTAATTATTTTTTTCCACCTAATGATTTTTATAATAGAATGCAGAACAAGGACACAATTAATTTCTTTGTTATGAAATTTAATAAAATGCATAGTTTCAATTAAAATATTTTGTTTCTCGCAAATTATTCACTTGCTGAGTATTCGTTTATCATTTGCTGTTTACCTTTCTTATAATAACAATGGAGACAAGAATATTAAAAAATATAGTCTCTAAGGTAAGAAAAATAAATATTATTAAAAAAATTAATATTGCTAATAATTGAACAGTTTTATAAAATATTGTGATGTTATGATAAGGGCAGATTAGACCAATGATTAATTCAAACCACTTGAAATAAAATTTCATTTTAATGTCTGTAAAGCATATTTTCTAAAATTATTGAAATACGAATAACTTTATGAAACATCATTTAATATATATATATATATATATATATATATATATATATATATATATATATTAGACACAATTTTTATTTATTATTTATTTTTACTATCAAGAGAAACAAATTTTAATGCATATTTTCTTTTAATTTAAGAATAAATATGTATATAATATTTTTTAGAAAAAAAATCAAAAAACTAAAAATAACGTTAAAGAAGATGTAAAATTCATTTTAGTTCTCAAAATTAAAAATTTGAAATATAAAAATCTAAAAATGGTCTGAAAGCAAAACTATAAATTAACATTAAAAATATAAAATATAATACAAATAGCTGCCAATAACAAATCGAATTTTTAAATAAAATTAAATTTATTTTCTGGTATTCTTTTGAACTAATATTCTTTTTTTCATTTTGAACGTGACTGTTTTCGACATTATCATTATTTTTATATAAATATAAATTTACTTTGATATATGTATATAATTTCACAATTGGAATTTAACTGAATATTTTTTACAATCTCTTTATATATATATATATATATATATATATATATATATATATATATATATATATATATATATATATATATATATATATATATATATATTAAATACTTTTTTCAATAGCAATAAATAAAATTACTAATTTAAAAAATAGATTACAGTAATAACTTAATTTAAAACTGAAATTAGAAAATATAATTGAAATGAAAACCAATTATTTACTAGCGAAATTTATTCTAAAATAGAAAAAGTATAAAAACGTAATTATATCATTCAAACAATCGAAATATTTTTGAATAAATCAATACATATTCTTAATATATCTGAATAAAATATGTAAATGTTATCAAATGAAACACATTTGAGAAACATGTATAGTATTTACATAAATTACATTCATTATAAGCAATTAAAGGAACAATGCATAAATAAATATTTAACTAAATACAATTCCAAACCAGGTTTTCCTCTAGTAAATAGACTCGATTGAATAAGCGATACATAAAAAATTAATAATAAATATTATTTTACAAAGTGTAGGGTAAGTGAAATCAATTATTATCGTTTGTAATGAATATTCATGTAGTTTCGTTCTTATGTTTGTATTTGTTATGGAAATAACCTTCACATACATTTAATAATATATGTGTGTATATATAATCATTATTTTAATTTGTATTCACTTAGAAACTCACTATTTTGAAAGATTTATGAACATAAAATATTAAAAAATAATTTCTTATTTTTTTTAATCAATTTGTAATTCATTAAAAATATAATTCAGTATTTAATTACGTTAAATATTTTATTTTATAAGTGAATTTTTTTTCGTTTCCATTCCTATGTATCCATTATTATAATTAACTCTTTGATAAATTACTTTCAAGTTATTTCTATTGTCTTACTACGATCGATTTCAATATTTGTATCATCTGTAGTTAATAGAGTAGTTAGCTATCAGAAAATGGAAAAAGCACTGAAACTAGTAATGAAATATAATAAAAGCAATAAGTTAAAATTATTCTATCAGAGTTAATAAAAAATAATATTTATATTGGTTCGTTGTTTGTAGAAAAAAATAAACCAAAATTATATATTTGACATTTATATATATATATATATCGCTTGATAAAAAATATTAATAAAATATTAAATAATTGAAAAGTAATTTCATAAATACTATTTATTTTCTACTTCATTATAATCTGTTTTAGCCTTAAAATTATTATCAATTAGATAGATCCCTACTCATGTACTATGTAATAATATTTTTTTAATAAAACAAATCGTAGAAAAATACCAAAAAATTAATAAAAGTCACCAACTTAATGGGGAAAAAAGATTGATAAAATTAGTATAATAATTTAATTTACAAGTAAACACAGCTATGGTCCTAAATTTACTTTTTTAAAATTTATAAATAAAAGTAAATCGTATTTATTCATAATTTTTGTATTTAATTCCTTAATATGGTTAATTCATAAGTCACTATCAAAGAAAATATATCTATTTTACAAAAAAAATTGCTATTTCTATAATTGAAAAATATTAAAATGTAAGAAATATGAAATAAATTTTTAAATGGAATTATTTTTAATATACATATATTTTAAAATTAATATATATAATTTTTGAAATATATATAGAAAAGAAAATATTTTTATTGAATAAACATTATAGATTAAATAATATTGTTGAACTCAAATAAAATATTTATTTAAAAATGCACAATTTATTTAAACACAATTTATGTTAGTTTACTTTTATATTAATAAACCACTAATTCCAACATCACAAGGGATTTCAAAATATTTATTGATCACATATTTTCACATTATTCACTGATCATAAAATCAACACCAAAACAAAGCGTTATAAAATCTGTAACAATAAAAATTATAAAATCTTAAAAAAAATTCATTGAACATATTCATAAAATTTGGTAATATAAAACACATTACTCAATCAGTACTAAAAAATGTTATCACATTAATATTCGGAAAACACAGGTAATTAAAAATATATCTTTCATTTGTAAAACAAAATAATCATGTGATTACAAATTATAAAATCATAAATTATTCAAAGTGACCAAATCCCTTTGCGTGTGAAAATATTTCCTGGAATATATTTATAAATGTATTTATACAATGAAAAATTATTTTCAATTATACATTCATTATAAATTGATTTTATTTTTTTTAATGGTATTACAGAAAAGTGAATGATCGTTTCTTCAATAGAAACAAATCATTCAATCATTTTAAAAAAATTTAAAGAAATTCAAACATTTTTAATTATATTAAACGACTATAATTTAATAAATTTTATAATTCGTATATGTGTATATACATATATAAATGACTTGTGTGGTAAATAACGTTGAGATAATAACGAAATATATAATTTATATTATAATTAACCGAATATATTTTTCGCATTACTTAAAAACGTGTTATCGTTCCATAGCCATAATAAAAAGAGCATTAATTAAAAATATTTAAATATAATATCTGAAAGATATCTGTGTTGTGTATGTAAGGAGGTCATAAACGTTTTTCTAACGCACCCCCTTTGATGAATATCGTCGTACGCACCCTCTTTCATTAATACTGCAATGTTTTTCAAAGTTGTGACGTGACCCTTGGGGGATTCGTAGCCGTTTCAATTTTCACTACAGTTACGAATAAATTCAAATTAAAAGTTAAGATAATTTGTAATGATTTTAATACTTTTGTGCTGTCGAGAATGACTGTTTTTGTTATTACCTTTTAAGGTATATTAAGATAACTCTACCAGGAATAAGTTAACTTCAGTTGATTAAAATAAAGAGTAGTTTATTATTCAAAGAACATAAATTCCTTTCATTTTCAATCATTTATAAAGTTGAATATATCTACATAAATACGTGAATATAATATAATATATATATATATATATATATATATATATATATATATATATATATATACATATGTATAATTTATTATTTTTTTAATATCCAATAATAACTAATTTATACTTAATGTATAATAATTTATTATAAAATGTATTTTATTTTTTATTATTCTACCTATTAATAATTTTTTCTTATTCAAAATTAATAACTTAAACTTTTTATTTTTTACGACCGTTTAATGTATTTTTTATAAATAAATAAATAATATA
The DNA here is from genome assembly GCA_029203775.1 of Neoneuromus ignobilis. Taxonomy (NCBI): domain Eukaryota; kingdom Metazoa; phylum Arthropoda; class Insecta; order Megaloptera; family Corydalidae; genus Neoneuromus; species Neoneuromus ignobilis. Next base: position 12,029,760 of record CP092090.1, read on the forward strand.
TTAACATCTTAATGTTGTCTTAAACTATTTTTAGTAAATATCATAATTTCAAATTTTAATAGTATTATATAAATAATGATGAACGATTTTCAAATGTACAATTTTCTTTATTTTATATATCATTTAAAATTAAAATATAATAAAATATGTATTAATTTTACTGTATTTATTTCATGTACAGAAATAATTTTTATTTCTATAAAATATTAAAACTGCCACCTTCTTCCATAAAAGCTTTCAAAGATTGCTTTAGCAAGAAAATTAATAAAATTTAGTCTTATTTCTTCTTAGAATGTCTTATACTTAATTTGTTGTTGTTATTATTTTGTTTATAACTCTTTTCTCTTAATATTTATTATTTATTATTTCCTGTTATTTTACTAACCTGTTACAAAATATAATAAGATTATAACTTCGTTAATCCAACATTTATAAATATTTTATTAATTAAATTCTCTCTATTTTAACATAAACGAATCACTCATTCTAAAGATACAAGCTTTTATAAAAATATTTAATAATTTTAACCTTTTTCTTCTAATAAAAATTTCGATTTTTTTAAATATTCAATCTTTATCAAGGAATTAATTATGACATTTTTTTAAAAATTAACTGATAAATTAATCAATATTTAGTAAATATTTTTATAAAATCTTGTGTCGAAATAAAAAATTCATTCATATAAATGTATATTTTCCATAATATCAAATAATGAATATTCTAATTTAAATACTTTTGATACATCACTCAATTTAGTATCTGACATAAATAAAATAATTTTGTTTAATATAACGTTTACTTGATTGAAGTGATTTTTTCGAAATATGCAACTATAGTCGCTCTTATGAATAAAAAAGTTTAACACTTATTTTTTTGATATGTGTTTAATAATTTATTTGTGTGAAATTAATTAACGACAGTATAAAGCTATGTTTTTAATTTAAATATTACTGATTTTCAGATAATAGAATAGCTATCTAAATGCTAATCAACTAATAAAATAAACATTAGTATTATTAAACACTAAAAAAATCTTATAATATTATGTTATTCATTTGTGTAAAAATGAAACTATATTACTATTTTATTATAAAATTTGACAATTTTTTATTTTCCAAATTTTTCTAAACATTTTTTATAAAATCTTTCAATAATCAAAAATTATATAAAAATGTAATATTTTAAAATTTTTCGAGTTTATAATTTATTATATATTGTGTATTCCTTAAATCACGAAAATATAACACTAAATCTTACTGTCAGTAGGTTAATACTAAATAATAGAAATTTCATCTACGTGTAAACATATAGAATAGTATTTCAGTGTTAAGGAAAGTTTAGTTTCCGAAAATTAAGTTTTCTTGTTGTTGACGCAAGTACAGTAACTGTTTACAGAAACCTAATGGGTTTGTCAGCGAGACGTCTGCGGAAAAGCTATCAGCACAAAAATATGTTAGAACTATGTAAGCTTGCAATTCTTAGAAAAAGATTGAAAGCACAAACTATAAACTAACTGCTGACCTGAAAACTAAAATAGAAGAAAAAACATCGACTTCAATCAATCGAGGATTTATCAAGACTGTCAATATAGAAAATCTGATACTTGTGTGTAATATTAATAAATATAGCTTTAGACATTCATTTAACCGAAACAAAAATAATACAAAGATATGACATGTATTTTGATAAAAAATTCGTACATCTGAAAATATTTCACACGTATTATGTATGCTTAATATGAGTATTAGAAAAGACAACAAAAAATGAAAATTTATAACTTAGTGGACGCTGTAATATATTTTCATTTTTTATGTTTTATACAAATAACATTTTTTTTATTTTAAGTAAAATTTATAGGAGAAAAAATATAGGGTATATTCATTCCACAGATTCTTTTATTTATTTAATGTTTGTTTCGAATGTTCATTACGTTATACATATTTATATATTGGACGTGTGTTTAATTTCATATTTTTAATTAAACTAATGCTACTAAATGATACATGGCTTTAATTAAAATGTAATAAATAAAATGAGTTTTTGACTTACTAGAAGTCGAATAATCTTTTCCATTTAAAATTTTACATGTCTTTGGATAATATACATTTTTTTCTAATAAATAATTTATTTTAATGAGTTAACTAAACTAATAACTAATTTTTAAATAGATATAAAAGTTTTTAATAAATTATATTGGATATTCAATGAATTTGGAAAAATAAAAATTCATGTTTTTTAAGAAAATAAAATTAATATTCAGAAAAAATATTTATTTTAAAATGTGATTACTATGTAACAAATTCTATTAGTCTATAAATTTTAAACAAATATTAATTAGAGTATTTCAATATAATAATAACGAATTTATGGCAATTTAAAAAAAATGAAATTCTAAGAATTTTTGATGTTTTTTCTACGAAATCTTTAAAAAAGATCAATTTCTAATTACAAAGCTTTATTCTAGTCATAGCTTAAATAAAAAAGACATTTACAATTTATATATAAATGTTAAAAAACTCTATTTGTTTTAGTATTTTAATAAAATCATTTTAAACATTTAATCACTTTTTAACACAAATAAACACTAAAAATTATAAGGTTTTATATAAATGTTAATTGACTATTGAACACTTTTATAAAAATTTGGTAATTTTTAGGATAAATGATTCATTTTCAATAAAAACAAAAATTAAATGAATAAATGATGAGTATATAAGCATTTTTATTCATCGTTTTAAATAAATATTATTATATTAACATAACAAGAATACATATAAATTAAATTATATTCTAAATAAAAAAAATAGAAACCATATTCACATATAATTTATTTATTTTTTGAAAAAAAATGTTTAAAAATAAATCACGTGCAATATGTTTTTGTAATTGATACAAAACCGTTATTGAAGCAGTACAGGTAAATTAATTATCAAGTTCTGTAAGTTATTAAACACATTACACACAGCTATATTTCAAAGCACAAGTAACTTCTTCGTTATACGAACATAGGAAACCTATAAACTGAACTTATGAAATTAATATCCATTATTCAAGTATTTCGTACAGCATTGAGTTTTTAAAATATTATGTACACTCAAAAATATATCATTCATTCAACATAATGGATGTTTGTCATGAAACCAACCGAAGGATTATTAATGTACGCACGCGGATAATTTACGAGTTGAGTAACAGAAGAAAAAAATAATAAAATGTCATAATATTAATTACAAACAGCAACGAACGTAAAGTAATCGTACGATAATCCTTAGCTCTGCTTGTACGAACATTGATCTGTTAAATTCATTTTCGAGCAGCCACACAATTAAGTTTTTGATTGATCATCAATCCGGATCTCACTAGTTCTAAGAACGTTCCGTTAGATACGGAGACTTGTAATTATAATGATCATGAACGATTTAAACTTACGGTTCGAGTTTAACTTGCAGTTAGTAATTTGTGAAGTTCTCGAACGGAAAATGTCTTACCGTACTACATTTAAATCAATCAATTCTGGTCAATTGGTTACCAGTTCACTTTTTTGGTATTTAATTATGTACAATGTCTAGTTTGCAAAAAATCGAACAGAGACAATAATTTTAAACTAAAAAAAATTCTTTAATCGATAGTAAATTACTACTGAAAATCAATTCAATTTATAGTAATTGAAATTATTATTAATTTATTGTATTTTGAAATAAATTATTTAAAAATTAATTCTTAATAATATCAACATTATTACTAATGATGATGATATACTTCTGGATAAAAATATCGGTCACATAAAAGCTAAATAGAAAATATAACATAATTTTATTTAATTTTTTTTTTAATTATTTGAAAATATAAAGTTTTTAGAGAAACCTTAATCCAGTTGTGAATAGAAAGAAATTGATTATAATAATGATGATAATAATAGACGTCTGGATAAAAGAATTGTCCACATAGAATGTGCTTAGAAAATTTTAATAAAAATCAAAAACTAAATTTAATTTCAAATCGTTTTCCTAATTATTACAACATATATTAATGATTAAAATATCAAATAAAAGAATAAACTATTTAATTAATACATTTTTTAGTATCTACATTGATAAACATAATTTATAATTTAAAAAAATCTTAATATCTACCTTGAATTGGTTTATAATTCTTGTGAATAATTTTATATGAAATAATCCATTTTTCTAGCAATTATTTACTTTTTTTCGAGTAATGCTTTGGATTGTACCTCATAATATGTAATATTTTTTTATACAATTTTCTAAAAATCTCATAAATATATAAAAGAGTTTAGATATGGAGACCAAAGCTGTGTTATTAATGTTTAAGAAAAAGATTTTCATAAAAAAACTCAAAGAATTAAAAATTTTCAAAGAATTACAATATAAACAGCATAACAAATTAACATTTTTAGAATTTAAATTACATGCTAAATGATTGATAGAAAATGATTAGGTATAAATGAAAAAAATATGTATATAACCTATAACAAGAAGTAAAAATAATTTAATAATATAAAGAAAACTGGTACAGATAGATACAGAAAAAAAATTATATGTTGATACGAGAGAAGACAAAAACATAATAATTTTAAAGCATTTCAAATTTATATGAGGAAAGTAAAAAAAGTGTAAAAGAAAGTGAGTATAAGTAAAAATAACGATAAATATTGGAACAAGTAAATATGAGGAGTAAAGAAACTTTTTATTTAAAACAGAAAATGGGATGCTTATTTAAAAACGTATTATTGCCAAAAATGAATTTTAATTGATTATTAAACAATTATAAAAAAGTTATATCTTTATAAAAAAGTGAATTAACTATAATTTGAAACCAGAATATATATATATATATATATTTAAAATTTACCATACTTATCAAACGACCCTTGTATATATGTATGTATGTATTTACACTTATTAAATTTTAATTTGAAACTTTTTAAAAATTAATAACAAAAAAAATATATCATTTTAACTGGAGATCATTAAAACAAATTGTATATTAAGATAATCAATAATATTGATTAAAAATAATGAACGATTAATTGTAATTTTGTTATGAATATTTTTTCAAAATTACATGTCATAAATATAAAACATATTTTTAAAAAACAGAAATATTTTCTAACAAGTGTTAAAATTTAAACTACAAAAATGTTCTCTTTGAAAATAATCCGATAGCATTTTCAAGAAAAAAACTTAGACGTTAATCTACCCTCTAAATACGCATATAATTATATGCACTTGACATTTTTACGCAAACAATTAAATATTGATTCTAGTTACTAAAAGCACACATACTGAAAACTCGACCATTGTAATAACATAACAGAAAGTATAATAAAATGCAAACATTACATAAAAGCGTGTTTTTCGTTTCTACAAAAAATAATAATACAGTTCATTGCAGAACGTGAACTGGTAATCAAAGAACAACGTTAGTATTATAGCTCACTCTTGGTTTCCGCATTCATGTGAATCTACTTATTTTTTCCAGTACATAAAATTTTCTTTATATGAAAATTATGTAAAATAATTTTATTATAACTATACAAGTTATTTAAATAAAACATTAGAAAATTGCATGTTTAATTTTTTCCAGAAAAACAAATTTATGATAAAAATTTCATTTTAGCAGCAAATTTGTGCCAAAAATTATAAATTCGTTTCAGCATTGCGTTTACGTTTCATTTAGTATGATTTTAATTTCAAATTGGTTTCAATTTTCTGTTAATAAAATTATGTAAATTTTAACATTTAATTTTAGGCTGTACAAATACACACACATACAAGTGTGTGTATATATATATATATATATATATATATATATATATATATATATAGTGTTTGAGAAATAATTCAAATTTAAAATATTATTATTTTATCAATAAAGTGATATACTTAAGCAATACGATATTTAAAACAAGAAAATTATATTCTTGTCATATATTTATTTATAATTTTATTAATATTAAATAAACATATATTTATTCATTATTTCCCATATTATTTTTTTGTAAATATTTTATTGTAACAATTTTTAATTATTATATTTTTAATTCCATTGTTAATTAATACACGAAAAATTTATTTTAGATAATACTTAAATTACCTTTTTCTTGACAAAAATATTATTTATTAAAAAAAATATATAACTTAAAAGAAAGACTAGATAAATCCAAAATTCGTCATACAATAGTTTTGAATCACTTAAAAAAATAATATTATTTCAGTAATTGATTTTTATGTACCACGAAAATTAACAAAAATAAATATTGTAGACAAAATTATGACTTCCACTATTTTGCTTTCTCATTAAGAACAAAAGTAGTTTCATATAGTAATATAGTGAGAAAAGATATTGTTCATTAAAATATGAAACCCCATTGATAACTTTAAGGCTAAAATAATGTGTTGTTGGAGGAAAATCAGAGATATGATGTATTTTGACCTTTTAAAACCCAATGAAACCACTAATTCAGATTAATATCTCCAGCAATTGACTGAATTGAAAGCACTGCGTATTAAAGGTCAGACAACAGAGATCAGGTGAACAGGAAAGATGTAATCTTTCACAGAAATAAATCAAGACTTTATGTGGCTATGAATATCTAAATAATCTGGAATTTATATTTAATATATAAAAAATATAAAACAAATAGTAATATTTTCAGTAATAGAAATAAAATTTTACTGAAATTAACTTAAATTAATTTAATTTTTTTAAACTTGAACGATAATTTGTTCAAATATTTTTGTTTACTTTTTTTGAAGTACGTTTTGAATGTTGTATATTTCGTTAATAATAATAGATCTTACTACCTTATAAATATTTTAAAATACAAATTTAGTAATAACATGGTACATATGGCATGATCTAAAATTACACCAGTAGATGAAATATTGAATTAATTTACATTTCAAAAAGTAACATTTATCTTTTTCTTACTAAATCGTCTAATATAGAATTACAAATTGCAAGTCAAATAAAAAAATGATTTGATTGAATTTAAATAAAACTTTTTTTTCATCATTGAAAATATTATTAGTTTTCTTTTACATTTTTCACACATCAAACATAAATGCAGCTTACCTGATTAGTATAAAGAAGCAATATATAAGAATATATTTACTAAAATTACTAATAAATGAAAATCAGTATAACTTCATAAAATCTATTAAATTTGAAATATATTATTTGGTAATTGGTCTGTGTATGAATTTATTATTACATAGAAATCATACAAGAGAACAAAAAATGTAAATAAAAAAATGTTTAAATTTTATAAAAATATCTAAAGTAAATAAAAAACCTAAAAAAGAAGTTCAAATGAAAAGTTAATTAATTTGCAAGTTTTTTAAAAAAAGCACCAAAAATCAACTCTCAAAACGAATATAAATGTATATAGTAGAATCGGCCTATACCTACATTTAGCTTACAATCGAAAATATAAACTGAACTTTTACGACGAAACAACGCTTCAATATATCTATAAATAAATAACAAAAATAATTGAAATCTAAGAAGAATAACACAATGTCACAACATTCGACAATAAAACGACACACAGATGTACAATTTAGACTTGTTTTCATCGTCTTTGTTATATACGTTTGTAATTCAATTTAATATCAATTAATTTATAACTCATTGCGAGAATAGGAAGGAACGAATGTCGTTAAACAAACAGTTTTTAACAAATACGGCGAAAATGACAGACGTGAAAGCGTAATAAAATAAATACTAGATAAAAAAGAAGAACTTGATTTTATGAAAAAAATCCAATAACAACTCGAACATGAATACACGTAACGGCACGAATTTATAAAAACAGTTTACAAACACATGACCAACAGCAGTTATAAAAAGAGCTGTTTTAATTAATGCTGTTATATATATATATATATATATATATATATATATATATATATATATTTGTTGCTTATTTTCGAACCCTTGCGAATCTACATTATAACTTGAAAAGAACCTTCGACAAACTCATTTTTTCCAAAGCAAACGTTATGAGACGCAACGAGATTCTTTATTTCCCTATTTTATTTTGTTGCGTGTTGGTACTCTTTTTAATCTTAAAATTTAATCTTAAATCTCTGCTTTTTATCTTCTAAATGTTTTGTGATATTACAACTATTTATATCTCTCATTTCTTCGTTCATCATATTTAAATTTACTGCAATTTATTATATTTTCATTCATACAAATTATATATATATATATATATGTGTGTGTGTGTGTGTGTGTGTGTGTGTGTGCATAAAAATATCCTAAGAGTCTCCATTCGATATTTTTTTCATTTAAAATTAGAGATTTATATTCGGTTCATTGCTTTGCGTGAGTATCGATAATGTGCTTATCGTACATTTTGTTTACGAGTTTTTATTTTTAAAAAATGTACTCTGTTATAAAAGGTCTGAAAATGATTTAAAAACGTTTTACAATAAATATTTCAAAAGAAATTATTCGTTTGTATGGATCTAATTGAGTTGTATTTGAAAAAAATAGACTTTAAAATGAATAAGTAATATTTACATTTATGAAATCAATCAATGAAATATTTAAAGCCATTTATGGAATAAACTAAAAAAGATTGAATCAATTTTTGGTCTAAAATTAAATCGAATTAAAGTAGTTTAACTTTGTAAGTAAAGAACAATGATAATTTTTATTACTATTTTCTTAATCGTTAATTTATTTAATTTGCATTTTTGCAAATATTTTTTTAAAATAATTATCATTTTATTTCTTTCTGATTCTTGGTTATTCTATTTAATCACCTTTCCTGTTTTAAAAATGTATAATTTTTATTACAACCAATGTCAGAAAAAATATAAGTGACTTAACCTATATCATTCATTAAAATAACTTAATCATTATTAAATCATAATAATTTTATATGTATATAGTTTCTAAAAAAATATTTTATTTTTTAAATTTCAAAGAAAGGACGTTATTTATAATTTTACATAATTTGATTAAATATAAAATTTCCTAATATAAAAAAATAAATAGTTTGATTTTTTTGATAACAACTATAAACCCACGATAAAAACCAACTCAAACATTATGTTTTCTTTCCACTTTGACTTGTGACTGTCTATTTCTGTGATCCAGTTTTAGTTTATTATACATTTTATACGTCACATTTGAAACATGATGAAAAATAATACGTAAATTGTATAAATTAAACGCTTGGAAAACGTATGAACCCTTATTTAAGTCAATTGAGGTGCGAGTACTATGTCAGCTCTGTTTATTATCTTTTGCGGTACGAAATTCCACGTCGGCATAAATTGCTTGTAACACTACAATCATAAATTTTCAACACTGCCATCCGCGCTAATTTCTCGATAAAACCATTTGTTCAACGAATCAACAACATTCTTTAAGTTAACGAAGCATCTCGACTCGCTTTATTTCTTATTTATACAATAAATAATTAATGCACTTAAAACAAATTATCAATTATAAATCATGTTAAAACTTACTTTATATTCATTAGTTTGTTATGTATTCATAAAATTTAGTATCAGAAGCTATTATCATATTTACATATACATAAAACAGTACATAAACATTTATAAATTGAGCCATTTTTACTATATTCTTCCAGTTAATTAAACAATGTTTCTAATAAATCATCTTTATTTATTTATTATTATTAAATATTATACCTCTTTTATTGATCTGATGTGGCGAACTTACGCACTTGTGTGTTTTCTTAATAACGCTGATATTAAGTCGCTATATCTTCGCACGTTTATTAAATTCTTTTCCTCTCTTATTTATATCTTTTAATTTCACTAAGATGAAATTACTTTCTGAGATTGAAACATATGTTTCTGTTTTGTGTTAGTTATTACAAAAATTAATTCCGCTGTTTTCACATTATAACATATTTTTATCGTGTCATTTTTAAGTTTTTCAAATAATATGATCTGATATTATTTTTCTGTAAACAAAATTATATATATATATATATATATATATATATGCACTTTATTTAGAATTAAATTCAATTAAAGCTACTATAATTCCATATAAATAATAAATTATCTATTATAAAAATTTTCTGACATGTTTTAAATCCTTATAAAGTCTCAATATTTTCAGTCATTTTAAAATATTTTCTGAATCACAAATTTTTATTTTTTTTCTGAATCATTTTCATACATTCACATATTGAAAACAGACTAATTATCGATAACACAAAAATAAAAGCTTAAAAAATTGTAAACTTTCGAATTACAAAACATTTATTGTTCAAAAATTCGAGTATCTGTAAACTAGTAAAACTATTTTAATCTACTATTAGAATATTTCTTATATAAATGTAATTAATTTCAATTTATACGAAATTCTAAAACATAGTGAGTAAAATAAACCTCAGAATGTTTCCCTAGTAATGAAAATAAATTAGTTATTTTTCTCTTCGTTGAAATGAAAACGTTTTTATATTACTTGTACTTTATATGGTTTTAAATTAGTTTTTTTCGTTGTCTAGTCTGATTTGTAGTTTTAATTACAAATTCAAGTTCATATAAAATATGTTTTATTAAAAAATTCACTATGTTGAAATTTTAATATTGTATATATTAAGAAAAAATAGACATATTTAATTAGAATTCGTTGAATAATATTTATTTATAAAAATATATGAATGATTTAAAATGTTTTATTTAAAAAATTAATAACCTATCACGACTATACTCATCTCCATTTTTTGTATTATTTAATTCCTTGTACATTTAAAAATAATAATCAAATGATTTATTTTTTGTTCTAAATAAAAATACATTTTAAAAATATAACAAAAAATATAAAAATATTCCTAAAAATGCTCTTGTAATAATTTTAATTTTTATAATTATTGCTAAAAAATAATAAATACTAAAGAAGTGTATTTTAAAATGAAATATAAAATAGCCTGATTTAATTACTATACACACTCACATATATATATTAAAATAATTTTATCCAGTTTTATTGAAAAAAATATTAATTATAGATAAAAATAAAAAAATGAATTCGTTTTAAAATAATTCGATTTCTTAACAAAAATCAATTGAAATTTTCAATAAAACCATTTATATTTTTTTGTTAATGAAAAATTACTAATGATTGTTTTCCAAACTAATAATCATTTATTTATAATTAAATATTAAAATAGTGTTTATTTTCTAATATATATAAACATTTTCAACAAAATAAATTCTCTAATAAAAACATACTACATGAACTATAAAATGTTAAAACTACAAATCAGAACTGACAACACAAAAACTAATTTAAAACTATATAAAATAGAAGTAATATAAAAAAGTTTTTATTTCAACGAAGAGTAGAAATAACTAATTTGTTTTTATAATCAGAGAAAAATTCTAAGTTTTATTTTACTTATTACATTATAATTTTTTTTATATTTTAAATGTAACTGCATTAAGTGGTTTGAAATTTAGATATTGTAATAAAATAATAATCCTGATTAGTATATTTAAAAAAATACTTTTTTAAATTACAATAATGAAATAATCATGTTTTTTTAAAATAAAATTGATAGTTTTGTTAATGTTAAATAATAAAAATATTTTTAAATTATATTTCTTAAAAAAGAAGACTTTAATTTTATTGTAAAATTAAATATAATTTTTATTTAAAAATAATAAAATCTATAATTTCGTGACTAAATAATTTACATATTATAATATATAATTTACTGAAATTTAAATTTTTAATATATTAATATGTATTTTTAAATAACTGATAAAAATAATTTTATAGAATTACATAATTTTAACGATAAATATTTTATATTAAAATATATTAAAATATGTTATATATATATATATATATATATATATATATATATATATATATATATATATGAAATATTATAAATGTGCATATTAAACTACACAAAAAATGTATCGACGCATCTATTTAAGATATGAATTTTATGCTCAAATAAATATCAACAATGTCAAAAGTTCTAAAAGAAATAAGAATTTAAGAACGAGCTTATAATTGAATATTTAATAAGCACATGACGGTTTAAAGCCGAACATATTACAAAAGAAAATCCTGAACGTTACTTCATGTTATATGTTCTTTCAGAATGTATATTTGAATTAAAAAATAAATACCGTTTCTCATAATTAACTTATTTTTTATTAAACAATGTGGTTTATGTACGTTTTATTTATTTATAAAATAATTATTAGAAAAATATTCCATTGTTTACAAAAATTAAAATTGTACCTAATTAAAAAAGTAACATTTACAAATTATAATAATTGTTATTTTGTAATAAGTAACTTTTATAAATAACTAATGAAAAAAGTATGTAATTTGAATTTAAATTGTATTATGTGAATTTTGTTATAAAAATATTAAAAAAAAAATAATACATTGCATACTTATATATGTATATAGTGAGACAGGATTTAATTAAGTTATAAATAACTTTCAAGTCTAATGTACAATTACTAAGTTGCAGTATAAAAGTTTGATTTAAAAAGTATTTAATGTGTTTAATAAAAACCCACACACTGAGTTACACAAAAAAACTTATAGTTTATAAGTCATTAGAACTTGAATTAATGTTGATATTAAATAAGATATATTTGAGACAATTCTAGTTAGTACGTGTCCTAACACACCAAAGCAACTGGCAACTTGTATGCTTTATTGATAGTTCATAAAGTTGCGCATTCGTCGAAGTCATCTTTGCGCATATCTTGATAACTTAGTTTACACGCCTATATGATTTTTAAGACAAAATTTAAGAACAAAGAAAAAGTACTTCAGACAAATTAATAAAACATCAAATATTTCAATATACTAGAATACTTTTTCTCTAAGTTTTATTTTATAAATCTAGTTATCAAACTCAATAACAATATTTTTTTCTTTCAAAATATTTCATGTTCTGAAATATGTATATGTCTTTAATAAATATTTTTCTATGCATACAAAACTTTTTTATATCAATTAAAACAAAATTATTTACAGATTTGATCATTTTTAAAATATTCCACAGTAATAAAAATAATAGAAGAAACTTTTATAACTTCTTTATATTTTATAAACATAAATATCTAATTGATCAATTCACATTATTATTATATTATATATAAAAAATATTTTAAATAAAAAAATAAATATCATAAAAACTATATATGATAATAAACTGTATAAAAATCATTTTGACAAGAAAATATTTTAAATATCTTTTATAAATGAATAAAAAGTAACGAATATTTTGAATAGTTATTTAGTTTTGAAAATAAGTTAACATTTTTGAAATATAAAATCAAAATAAAAACATATTGAAAGGAAATACAAATAAACCAATAAACATATAAATATAATGGATTCCTGGAAATGTATTGTATGTTGAATGTTCGGAAATTTATTTTATTTTAAACTTCAGAATAATCTTTTCGGCTTTACAGCACAAAACATCAGTGATTTTTAACTTAATTGATTTAAAATCAAATGTTCGTAAAAGTGGAGTTTTATATTCATTACTTCACAATAAATGGTTGTAATTTATTAAGTAAAAAACGGTTCGTACATCCAAATTGTTCAATACTTAAAGTGTAAGTAAATAAAAGATTAGCTTGTACTATTTTTAAAAAATAAAATATAGAATATTTTTATTCTAAAAATTATATATATATATATATATATATATATAAATATATGTGTGTGTGTGTAGATATGAAAAATAATTTTCTTAAAATTTATTCTATTTTTTTAATTCAAAGATCAATGATTTATTAAATTAAAGAAATAAAAAATAATAGTTGAGATAAATAAACCTAGCAATTTAATCTCAACCTTAATAATTTTAAAATTATCAGTGTATTTGTATCACACTTAATATAATTCTTAAAAATTATTGGATTTTAAATAAAAAAAGATATATTTAAATGTTTTCATATTTTTATTTTAAATGAAAAATAAATACAATTCTTAAATATTAAATATCGATATATATATATATATATATATATATATATATATATATATATATATATATATATATATACATAAGAATTCGACGATATTTGAGAATTGTATTTATATTCTATTTAAAATTCAATTACAGAAAGTTGCTATATAAAAGAATTTGTCTTAAAACAGATACTATGAAAAATATAACAGCTTTATAAAAAAAAATCCTTTAATAAAAAGTCTGTTTACATCTTTAACCCTCATTTATATTATAATTTGACCAATACTAGAAATAAAGTCTAGCTTATACATTAAATATTTATAATGTAATAAAATATGTTATATTTCTTGCATTTTACAGAAATTCTTAAATGGTTTTTACCCCCAAAGCAATGACGCTTTAAATAATGAATAAGTGTAATTTTACAATTTCTTGCATTTTGCAAAACTAATATGTCCTATTATTGGATTTTTAGAAATATATTTATAACTTTAAATATATATATATATATATATATATATATATATAATACGTGTGTCTATAAAATAAAATTAGATATTTAAAAAAATATTTTTTTAGTTATAAAAAACATAATGTTAATAAAACTGTAAGAAATGAATGTCAAGTTGAATATTTTTTAACTCCTTGTTATTTCAATATATTAAATATTATTTGATCTTTATATAATTATAAATTGATTTTCGCAAATTCAAAGAAAATAATATTAATAACAAGAAAATTAGTATTTAAAATAATTCAATTTTTGATAATTAATTATTATTTCAAATTAAATTTGATCGAATTAAATGTCAATCATTTATAATTCAATGTAATTTATGACGCAAATAATAAGAATTAAATGTCTTATATTGGAATTGTATAAAATAAATGTACAAAAACCCACACACATATATATATATATATATATATATATATATATATATATATATATATATATATATATATATATATATATTCTATTACGAAACAAAACAAGATAAGAAATAAACTGAAAAATACTGCTTTGGAAATTTAAAAGTTTAAAAGAAGTAATTTGAATTCTCTAGTTCATCTAAAATAGTTATTGATTAAATAACAAAATTTATTCCTTTGAAAAGTACTATTTTAATGTAAAGAATGAGCAAATTAAAAAATATAAAAAGCTAAAATATATATTTTAGCTCATAAATATAAATTATCCACTGTGCCAAACTATATTATGAAACACATTATTTACTTTCATATTTCGTTTAAATTATGATATATATATATATATATATATATATATATATATATATATATATATATATATATATATATATATATATATATATATATATATATATATATATATATATATATATATAGTCAAAGAATCTACCAAACAACTTTTCGTTATTATCCTTTTCGTTAAAGAATTAATAATAAAAAAACACATATCAAAGATTTTTTTAAAAAAATAAAGATATTTAAATTTAAATTGCAATCTTTGAATTCTTTTGAGTGTTTGAATTTATTTTTCGATAAATTGTATCTAATTTTTTGATAAAAAATGTTAAAAATCATCTCATACAATCTTTTTCATTACTCAATCATTTATATACATACATACATACATATTATATATATATATATATATATATATATACATAATCCATTTTTTAAAAAAATTCACATTATACAAAATACAAGAGAAACATAAAAAACATAGTCTTATTATTGTTCATTTATCACAGCATGTAGGTCAGCAGTCACAACTTTCTTGTTAATTAGACTTTTAAATAAAATTCAACGCGTATGACTCATTTTGAACATGATTTTCTCTATAATTAATATGTATATAAAATTACGTTAAACATTAAAAAGCACACTGATAAAAAATCCACCGACGGATAATTAATCAATGTTTTTATACTGAAACTGAGAACACCTTGTTAGCTATTTGGAAAAATTAAACATTATTTATTTCGATCGAATTAAACAATATGTAAATTCTGATAGGAAAAAAATTACCGCAGTTATTTAACAGCATGTCAAAGGCGATAACAGTATAAATTAATATTTTTTTTTATTTATTGTTGTATAAAAAATATTTACGAAAATGAAGTTTCATCGACATGATAAATCACAGTAAGAGAATATATTCTTTATTTAAAAAATATAACAAATAAGTAAAGAAGACATGAAAGGAAATTAAACTTCCTTGATAATAAACATGACTTTTGTAGAACTATTGTAAGTATAAGAAATAATGTAACAATACAGGCAATCAAAAATACTTCATTTCATGGAGATAATAGTTTTACATGGAGATAATAAAGTCAAGAAAATATGAAATATAAATTTATTTTTAAATTTGTAAGCAAAATAGTTTTTTTATTAATTTACACACACATACATATATATATATATATATATATATATATATATAAATCATTAAATATATGTGATTAAACATTTTTCAACAAAAAACAGCCACAAAATAGTACAAATAAATAACCATTAAATGTGAAAAGGAATAAAAAACTTGTTCCCAGTTAAAAAAATGATGGCTGTTGAAAGAAACTAAATCATTAGCTGGTAAAAATGTCAATTGAGCATAATGTAAGTATGTGTATATATATATATATATATATATATATATATATAAAATAGATTTTTCAATTCGATAGAAATTAAATATTAATAAGTGATTTTCATTAATATGTACACACATTTCTTTTTTAAATAGATAATATTTAACTAAATATTAAATATTAATTTAATATCAATGAATTCTAACTTTTATATAAGTAATCATTACTCAGCCGTACAAAATACTGAAATTTTATAAAATTTTTCAATAATCATTTTGCTCAATTTTTTCACTTATTCACATTTAACCCCTTGAGAATAATAAATTCCTATTTTCATTCTATAAAAGTTATTTTGTAAATACATACGTCTGGTAAATATCTTTAGCCACTTTTTTGTTTTTTTCAAATACGATTATTCAGTATAATTTTAATTAATTTTGGACTACAGTCATAATCTAAGAAAAAATATTAAAAAATAAATAATACATAATAATAAAAAAGTAATTGGGCCATGGGGACAGCAACCGCAACAAGTCCGGCTGTAGATATAAGTCCGGCAGAATATAAGGGTTAAATGGTATTTACATTTCATCAAAACACAACTCCATAAAACGTATATGTTAAAAAATACTTTATTTACAAAAAAATTTCATTGACCAAAATTCCAAATCAGTCGTGAAAAAATGAATCACTATAATATTCTTGTTAAATAATTGTGGTATTTCAATAAAATATTTTTTTGCATAGCAACAATATATAAAAATATTTTTTATAAAAAATAATAACATATAAAAACAAACTATTAAATACTGTTCAAAGCACTTCATATTATATGTCATTTTTATTACCGTATAAAATTCTCAATATACATTTTTATATAGCAACCAATCTACTAAATAAATAAAAATGATTGAAAGTGCATTAAAATACCTACCATAGTTATTTTTTAAATGACAGTAATTATTCATGTCTAATAAATTATAATGTGTAAACATATATAACACTTATATTTTATATTTTTTTTAATTATATATATATATATATATATATATATATATATATATATACATATACAAAATTGGTCCATGTAAAAATTTATGTTTTTAGATCTTTAATTTCATTATCTTTTACATCCAATTTAAATTATTCAATCATTTTGATCGTCTATTTTGATTTTTCTTTGTTTACACTTGAAATTTAACACACAACTTAATTCAGTTAAATTTCAAGCGTAAACAAGAAATAAACTCAAAACAAACCTGCCTGAAGACAATAAATAAATCGAAATCAGTCAAGTAAAATACGAGATTAATCGCCTAGAGAAATACAATAATATTGTAAAACAATTATAATAGAATTGATAGTGAAAGATAGGAAATAATTTTATTTTAGAAAATATATGTGCACTTATATATATATAATCTATAATAATTTAATTAAATGTTAAGAAAAATTTTAAAAACAGCTATTGATTAATTTAATCAAAATACATGAAGAATAGAAATTGTATTAGATTTCTGAATAATTCATGTGTGTCGATTTTATAATAATCATTTGTTCTAACCTAAGGAAACAATTTGAGTAAGGAAATTAACATCTAGAATATTCAATAAACTTCACACTTAAAAATATTCTTAGATAGCAATGTGAAATTTAAAAAGCACTCACGCATATAAATTTGTTAGATCAAAAGAATATATCTAATTTAAATTCAATTAAAGAATAATATCAAAATAAATGGAAATGCTTTGTCATTTGAAAAATAACACATTTAATACAAGAAAATGTTTTTAAAACAAATTATCGGCGACAGGAAAATCCATATTTTTACTTTGATTTCATGTCATTTTAATTATCAACCAATTATCCCATAATTAAGTACGAAATTTTAATTGTATTTCAGTATGGTTTAACAAAAAATAATTTTAAAAACAATGTTACATTTTGTTAAAAAATATTATACAGAAATACTAGATAGTTTACGTTGAGAGTAGCAAATAGTTTTTAATTTTAATACTTCGTACTATATCACTAATAAAAATCTAAAATATTAAATTTATATTTTGTAATAAACTATAATTTATTTTTATAAGTTCAAATTTTATAGCATCCTTATGTTATCTTTATCTCTCTCTATCTAATCAATCTATTTATATTTCTTTAACTTATATATATATATATATATATATATATATATATATATATATATATATATATATGTAAATAATGAAATAAAAAATAAATATTTATGTACTTCTTCTATCAAGTTATTTTTATAAAAAAATATTTCATTTTGATTTTTTTTAATAAAAAGGCTAAAAATACTTAGCATTATATAAAAAAAATTATTTTTATTCTAAAATTTATAAAAACCTAGTATTTTTATAGCATAAATTGAACCATTTTTTAAATTTTGCCTGTTCAAAAAAATAAATTAAAATTTATTGATTTCGAT
The DNA here is from genome assembly GCA_029203775.1 of Neoneuromus ignobilis. NCBI lineage: Eukaryota > Metazoa > Arthropoda > Insecta > Megaloptera > Corydalidae > Neoneuromus > Neoneuromus ignobilis. The sequence continues at coordinate 12,048,772 of CP092090.1, forward strand.
ATAACTATAAATCAAAATTTATACTGTTACTATTTTTTATATTAAAAATAATTTTAATCATAACTCAAAAATATATATATATATATAAATATTTATTTATAAATCTATATATAGGGTGTTTTTTAATCGTAAAAGAAATTTACATTGAAATTAATTTAAATTTCTATTATGCTTAAAAACTCTCTCTCTCTCTCTCTCTCTCTCTCTCTGCATATATATATATAATATTAAAATTTGAACTGAATTTTAATAATTTAAATCACAATACTTCATCAAATAAAAATCAGCATGCAGTTACAAAAATACAAAACTATCTTAGAATAAATAGAAACCCGCAACTGATTATATCAAAAAAAATTAAAAAATACAACAGCCTGAAAGATACAAAACAAAAATATTTGTTTAAACTCTCAAGAACCAGTAAATGATTTTAAACTATAGTTCAGTTTTATTTACCAATTTCAATCAAATAATGTTTTTTTTTAAATACACACACTTACATAATATCAGTTTCTAAAAAAATCTTTTAATAAATAAAATTATAATTCATTCACATAATTATTTGAATATAAACCAAATTTACTTCCTCATTTTTTTTGTATGTATGTGTGTATATATATATATATATATATATATATATATATATTTGTATGTATGTATGTATATTAGTAAACATATATAAGACTATATACATTTTTTATACTGAAAATATTCACATTACATAAAATTTACATTTTATGTCACTTATATTTTCTATTTTATACATGCATTATTTTCTTAATATATGCTCATAAAATTTCATACCTGCTATAAAATATGATAGACGAAATTTTCTGCAGCTATCATTTAAATAATAATAATATATTTTTAGAACAGTTCCTTTGTCACTCTTTTATATTTTTTTTATTAAAATACTGTATATTTAATTAAATAAAACCATTGAATATATTAAATGATTTCTAAAATAATTTTTGTTATTAAAAATATTAAATAATTAATATATAAATAAAACTATCAACAGTAAAATTATTTTTCATAAATAAATAAACATCATAGGCATTATATAATTTTCATTCAAATAATAAATAATGACACGAAATTACACTGTGGTAAATGTAATTATTTCAAGTATGAATATAAATTGAAGCAGAATGATGTCTAATTTTAAATGAATATTTTACAAAAATTTAGTGATGTTTTATTTTTACAGGAACATAAAATCCCAATAGGATATAACAAGAACAATTATGATACCATGGCAATTCACACCTATGACTATCTACAATATTCACTTCAGAAAACTAAAAAGGTAATAAAATTATATAGATATTTGTTTAAATTTTTTTCATTGCCTAATTTACATATATATATATATATATAGACAAATATATTTATGTAAAATATAACTTCGCGTCCTTCGCATAACATCTAACTTTTAACATTGTAAACATTTTATTTAATTTAAATTTCGAATTTCATATCAAAAGTTACCAATTATAAAAGTTTATTTCGTATCGTTTCATTCACAGACATGTTTAAAATTATGTGTACCTTCCATATATTAATTATAAATTTTGATACAATTACTAATATAAATATAAATGACGAAGCTATTTACCTACTTTATGGAGAATTTTCAAACGTATGTATCTATAATTAACATATAAATATAAATGAATATAATTATTTTTCTTTCTAAGAAAATATAATAACAAAAATACCTTTGAAATTATTCCTAAATCCATTTGTGTAATATCTTCACTTTTGTTTTAAAATGTTGGAAATATGAAATTATTTAAACTAAAAAATATAATTATTAATTATTCTTCAATATTTGTCACTGTTCTTTTAATAAATGTTCATTTTAAATTTTGTATGAAATCAAACAATTTCCGGTTTAAAAATATGAAATTAATTAAAAAACGGATATATTTATTACAAACAAAATTATTATAATAAAATTCTAACTTTATTCAAGTTAGTAAAAAAATTAAAACCTTATTAAATTTTTAAAAAAATCAACGATATTAACACTCGTAACAAAGCGTATTATCTCATATTTATTTTTAAAAATATATATAAACATAAGAATCCACTTTAAAACTTTAATATAATAACACATTAATTATAATAATATAATATCACGTTAATTACGTCGACCGCCTTTTTGCTGCTAATTTAAAAATCTTCATTTTGCAGTTAATAAATTCAGACACTTATATTTTAAAATGATTTTACATGTTAAATTCAGAAAATATAATATAAGAAAAAACTGTTGAACATCTAGTAATATACTAGTTAATTTTTAATAATTTATGAATATAAAACAGGATATATTATTAAAGTTAGAACATCAATATCACTAAAATAATTCATCAATTTCTTAGTGATCATTTTTTAAAGCATATATGTATATATATATATATAACAATTATAGAAATTTCCATTAAATATTTTCAAAATAAATGACAATATTTTTATTCCGAGAAAGCTATCGGAAATAAAAGTTAGTTATTAAACCGAAACCGCTTTGTTTTTATTAGTAAATGTAATCCAAATGTATCTTCTGGGAATAAAATAATTAAATATTACATTTAGATGAAAAAACATGAAAATTGTTGTAAAAACATGTAAATTGTTTACAAATGCGATTTATATTCATGTGAACAAAATGTTTACAAAACGGTATTTCTATGAAATATTTTATTAATTTTTTCTTTACACGTAATGCTACTACACCTACATGAATTTAGAACAAATAAATAATGGATTTGTATTCAACGAATAAATATCTATTAGAAAAATATTTTATTTGATTCAACTTATAGTAGTAAAATAAATATATATTTTTTTATTAAAACATTTTAATAATAAAATATTATTTTTCTTTGTTTATATAAATAAATATTTCAAATATAACGTTATAACATAATAGTTTTTAATCTTTTTTTCAAAAAAATCTAGTAATTCCTTAAAAAAAAGACTATTTTATTAATTTTGTAAGAATTATTAAAGAATTATAAATTTTTATTAAAATCAAATATATTTAAATTTTCCATATTTGAAATATAATTAAACAATAAAAAATAATTAACCGATAATATTTTTTAATAAATAATTAACATTAAACATAAACTAGTGAAATTCGATTTAATGTAATTATTTTTTAATTATTACATTAACGCAGATTAGAGACAATTAAAATCAAATTATAAGTAAAATAGTTGAAATTGTTAATTATTTGACATATTATAGGCACAGTTTAATTTTATTACATTTTCATTAACATTTATCATTTTCGGAATAAAAATATTTTTAAGTTAAACAATATATTGTAATTCTATATACATACATATATATATATATATATATATATATATATATATATATATATATATATATATATGAATATGAAATAAATTGTTTATTATTATAAAGAAATAAAGAAACACACATCTTTAAAAAATATATCAAAATGAGTAATATCAATATATATAATTAATCATTTATAAAATCATAGATGAAGTGTATAAACCGTCAATAAGAATAAAATATAATTTATATTCTTAAGCCTTAAAAATAAATTGAAAAATTTAATTTATGGATTCGATACAATTATAAGTTTTATTTTAATTGTATCGTTTTTCAGTATTTTATCAGTAAAATTCAATATTATATTATAAAAAAAATTGTAATAATTGAATTATGAAAAACATGAAACATAAATAACTATTTTTGGTTTAACCCGAAATGAAAATTTATGAATCGATTCGAACTGATGCTCTAACGTGATAAGGGATTTAACATTTACTTAATATTGTTAATATTAGGTGGGAAGTTTAAATTATGTATATTAGTTAAAGCAACTGGTTTCAAAGTACACCGTCGTCATGTAAATTGAGTTAAAACATTAGAATATATTGTAAACGACGGAATGTAAATGAATTGATGAACATAAACAAAACGAACTAACGAACGTTTTCGTTTTTTCAACAAGTGCTGTAAAAAAAATACAAAAAAATATATAAAGATATATAGTCTTATTAACGGAACTGCGCTGCTTTAATAATTGCTTATCCTATATATATTTATAGATAAATACGATTCAAGTGATTCAGTACATTGTTATTAATGTTTGATAAAACAGAATAACATCAAAGAGCTGAATCAATCAACTTATAAGCTTTTATGTCTTCAATACTCAAACAAGTGGGAGAAAACCTACTACACATGTATACACTGTTACACGTATCTTTAGAAAAAAAAACACACGTTTACAAGAAAGACACACAAAAGAATCATGTCTTATAATAAAAAATACGATCAAAAAAATACATTGGCGGATATTTTTCTTCTGTAAAAAAATTTTTTAAACTGCCAACAGAATTTCAACAGACAAATGAAATATAACGTCGAATAAAAAATATATAATTAAATATAAAAAGAGTCCATATATTAAAGAGATACATAGTATAAGACGTACACAGAGAGACGAAACACAGACAAGACTCACCTGTAGCGAATGCGGTTACACGGCGACGCGTTCACTGCACAATGGCGGCGACTCGACCCAACGCTGGAGCGCCGCGGCGCCGGTCGATACGCTGACGCGCACACAAACGCGCGCCGATATACCGTCCGTTTTGAGAGAAACTTATACTGTTGCAATCGCAATTATTCAAATACAGAGTGTACACTTTATACTGAATACGTCATATTGTCGTCATTTCCTTATCACGGGAGAACTATATACAAATAAAATATTTTCTATGCGGCAGGAATGGATGTTTCACACACTTTTTAGAGACATCTTCACACTGTTATTATTACGTTATCTGCTCATCTCATAACCGAAATATTGAACGAATTTATTTTAAAATTATACGCTGAACTTACATACACGAATGAAATATACATGCATAGTAAAGTCCTAAATAAAGTCCAAATGTTTCAAGTTTTCTAGCGTAATAATAATGAAAAAATAAAATAACCGTTTTTATTTTTCAATATAATGTCTCTACATTTTTATACATTTTATAAAATTCGATTATCATTTCTCTAACCACAAATAACATTCAGAATTTTAATCTTTTTCACAAATAAATCACTCATCTCATAAAATTCTATAATAATCACTTATGGTTCACTTTATTTACTGATTTATCTTTCGAAAACCCTATCTTTATCACAGCACTATATTATAAATTCTTTATAAACCATTATTTTACAACATGGCCATTAAAAACATATGAATAAATGAAGTAAAAAAAATGGATATTAAATTCTTACATCATTTTGTGGTAACGAGACAAAAAATTAATTTATATAAAAATAATTTACCCACAGTTCCAAACAAACAATATGAGTCTTTAGTCTTCAAAATATACACAAAAAAAACTTTCAAATTTATTTCCATATCTCGCTTAACTTTTCCTGCATCTTGGATTTAAATTTTAAAATTAAATTATTATCTTTTGTAATTAGTAATATAGGGTTGAAAATCTAATTCTTTTAACCTTTCTAATGCAATCAATGCCTATAGACACTCAACAAAAACGTTTATAGAATATTAAGAGTTCTTAAGTGTTCGTGAAAATCGTTTAAAATGTTCTAACAGCGTCTTTAGGCACTCATTTCAATTTCACAATAAGAATTTGAAAATAGCTTTAGTAACACGTATTATTGAAATGGTTTGCTTCGGAATATTTTTAATTCATTAAGTAAATATATTTAATTTGTAAAAATAATAGTGAATTATACAGAAATTCGAAACTGAATATTTTCTTTTAATATTCTAAAGAAACGAAAATTAATAAAAAAAAATAATTATAGAAAACAAAAAATATTCCAAAGTATGAAAAAAAAATTATATGAATTAAAAAAAATAAAACACTGTTGATATTTAAAATATAAATAATTTTAAAATTAAATAAAATATTAATGAAGAATTTCGAATTTTAATTATTTTACAACTTATTTTTCTGAACAGATAGTTTTATTGTAAAAAAACCTAATCAATATTAATTACATACAATGAAAAATAAGTCAAGCGATGCTCGTTCTTGATTTAATACATGAATAAATACTCCGGTTGATGAAAAGTATGGATCTTTAGTTAGTTAATGAATGCAAGACTATTTTATTTGTTACGATAACACAATTAAACGATTCGATGAGTTGTTCATCTCGAGTGAAAAATTACTTTGACGTTTTTCTTTAATAGTATATCCCAATCAAATTATTTTAAATATGTAATATTTTGTTCTTTTCTTTCAACAATAATTGCAGTTCATTCTTTAAATTTCAATAAAACTCTTTACGAATTTCAGAAAATAATATTTTTATTATTCATTTGAACAATAACTAATTCATTTCTCTACCAATTATTATTATAATTGATAAATCCACAAAAATATTACATAAATAATTATTCAACCCAGAATTATAAAATTTTACGATTTGATGGTGAAATCTTCATCATATCTCTAATAAAAAAATAAGCAATAAATAATTACTGTATACTGTTATATATATATATATATATATATATATATATATATATATATATATATATATAAACAAATGTTAGAGTAATTTAATTGCGTTAAAGGGGCCAAAAGCTTTTTTGTAATTTTATTAACTTTACTTTTTTTGTCACAATTTATTTCGGTACTATGGAAAATTCACTTTGACACAAATGAATCATTCATACCCCAATACCAAAACAATTTGTGTTGAAAATGTTGTGATGTTGAGAATAAGTGGTTCATTTGTGTTTGTTTTTTTGGTTATAGTAATGCAGCCTATTCCAAACCACTGACTTCCTTTTCAAAAGTAAATTTCTGTAAATACGATTTATTTCTAGTCCGAATGGACTCAATTACTTCTTTCTTCTGTTCATCAAAGTAACATAAATATTCAATATATTTGATAAATTGTGTTGAACATCAAAAAAATTATTTATAAGGATTTTATTCATTTTTAATATAGTCTTATAAAATATATAATACATTTTTTAATTATATATTATATAATCTAGATTTGACTTCCTACTATTTCTTATTCTTGAAAAATAACAGAAAATGACTTGAATTTAAATGAACATGAAATCATTTTTATATTAAAAAATATTATTTTTTATATTTAAATTTGTTAATTAAACAATATAAAATATATTACTAATAAAGAAAAATACATAAAAAAATTAATAATAAAGTAAAAAAAACAATTTTCTACTACAGTTCCAGAATTAAACATTTAATAAAAATAAAAATAAATTTTACAAACTTTATACAGGCTGAAGGGTTTAGACATATTTACTTACTTGCTATTATTGACTATTATTTATTATCCTTCAGTCTCATTTGGTCTAATCTATACAATGATATATATATATATATATATATATATATATATATATATATATATATCGACGAATATTTAATATGAAAATCATAAATTATATTCAATTAATTTTTTTTTTAAACAAATAAAATATCAATTTTAAATATTATAATTAATTTACAAAGATTATTTAAAAACTGTGAAATAATATCTTGTTTAAAAAAATATAATATTAAAAGATATTTGTCTTATAAGTTTTTTTATTTTTAAATATATTATCTATTCTTCATATTTTCTCTTTATATATATATATATATATATATATATATATATATATATACCATTTTTTATCCAAGTATCTTTCAGTAACAAAACATCTCATCCCTCATCAACACGTAATTAAGGTCAACACGGTGAAAAATGACTCCCTTCTGCCTCGATAAACGAGTATTTAATCGAAAATAAAATAAAGATTTTCAAGAAATATTACATTCCACGCACTTTCTCATTTTTCATGATTTTAAAAAACGAACAGATTTATGAATAGCTAAGAAAAATTCAACAATATAACACTGTATAGATTTTTTTGATCAATTTTATATATTTATAAATTAATCAATTTGTTTGTTAATTTTTTTAAATCGGTTTATAATTGGTAGCGATATATCGAAATATATGACAAATTATCATATATATATCAATAAATTTTAAATTTAAAATCCATACATTTCATCTCAGATTCTAGACTTTAAACCAATGTAACAACAAGCTTGTGAAATCGTTTGTCTTAATAATTGTTACACTGTGACACAAAGCCGACAAATCTTCAGTATGCGTAATTAGTTGCTTTGATTCCCAATTTAAACCGTTTTCATTCTATATGCCTAAAGTAACTTTTCTCCTTTTCCATCATGTTTTATTTGCGTTCGTTAAAATATCTGTATTAAGCTGATGTTGCTATAAACAGTACGATAAAGTAAAATCATTTTTATTGGGCTTTAAAAAATATATACGTAATATAGTCTGCATGAGAATGGTGTACACATTTTATTATAGTTATAAAAAATTATTATTATGTTGAGCTGATAATGGGAATGATGTTTTGGTGAATAACAACAATAAGAATTAAAATAACGTGATTATTATTCTAAGAACTTTCTAGTCGAAAAAATTTATAAACGAGAAAATTCTTCTTAAAATTCTATCTCTGAAAACAGAATTTAATAATACATTTTGTACATTTAAATAAATGAATATGCTTTTTTAAATGTTTGTTTTTAAATAGGATGAATACTCGATGTAGAAAAGGTATATTTATTTTTATTTTGACATTTAACAAAAATAAAATTTAAAAGTAATTTGAATAATACCACAAATGAAAATTTTGATTTAAATATTCTCATTAACATTTTATGAAAATTTTTTCGAAGTTTGAAGCTGAAACTTCAAATAAAATATAAAATGTGAAATGTATTTATATATATATATATATATATATATATATATATATATATATATATATATATTTAATTATATCACAATAACTGCTAAAGATTTAAAATGTTATTTTAAAACAGAAAGCAATTCTGTATGAGTATTAAAAATATCAAAAATAATTAAATTTCTTCATAAAATAACTAGTATCTATTTGAAATATTTTTATATATTATTGGAAATTATCTGTTTCAATTTTTCATGAAAAGCTTTTAATAAAATAACAAATTATATTAAAATAAAATATTTTAATACAAATTTTATCAAAACGAATGTTATTTTAATTATATGTTCATATCAATATTTATAACCAATGAGAAATTTTCTATTTTTTGTCTTTTAATAACAATTTTCTTTTTATTTTATTAAAATTATCATTTAATATAGTTTATTGTTAATTTTAAATATTCACTCAATTTTATATTTATATATATATATATATAAAAAATTGAATACAGTTTTTAAAATTCTGATAAAAAATATCGTAATTGTATTACTCGTACTGTGTATATTATATTATAAATTCTGCAAATCATTTCAATGCGTACAAATAATAATACAAACAAGTTGAAACAAATAATTTGGATGAATGATAAAAAAAGATCGTAAGTATTGAATTATCTACTTGAATGGTGCGTATTCTTATCATCAGATACAATATGTACATTTAGATAACTTGCCGAAACAAATGTGCCACTCTAGTTAAAATATAAAGCTATATTTAAAATAAATATTCATTGAACAAATACAAGTCGAAAAAATATTTTCATACATTTTACTTTTTCAGCTCGTTTATTATTTTAATATAAATATTTCCTTGTGTTAAAAAAGTTATTATAACTATATTAAATTAAGTATTTATACAAATTTATTGTCATGTTTTAAAAAATATAATTTAATTTCTTTCATAATTGATAAAAGCAATTAGAACCTTTTTCCACAGTTTTTTAAAACATTAATTTTAAACAGTAATAATTAGTAACAATAGATAATTACAGTTCATGACAATGTTATTTATTATATGTTATTATGTAATATTTAAGCAATAATTAAATAGTAAAAAATATTTATTATTTAGGAGTAAACTTTTCTATCAAAAAACACTATCTATGATTGGTTAAAAATGTCTGTTGATGTTATCTGATATGTAGTATACTAGGCCTCTCTAAAAATATCAAAATTCTATGACAATTATATTTTTTTATAAAATGAGGTTGTCAACTCCATGCCCAATTTACAATTTAGGAAACTTCGAACACAATCTTCCACATAATAGGTGAAAAATTCATTACTGTGAACAAGTTGAAATTTTTTAAAATCATTTTATTATATTGTATTCTATATTAACTGCTTACTTTAACTTTACTTTTTTATCTCTCTCTGTGTGTCTCAGTATATATATATATATATATATATATATATATATAATATATATATTATCTTCATCAAATATCATTAGATCTTCTTAAATATTTTCTTAAGATTCTTACATTGTTTCTTGTCCATGAATAGTTAGAAACATCTACTTCACCTAATTATTGTAGTTTTAAAAAACTATTTGTTAATAAGGCAAAATTATATAAAAATATGATATTATCGTTGCGTGTAAAAAATACAAACATTTACGATTAAAAATATTCTTTGTCCTATAAATCAATTTTTATTTAAAAAAATATTAGGTTGGCAAGTATCTCCCTTCCGCTTTTTTTTTGTACATAGCTGCGAAATTCAAAAGACCAGAAGGCGGAAGGGAGATATTTGCCAACCTAATATAAAAAATCTATGAAATTATTTGAGAAGCATGGAAATTTAAAACCAAATATAAATTTTAAATTCACATATGCTTTTCTTGTACATTCTATCTTCATAATACAGAAACATTGACAAGTTTTTTTCATAAAAAAAATATTTAATACAAATGGACTTATTATTACTAAAATAAAAAATACCATAATTCTACTATAGATTATATTGTAATATAAATTTTATGGATCATTTTAGTGCGTACACATGAAAACAGACATGTTGAGTTGAAACAAATAATTTGAATGAATGATGAAAGAAGAACATTAAGTATTGAATTATCTACTTGAACAGTGCGTGTTCTTATCAGTGGATACAATATGAACATTTAGATAACTTACTGGAGCGGATCTGCCGCTCTAGTTTAATTATAAAGCTATATTTGAACTAGAGTTCGGTAAAGTTTATGAGCACTATTTATTTATGCACGTAACCGTATAATTTACTCACATTAAATAATAATAGCTTGGTATGAATAAGACACACATATATTTATATATATATATATATATATATATATATATATATATACTAATTAAAAGAATTAAACAATTGAAACTGTAAATTATTAAACAAACCGTTTAAATAATTCCGAACTTGCAACAAACTTTTACTCAGTACACTGAAAAATTTACATCAATATCCGTACTTTAAAATTAATCATTTAAATTTTCTCTACAATAACCTTTTTTTATTTAAAGGCTATGTACAAAAATTGAGAACGTTTCTTTCAATTCAAATATGAAACCATTTTGTTTTACAAATATAAATTGATTTTTGTATTTAGTAAAATATCTATTGTTAATTACAATTGATTTGTCACTATGGCTAATTTATTTTCACACAAATGACCATTCATTCTCAACACCACATGTTTTTATAAAAATGTTCAATAATTGTTTATTGTTCACTAATTCGCATTTTAATGAACATATTATCATTTTCGGAATATTGTAATACGCGTTAACGATTAAAAAAACAATAAGTGATTGTTGAACAAATAAAATTACATGATGTTACAGTTAGTGATTCATTTGTATAAAAATTCATTATGTATATTATTTGTGGTTAATGTTTAATATTAAATATTTGATAAAAAAAAATTTAAATTACTTCAAAAAAAATTATTCATTTGTTAGTAAAATGTTCAAGTACTAAAAATTAAATTAAAAAATTATACAAAAACAAGTTGGGAAAAGTTCAATCTTTCATAGAGTTGCTAAGGCTTGAAATGCGGTACATTTCAATATTTTCAAAACGCTATCTTCCTCGGTTAAAGTTTTTAAAAAGTAAATTAAGAAAAATGAAATTTAATAAATATTATTTTATAATTGAAACTCCTTCTACCAGATTTGCAATCTTAAGAATATATATTTTTATTATTTGTTTCAATAGTGTGGAAAATTTACTTGAACACAAATGAATCGCCATTCCAACACCACAAAATATTATAAAAGTGTCGATGATCATATATTGTTTACCTTATTCGATAAAAAAATGATGTACATTTCAATAATCATACCATCTTCCTCAGAGCTCTGTATTATAAAATCTGATTAAAATAATTTAAAAATAATGATCTAAAAAAATTGAAAGATTTTCTAATATAGGTCTTTGACGATAATAACATGGCAATCGAAATGCATATCAGTTTTTAATCGAACAAAGTAAAAATAAATAATCATTAGATGTTATATTTTATAGAACTGAAATGACGAATCATTTATAATAAGGCATATTTTCATTATTAAAAAATGGAATTTCCAAAAATGAATTAAATAAAATTATTTAAAATTGTCTAGCTAAAATGTTCACTGATTATAATATTTATTTTTATGATACAATAAATTGAAAAAAATCCATATACTATTTTTTCTCACACTTTTAATACTTTTGTTTGTGTGTATATGTGTGTGTATAATTAATGTAAATTTATATTTTAATTTAAATGGAAATTGATTATTAAATTTTATATTTCACCAGATATTACTTTTCTTTAAATAACAAAAATGTTCAATTTAAAAATATCATTATTTTTTATTCCAAATGAAATTACATTTAAAAGTTTAAAATGGTAGATGCAATTTATAAATTCTTATATAAAAATCATCATGTGAATTATTTACTACTTAACAATATTTACAAACACTATAGGATATTGGAAATGTTTTTTCTCTGTATTTTATTCTATATATTCTCTATAATTTTTCATATGAAATAATAATAAAATAAATTATTCTCTTTTATATATTTTTTTTCACGTATCATTTTTTTATTAGTATATTTTTTCTTCACATTTAATTGTTATTTAGTTCACAATATTCTAAGTGTAATAAAAAATACTTACTTTAAATTAAGTATCTATTAATTAATAAGTAAATTTAATTAAAAAGAAACAATGGAAAAATAATATCAATTAAATGATATTAGCTATAAAGATTTTTCAGAAAAAAAGTATAATATATATATATATAATAAAAAAAGGTTTATTCATATTTGTATATAGAAATAATATTTAACGCTATCGACAACTTCGATAATTCGTATTAAATTCCCAAAAACTTCAAAACGACTTCACATAATCCTTATCGTTAATTTACGTTAAGCAGAAAAAATGAACTCTGGTACAGTCATTAAGTATGCTAGTCAATTTATTACGCAGTGGAAAAAAATCGACGCTTTCCATAAGTTCTTAAACGTTGTAATTTATTAGTCTACGCAATTAAATATTTTATTTCAGTACTCGTAACTCGGAATCTTATAAAATGGAACTATAGCAAAAAGCCTATTATCTTCTTTTCGTGTAAAGAAGTTGTATAATTACATTTAGAAATTTATTTTCTTCTTTTTTTACTTTGTCTACACACCATTTGAATATTTGTGTCTGCTTAATGATATTTAATTGCTGTAACATTAATTGCGTCTTCGTATTACGTTGATCGACGATACACATAAAAACCGTACACATTTATAAATTATTTTTCGTAAACTAGATTTATCATACTGAAAATAAAATTAATTGATCGCCCCATGTAATTTATTTAATTGTCGTATCGAAAATTAAATGAATACGTAAATTTAATTAGCGTAAATCTTCCAATGAAAACGACTTAAAAATATTAAATATAAAACGACATGATAAATCAAGCCGGTTTGGATGTTTTAATCAAAAATTTTAAATTTGAATGTATAATACTAAGAAAATTTGGTCTCATGTTAATATATATAAATATACAGACAGAAATTTAAAATATATCTCGTAATTAAACAGTAAATCTAAAATATTATATTCATAATTTTCATTTATCGCCATGTGTATTGTCCTTTTTTGCATAATTTCAATCTTTTTATCTTCAATCAATCAACCAAAATCATCATCATAAACTAATGAATTATTTAAAGAAAAAAACATTATCAATGAAAAAATATAAAAATATTAGTAAGAGATCTCATACTTATTCTAATATTTAATATTATATATAAATATAATTCATGCATATATATATATAGTAAATTTATTATTTCTTATATCCATTATTTACTAAAAGACATTTTTACAGTAAAAATCCAAACAATATTAAATTTATTTCACATTAAAAAAAATGACTCATTTAAATATTTTATCTGATGCTACAATACATTTTAATATATTTTTATTTTAAATGATTTCATTGCGCAAGTATTTTAATTTAATTTCAAATATCATATCTTGTATTTCGTATTAAAATTTTATTTAGTTGTTATGCAAAAGGTTTTCATTTATGAATTCTGTAAGGAAGCTACATTTCTCTTTCATTTTTAATTGAATCAAAACCACAGGGAACGTTAAACTCACAAATTATTGATTTATCTTATTAATCTAATTCAGTAGTAAATATTATATACTTTTTTTATTAATCATTTTGTTTGTTAATTTATCGAATTTTGTATTACGTGTTTTTTATTATAAAAATCGGAAAAAAATATAAATCAAAATGATGTTAAAAAGTTTTACTTTTTTATTCTTTTTTAATTATAAAAAAGATCAATTTTATTTTTAGTTCAAATTCAGTATTTTTTTTAACTCTTTTAGAAAATTAAAATTATTGTAAAATTAAATGAAGACGAATTATTATACTATTCATGCGTACATAAAGATATATTTGAGTTAATGCTACAATCGCAAAAAATGAACCCAAGAATCATCGCAAATACAATAATTTAATCTAATGGGGATACTACAAGTAATACGACATATCATTTGTATACCTATTCTTATCTTAAGATATTAAAGTCTAGTCGTTCGTAGTACCTGATTTTTTTGAGGGTCAAATGTATAGAACAAAACGGAATGGTCCATTAGTGTTCACAGAACAATAGCTTACAAAAAATAATGACTAAGAGAAATGGACATTTTTTTAATACGTATTCTAGAGAAATAACTTTCAATTTTATCCATGAATACTATTTGTTAAATTTGTTAATCGTTATGAAATTAAAAAATTATTATCTGTCTATACTAACATTCTTTTATAAAGTCACATTTATAATATATATATATAGGGTCATCCAAATGTGACGCCTAGATTAGCGTTTTATTAAAAAGAAAATGTGTATAGGGAAACATGTGTATAGTTTTTGTTTCTTTTTAATAAAATACAAATCTAGGCGTCACATTTGAATTACTTTATATTTATGTATGTACGTATGTATGTATGTATACATATAATATAACAAGGAACAAACCTTTCTGAAAAAATAAATTTAATCATTATATTCATCACTAAGGTAAATTTTAATAAAATATGATTCTTGTTTACACCGAACCACATCTCCTATTCTACAAATATGATACACGCTTTGATATTTTGCTCTTTGACACAGTTCAATTCTCGTTACATACTTCACGAGGCGCAAATGTAAACAGATTTTCAAACACGCTACGATGTTATATACATTTTATAGAATGCAAATATGTTTGTTTCGTGCATTACTTTATAACGACTATACAAGTATTTGATTTTTATTGTACAATAAAAATTATGACGCTTTATAAAATTATCGGGAATTCTTTTTTCTATTTAACGAAATGTCGTTATGGAGTTCATCGAATATAACAAAACGTTAACGTACATAAGAGTACGATAAATATTATAAACTCTTGTATGTATTCGTGCGTGAATCGAATTTGTTAACATGATTGACTGCAAGCTAAAGCAATGAAGGAGAAATCAGTCGCGCGCACGAATCTAATTGTTACTGCATACATAACGATCGTTAATTTATAATTGAAATCGTTATGTTTATAATTCAGTACTACATACATAAATACAATATTATATATATATATATATATATATATATATATATATATATATAATTAAACTGAAATATTAATTAATAATTTCAAAAGAATTCATTAATAGTTTCTTAACTTTGTAATTATTTATTTTAATATTTTCATTATTATTATTTATATTCATTGTCCTATGTGTTCAATGGCTGTTCTTAATTTATATTATTTATTATTCTCTACTGATTTTTGTATTTTTAATTTACTATTGATATATTTATGGTATAATCACTGTTGATGTATTACCTTCTATATCTTTTTTAAGTTGATACAAATATTCTTAAAAGTTTATACCAAATGACATCCAATTTGTTTCAATATCAACAAAAAAAGTATCATTATTGATAATAGATGGACTTTTCATCGATATGTATCTTTCAGTTGAAAACTTAGATACAAATTGAACCATTCTATAAAACTTTATAGTATTGGGATGAGAGTAATTCATTCATATTAAAGTAAATTTCTTACAGTATCAAGACAAATGACATATTTTAAAGTCAACAAACACCGTAAAAAACTTTAAAAATATGAATTAATATATTAGTCCCCAATCAAAAATGTCCATTGTCCATCGGTGACCTCTTCTTGATATATGACAGTTTAAACTTTATTCTATTTTCTTATAATGTCTGTAATTTTAAATTTATTTCAAATCCATTTATCACCTTTTCTCTAAATGTTATTCCTAACATATTCTCTTCCATCTTCTCTATGTTATCTCAAATCGATAAATTATTATAGCATTTAAGACTATGTTTGACTGCCATGAGTGAGAACAAGGCGAATGCATCGATTAAAAGCTTTTCTCTTCAAACATAAATGAATATTCGACTTCATAATGTAGACGTACGTTCCAAAATAACACCATTCCACTTTTGGTTTATTGTTCTTTTCATTCATAAGTATTCTTTTTGTGTTAAAGATTTGTCCTAAATACACATAATGTTTAACTTCTTAGATTTCTATTTCTTTTAATTTGATTTTCTTCCAATCTACAAATCAATTAAACATCACTATTATTTTATTTTAATTTATCACAATATATATATATATATATATATATATATATATATATATATATATATATGTAAATATTATGATTAATTTGACTAATTCGAATATTATACATAATCTATAGAGATTATGAATAATCGCTCTAATTATAATATTTTGCAGAATATGATCGATAAAAACGAAAAAAATACTATTTAAAAAAATTACTAATTATTTCTATAATTACAATATTTACTAATTAATATAATAAATATAATTCAAAAAGGATAAATTATTTTTTTTAAGTAAATAGTCTTAAAAGGGATAAAATTCAAAACAAATAAATTTATATTGCATTTTTATGTTAAACTGACGTACTAAAAATAATTTTGTACCAAAAAGCTCTATTACAGGTCTCTAATATATAAATAAATTAACTGTTACTAATTATTAAAATAATTATTTACTAACTACCTATTAAAATATTTAATGATCATCTATATTACACAAAAATATATAAAATAAAAAAACATTCAAAAAAATCAACTATAAATAATTATCAAATGACTATTTATTTATTTTTTTAATAAAAAATACTCAGATTACTTATTAAGTATAGAAAAATATAAAATTTTGTGTTATACATACTTGAATAGAGACAATTATTTTATTTTTTTGCAATTCAATCTTTTAAAACATTTTTAACAACTTTTCTTAAACGTATTTTATCAGAAACTCCTTCAGAATTTGTACATATTTTATTACAATCAGTAAGTAGTGATTTCTATCGAACAACTAGTAAATTAATTCAGGGTTTATAAAAATCATTATGGTTTGCATTTACCATAACCCAAAAATTCTTTGATTTTCATCTGATTCTATCACCTTCTGTAGTGTTACCTTTCTTTATAATAAATTCATGAATCAAATTAACTATTTGATATTTGAGAATATTCATAATTATTATGAATTTGATAAATTCGTATATATTAACCGTATTTTCCAATATGTTTAGTGATTATTCGTAATTCTCGGTCATTACGTGGAATCTCTCGTTTATCAAGTTCTTCGCACACATGAGTACATACACACATGTATGTATGTATATATATATATGACTTTTTGAATCTTTTGAAAACGTACAAGCATTCATAACATTGTAAATATACGTCTTTATATTACATTTGTATTGATCAGACATGCGTACAAAACAGTACATGTACCATTCTCAGGATGTACACAGGACAACGACCGTCGTCCCGCTAGGGAAAACGGCAATTATTTCGAAACGGTGAAATTGGAGGAAGCACTACGTGGGACCGGAACCATGTACAATAGTCGACAGGTACCGCTTCTGTTTCAAATCCGAGCGTCGAGTATTCCTTGTGACTCCGCGACCGGGAGATGATTTTCTGCAGTAATTACAGTATAGGGCATCATTAGCGTTGCCAACTTACGCGCAAAATATCATGTTACAATCGATTTTCCCGCCTCACTCAATAGAATAACGGGGAACGAGCGACGTTGTTGTTATTTGAACGCGTTTCGTGTATAATAGACTGTATAATTTGTGGGTAGTTTTAATTTCGTCGGACGTTGTGTAACTTCTGTATTTTTTTCAAATTTATTTTAATGAAAGTAATGGTTTGATACAAATTTATTCCTTAGACATACAGTTTGTTAAGAAATTTGAAGAGAAAACACAACAAATCGGAAATATATATGTAAACAAGTACTATTATAAAAATAATAATAAAAAATAAACTCTTTCATGTAAATATAAATACTAAGAAATATAATACAGATGTAAAAAAGTCTTTATATCTTAAGTAACAAGTAGATCATTAAAAATACCAAACTCTATTTTTAATATTTCTAACTTAAAAATTTAATATAATAGCAGGAGTATTTAAAATTATTTTTGTATAAAAATGTATTCATTTAACAACTATGTTATTATTTTAAAAAAATAAAATTATATTGAATTATTATTATTATATACTATATTCGGTAAAACGTTTAAAAATACAATTTAAATTCTAAATTCGTTATCAGCTTATTTATTTTTATTTTAAATTACGGATTTTTTTTCATTAAAATTCCAACAACATTTATATTCAAACGAAATGGACGTAAAATAGACGTAGTTGTACCTTATTCGATAAATTGCCAAGTACTGTAATAGAATAAAAGCGTGTTACATTATCCCTTATCTGTATCGTTCAGCAACTGATGCAGCTCAATTTTAAAAGGAAAAAGCTTTATATATTTACTTATCAACGAACGTGAACTGTTGCAAATTATTACGAGCTGTTGGAATAAATGGCGAATTCAATTTCCTGGTTTTCTCTTCAATATAATTCAGATGCAACCTGGCATTTTTTTCTAAGTACGGATTATCGGTTTAACATAACACAATCTTTTTGATGCGATCATTCGTTTCGTTTAGTCTTCAAATTATTAAACGATATAATAACTATTATCTGTATAAAATTTTTAAACTATTATATATATATATATATATATATATATATACATAGAAAAAACTAATCAAATATTCTTAAAAAGGATATACACTTGTTGATTTATGTAGTGTACTTATACATTTTTCCATATTTTGTGAAATTTTCGATATCTAAATCAGTCAACTCACAGTATATACACATTTTATTGCACAGAGTATGTCTAATCGATATTTTCTATCCAATCATATTCGTTGAAGTACACATATGTCAACATTCACTTCTACTTTAACAATAATAATTGGTTTTCAAAGCTACACGACATTTTAAAATTACAATCTCCAAATTAAATCTAAAATGAATTTAAAAACCCACAAAATGTATTTCTAATTTTTAAATACAGTAAAAATCAACACATTTTTATAAACTAACAGTTATATATTATACTTTTAAAGGTACAATGTTGAAAATGTAAATTAATAAATTTACGACTATAAATTTCACGTGGTGAACACTAATACAAGTTTAATCCAAGACTAAATTTTGATTAAGATTGATGAAGTAGAATCAGTTAACTGTTGATGAACAGATTTTAATTAAGTTTATTGAATTAAGTATAATCAAATGGTTAAAATATTAACTTGTGTATAAATTAATTTAATTTATTAAAAAGTATTTTCAAACTTAAATAACTCAACAACAAATTTTCAAACTTAAATTTTAAAATGAACAAGAATTTTGCTTTGGAACTATTTGGAAAATAAAACTGATGTAAGAAGAAATTAAATCAATTTTTTATAACTATGATGGATTTAAACATTTTTATCATCTTCATAAAACTTGAAGTTTAGTTTACGTATTACGACAAAATAAAAATAAATATAAATAGACTTTTAAAGTAAACGTTAAATAAACTTAATAATATATAAACTTTTTCGTTTAATCGATTTAGTATAATTAAATTTTAATTCAGTATCTTTTTATATTTATTATTATAAGTAACAGTTTTTTTACAAGATTAATTTTGACAGAATGAAGTAAATATCAAAGAATATTATGTATTTTATTCAAATCACTAGAAACACTTTTAGACATACTTTATATTTTACCAGTTCCTCAAAAAAATTTTTCATTTATTTAAATGAATATCATTTTTGTATTTTTAACATAACTGAAATACTCCATCAACACCATTACATTTTACAAAATTATTTACATTTTATAAAATCTTTAAGATTTTATAATACAATTGATAATAATGGCATGAAAATCAAAATATATACCAGCGAAAGTAAAAATAAATTATTTTTAAATACTTACATTTTATAGTATTAGAATTAATGGTTTATTTCAGTTAAAACGAATCTGACATCGTACTAAAACGAATATATAGTTTTCTGTCACTTTTAAATCCCTTATCTAACGAAAAAATAAGTAAATTTTATTCTCAAAAATTGAAAACACACACATACACATAAACGCTTGTAGAAATAAAAATAATTTATAAATTTGAGATACAATCTTCAATTTTTTCCAATACACTCAATATATATATATATATATATATATATATATATATATATATATATATATAATTGATAAAATTTATCCCTTTGTTCATTTTTTTAAAAAATAATCTTTCCACATTTTTAAAAACTGGTTGTTGAAAATATTTTTATGAAAATAAACATTTCCTAATCCTATTCAGATACAAATAATATTACTTTTTTTATATTTCATCAGTATTTCATAATAAAATTGAAAACGAAATTAGACTAAATGTATTAAAATATGTTCTTTTAAAAATGAAAATTACTTTGATTTATCGGCTTTTTATAAAATGAAATTATATCGTCTTCGTAAGTCAATAATTCCATCACGTTTGATTTTCTACACTCTCTATACTATATTTTTTCGACTAGATGTAAATTTACATACATATACACTATAAATACATATATATGTATGTACATATAAAAGATTGAAAACTGATAAGTTCATCTTATAAACGAATTTTGACATAAGTTATGTTCAAAATACACACTTATCTATATATTTACGTGTTTATATGTGTATGTGGATGTCTTTTTAAGTCCATATGTGTTATTATATATATATATATATATATATATATATATATATATATATATATATATATATATAGAAGAAAACACAATTTTCACTCGTACATTTCTATATATTTTTCATTTTGAACATGCTTTATATAAATTTATATATGTGTATATAAGTTGTAACCATACAAATATACATATGTTTATATATATATATATATATATATATATATATATATATATATATATATTCGTAAAATACATATTAGTATATGTTAACGGTTCGGTTTTGACATATAAGTGAATATTTTACGACATCCGTCCGCACTTCCCCTAACATCCAAAGATTCATGTTCTACTTTATACACATGTTTTATATATATATATATATATATATATATATATATATATATATATGTATGTATGTATGTATGTAAACTTTATGAAGTTTCTAGTAAAACATGATGTATAAATTAAGAATAATAATATTTCCTTAACCTTACCAATAATTACACATTAAAATTAACTCACATGAAAATGTAAAACGACTGTTTAATAAAATTAACAATAGCTGAATATTTTATTTAATTATCCTATGTATATATATATATATATATATATATATATATATATATATATATATATATATAGCGTAGAAAGGTGCATGTGAAGAATAACAAGTAGAGATGGAAAAATAACTGAGTAGATTAGAAAGAAAACAAAAGTTACGAACGTTATGATAAAAGTAAAGAGTTTTGAATGAAAATGGGCTAATTATGTAGGAAATAGAAAAGACTATCGATGAACAAGAAAATTATTAATTGGAAATTGAGATATATAAAAAATTACAGAAGAGACCTATGGATAGATGAATAGAAACATAAAAAAATTCCTAAAAATGAACTAGAAGAGAAAGACACTGGATTAGTCAATGTGGAAAGTTTTGGGAGAGGCCTTCATCCAGCTATGGATAAAAAAAAATGATTATATATATATATATAAATTATTATTTGAATTTTTTTTTCATTTTAGTACAAATATTGAAAATCATTTCATATGAACAAAAATAACCGAATTAATTCTAAATAAATTATTTTGGAATTAATTATAATGTCCATATTATATTTTGGAACCTTTTTTTTAATATTACATTTCTATTGAATTATTCTTTGAAATATTCTATTTATTGAATGTCTATTTATAAATGTAATATTATTATTACACATCAACAAAAAATTGTCTAATTTGACAGTAATCAGAAATCCAGAATAAGAATTGTATGACAAAATAAAATAATCATTTATATATGCGTGTCTTATTTTTTTAATATGGAAATTTTCGATTAAATTATATATACATTTATATGATATAGGTTCATCATACGTATTATTATAGCAAACATAATTAATTAATATTGCGTACTCTAAAATGATTACCTGCTATATATATATGAATTATTTTTTTAGTAAATAACATTTGTACAGCTTCCAATTGTTATCAATTTAATTATTTCTATAAACGTAGTTATTATATGGCTGCTATATAATATTAAAGCTTATCTTTGATCGATTTTTTAAAATAAACGCTTATGTATATATATATATCATTACTATTCTTTCTTTAAAATTATTAATTAATTACATTTTCAATTAAGTCGAATTAATTTTTAATATATTATAAATACCTAAATTTTAACAAATCCAATTAATTAATATTAAAATAATTTATTTTGATATTAAGGAAACAGTTTTTTTAAAAAAAAATAAAAGCTTCATAATGATAAATTCTTGTGGAATTTTAAACTTGAAAGAAGAGTATAGTTTTACACTATAAAGATTTCATGTAAAACTAATTTATTCAGTTTCTGAGTGCATCATATCTTACTACAAAAGTAAAGATATTCTCAAGTACATAGTTGAATCTCGTACATAATTTATGTTAACTTATGTAAACTGTCAAAGTAGGAACACTTTATAATACGAATCTGTTATTGGAGGAACTAACGATCGTATCACAATTTCAAACACAGGGATTATATTTTATGTTAAATATAAATTACAAACATACACGAATTTAACATCTGGATAACCAATTTTTAGAATACAAAGAGTATCAAATGTATACCAATTGTATTAAATTTACACTTTGTAAAGGTGATCATTAAACAAAAATACATGAAATTGATTATTCTAAATTTATTATAACCAATAATTAAAATACAATGTTAATTAATTTTTCATAAATAAAAAAAATTCTATGTGAAATTTTATTACATTTTTTGGAAAAATCGGTTATTATATAAAAAATAATTGTTTTATTCAGCATAAAGGAAATTTTACTTAATCAGAAACATGTTTTTTAATTTTTTAATTTATTCCATTTATATTGATACAAATGATAATATTTTTAACATACATTTGTAAAACATTTTATAAAATTTCACAAATAAAATAAATATTACAAAATTTAATAATTTTATTTATATGAGTTATATTTTTTAAATGTTATATACTAGATAATTATGAAAAGTCTAAAAAAATTAATATTGATTCTCAGATTTACAAAAATCATCATTTTCTTGACAGAAATCGACACTTTTGAATTAAAATGGTTGAAACATTGTTTAAAAAATTAAAAAAGTCTAACTACATATAGAAATTATGTTTTAAATTAAAGTAATAAATAATGAACATTTTTATCATAAAATTTTATATTTTACATTTTCTAAACGAAAATTCACAAAAAGTCGAATATAGACTTTAACAAAAAAAATATTCCAGAAAATTAACTGTATATTCATTTATATAAAAAACTTCATGTTTAATAAAAATTCCATTCTATTTTTACTTGAATTTGAACCTATTGTAGTACGATTAAAAATATATAAAATAAATCAATTTTAATTATTTTTTTAATTATTGAAGAATTGATTATTCACAACACTTGATTATTTTATTGAATATAAACGTAATATTTTTTATAAATATATTTTTTTAATAAAAATAATATGTTAGAATTATTTCATATATAATAATAAATTAAGAAAGAAATAATGCAAAATATATAATATTTATACAAACGTTTTTTGTTCGTTTTAATTCACTAAAAAGTGAGCTACGTTATTTTATGAAACTAAATTTGCACGAAATTGTTTTTTGAACGTTCCACAGGTTTATATAACTTTATTTTGTTGTCGGATCCCACACGATCGTTGTTTCATTCTCCCATTCCGTTTAAGAATAAACGATGTCGGTAGCATGTTGTGAAAACCATGTATGTGCATGTACAACGTGATGTATGCGAGCAATCGAACTGCCTACAAGTATAAAATTACTACTCTCTAAGCCTAACGACGGTCGACAGTCGTAAACCAGAACAATATTTGAGATTTATGCCACATTTATACGACACGTTTCAATGCTTTCGGGTTATAAACATGTTGTTGAAGCTGACATGTTAAAGTGTATATCCCGAACTAACAAAAAAATCCTAAAAAAATCAGCTTTTGAATATGTTCAACTTTTTTATGTACGGGTATGTAAACGTAATAAAGAATAATATGAAAGAATACGTGCGAATATATAAATATTCATAAATAAGTGAATGGACTCTTTTTTTTATTTAAGGTCTTCTACAGAATGTAAATCGTATAAAAAAGCTCGTATTTGATTTATAGAGAAAATAAACAAAATGTCCTTAGTGAGTTGTGTAGCTTCCGAGATATTTTTAAATATTTCTAGTGCACATGAATTCTGTCACGAAATATTTTGCACGGATAAAAAATTGAATACATTTTTGTGTAGCATGAAACATGTTTAATTTTTGTATATTAAGAGCTGAAAAAGTTTACTGTACTCTATGTCAGTAATCAAGGATCAAGATCTTTGATACTTCTAAATAATTACATTTTTAGTTTACTTCATATATACATACACACACACACACACACACACACACACACATATATATATATATATATATATATATATATATATATATGTTAGGTAATCGAAAACGTTCTGTAGTTTTTGAAATTGAAATAAAAACACTTGTATTTTTTACTTAAAATAACTTTATTTGTGAATATATCCACTTTTACATTGAGTTACTCTTTCCCAACAAGAATATAATTTATAAATTCCATTTTTATAACATTTAAAATATTTATTTTAAAAAAATGACACTTTTGCTTTTAACACTGCATCGCTATTAAATTCTTTACCACAGATATGGTTTTAGAAATAAAGATAAGTGTAAATCCGATGGCAATATATCCGATGAACGCCCTAAATATACCTTATATTTAAATTATAAATCCTCTATGAAAATAAAATCATTCATTGTGTCAAACTATATAATAAAAATATTAATATTTATACAAAAACATTAATTAAAAATATTATTTTTCATAATAAATGAGTTATAAAGTTTTAAATAAAATAATAATTATTTTGTAGCAAATATTAAACTGACTATTTTGTATATTACATTAAACTAATTATTTCTATTAAGCTTTGAAGCAATATTATTTGTTTAACATTAATCTTAATATGTGATATATAATACGAAATTATACAAAAATTCCACATTTTAATTAAAGGATTGTTCTATATTGACTGGTGAAGAAATTCCTTTCTCTATTTATATCTTTAAGAAAAACTTAGATATAGCCATGTGAATAAAAAAGTAGAAATAAAAATAGAATGATAAACTTTAAGCGCTTTTCAACACTGTTTTTCGAATTGGTGACCCTAATATCTCGAGAACCAACCGTCCGATTATCTTGAATTTTTTAAAGGTCTTCAGAAAATACTTTATTATCGATATCTACTTGTGAATTATTAGTTTCTGTTTTAAATACATTAATGACATTTTAAAACATCAATAAATAACTGTGTAAAATGGTATATTTATTAGGTTGTTTTTTGGGAAAAAATAACTTCTAGAATAAATAATCTCTTAAAAATCATATTTAATAATGTAATTTAAAATCATAATTCATTATATTTAAGGCTTTGTTAAATTATATATCTGCATTTAATTTTTTGATAAATTATATTAAAAATAACTCATATTTCTTAAAATTATTAACATTCCTAATATACGTTTTTTTTAGTAACCACTTTATAAAATAAATTTAAATATTGTACAAAAAAAATACAAATGAAACTTGATATTTATAATTTAAGTAAATAATTAGGAAAGCTAATTCTCAAGTATTGAGTTAAAATATTAAGACTATAAATAATTTAAACGATATAAATGAATTTTGGTAAAAATTCTTAAATTTGTAAAAATTTAATTATAAACAAACAAACAAAAATTTTTAATGAACTATATTTATGCTTCTGTATTTTTGCAAAATAACCGATTACCAATAAAATCAAACATGAAATTCATGCTAATTAAAAGATTTATTCTGGCAAAATAACATATGTCCGGATTTACTGTCCTGAACAGACGCATTCGCTATTATTATTTTTTCAAATTTCCTGTTTTGTAAATAGAAATAAATAAAATATGATTTATTGATTTTATGTTTTGTATATTTATATTTCATAATATTTGCGAAAACTAATTAAATATTTCGAAATATAAACCCATATAGATAATTTTTTAATTTTTATTTAAATCCTTATAAATTCAATATCAAAATTTATTTGTTCGTACGAATAAAAAATAAATAAAACAGTATTTTATACACAGATATTTGTTATTAAATGAAAACTTTTCTATTTATTTTTAATTCTCGAACAACTTTGAAACAAATCATTTTCGTTTGTATATAAACAAATATAAATAAAAATTATAATTCATTCGTCTATTATTTAAATTTGAAATTAAAACATTATTAGATATCAAATAAAACAAAATAACAGTAGTTACATATTTTTCTTTATTTACGAAAAAATGTTGACATCGATTTTGACAAAAACTTTTTTATAATATAAAAAAATTGATTAATATTTTTGTAATTCTTGACAGAAATTTTACAAAATTGACAATAGTATCTATTGATTATAACAAAGAGAGGATCGATAAATAAGATGAATTAATATTTTCATGTAAAATAAATAAAGATATTTTCGAAAATAAAATTATTAAATTAAGAAAAATATGTGTACAATTTAAATCCATCTTATTTATTAACATTAATGTTTATTAACTCTATTAAAGTCTTAGTCTATTAATGTAAAATGATATAATTTTTTTATACTGAATACACCAAGAGAGTGAACTGATTTCATCGCTGGTTTTAAAATAGGTTCGTTTTCTATACAAATATTAGAAAAAATATATTATAGTAAAATACTAATTGATGTGAGCATTAAAAAAAAGAGTAATTAAGTACACCTCAACTGTTAAAATATATAAAATAACTACGAATTTACAAAAATATTATATATATATATATATATATATATATATATATATATGCACAGTGGAATTTTCCTAAATCAATTTTTTCTGTAAACCAAACTTTCTCTCAATAAACATTTTATACAAAAATTTTACGTAAAATTTATTCTACATTTCGAAATTTTTATTATCCACATTATTCTACAAATGGAAAAAATTGATTTAAATAAAAAATCGGGGACGTAACTTAACAACATTTAATAAATAATATATATATATATATATATATATATATATATATATATATATATACATACATAATAATTAAAATTGTAATAAAACCAGCGACATAACTATATCATAAAAATATGATTGTTTCTATTCATTTTTGTCAAATATATATTTTTAAAAAACTAACAAATATACATTTATACATTGAAGTAGACAAATATAATTTTATTATTAATTGAATTTTTAATACAAACTTTCTAAAAAAAACTGAGGTAGATTACTCAAACATTTTTGTGATTTTTATTATTTATGTTTAATCAAACAAAAAATATCATATCGCTTTTTTATGATTGACCGTTCATTTTAATTCAGAATTTAACAATTATTAAAAATATACATATGACAGATATTTTACAGTATAAAATATTGTATTATTTATAAAAAATATTTATTTTTCCATCTTTTTCAATCGGTAGTTTCCAAAACACTTTCAAAAATATTTTCCTTCTTACTCTTTTACTTGTGATTACATAAGCTATTTTTAGTTGTTTGTTTTTTTAATTATATATAATAAACACACAAGCACATTTATAAACATTAAACGAAGTAAGGCTAAATGAAATATTAGTACAAATATATCCGGCTTTATCCAACAAATACATTATAATTAAATTAAATGTAATTATGAAAACTATATAATAATACATATTAATTTGTTACAGTATTTTAACAATAACCATAATAGCAATTATAATAACATACATACTAGTTAAAAATATATTTTAGGTATTTAATATGGTATGAAAATAAGTTATACTTAAGTGGTAACGTAATGACTTTGTACGAAACATGATAATCGAATATATGACTCGAAATTAATATTAATTAGGCACTTTAAGAAACACCCTTGCGTTCGTTTGTAATAATAATGTGACTCTCAAATTAACAACAATAATTGGAAGTAAAAGCGGTTTATATATTTTTATAAAAAATATTTATGAATCAATATAAATACATAAAAGATTACATTAAAAAATAAATAAAAAAATAGCCTTCATTTTATAAACTCATATGTAATATATTTCCAAAAAAATTATAAAATCGTTTATATATTATTTATTATAATTTATAAAATATTCATCCTATAAACGAGTTTATTTACAAAAAAATTTTAAAAATTAATTTTCTTAAAACATTTCAGTTGTTATTTTTTTATTAAATAAACATTGAATTAAAAACTACGTTTATTTGAATCCTATTTTGTCCAAAAAAACTTCACTCTAAAATATAATGAAATTAATATAAAATTAACAATTTTTTTGTAAAATCTTTAAATAATATAAATATTATTCTAAACTTTATGAATATATAATAAAGCAATTAACAAATAATGAAAATACTTTTAAAACTCGTTTACAAACTAATATTTTTATTAACTATAAAACACTAAAAGATTAACATCAATAATATATTTGTAAAATATTTATATTTTTTATGAAGGATATTTTTTTATTAAATAAGATTTTTAATGAAACTATTACATTTGGTATGTTTTTAGAAAATATAATTAGTAAGAAAATAATGCTAAAAATAAAAAATGCCCACATGCAAAAAATGCAAAGTTAAATATACACATTAACAATAAAGTTGAAAATACTCTCCTTTATTAAAACTACTAATACATTATTAACTGACATTTTAATTTCTTCGTAATTTAAGTGTTATGTATGTATGTGTGTGTGTATATATATATATATATATATATATATATATATATATATATATTTAAATTAAAAAATATTTCACTTTTCGTATATTAAAAATATCATATTTAATAAATTTTAAAGTTTAAATTGCACAAAATAATTCGTTACGTTATTTATAAACATTTAATATTAAAGAAAACCCTGTTAATATATTAAATTTTTCTCTTTTATATTCTAAATCTATAATTGAATAAGTTTTTATTTAAAATCTGTTATTCATGTTCTATTTGGCGCATGTGTTCAAACATGTAAAAGTATTCATACAATAATATATTTACAAGAAAAGTTTTTAAAATTACTATTTTTATTATTATTTTTTTAGAAACTATATTATTTTTTTGTAATTTTCTTTTAATAAATATAAAATTAGTACACAATGTTTTTTTTAGTTTTTTCAAGTTAAAATTAAATGAATGAAAATTATTTAATCATTAAATATTAATTAAATGTATTATCTCTATAATATATAAAATTGATTCGTTTTTCTGGTATAGCAGAATATTTTACCAACCTGTTTTATTTAAAACTTGGTTTATAATTTTTTTTCATAAATTCAATTCTGAATAAATTTATAATTCTCTTCAATTTTTACACACCATATACCCAACTATACCTTAGAATCACTCTTTCTAAATTTTCCCCTGACTTTCAAAATCGATTCCTAATACCATCTTCAATCAATACAGTTTCTATATGCATCTTAAAATTGAAACGGATACTAAAACTGATCATGGCAATATAAAGAAAAAATAACGATCTTAAAATCTTAAAAATAAATGTCACATCAATTATAAGGTTTTAAATAAAAATCAATTTTTCATTCATTTAATTTTCTTAATTTTTCAACATAAACAAAATATACAATATACTTCACCTGAGAGCCACATTTATTACGAAATATTTATAAATTCTTATTACTAATAAAATTAGAATAAAACAGTAATCTGGCAGTTTTAGACGAAATGCAAAAGTATATAAATATCTATATTTTTTTTATATATAAAAAATCTTAAAATACATTTCAAATATTTATTTAATGATATTAAAAAGGCGATCAACGATTTTACAACATAAAAAGCATAATTATGTGCACTTTGGTTTAATTGAAGGCACCTCTTATGAACAATTTCTTATAAACAACGAATATATATATTGTTTATATTCCTCGGTATGACTTTGTTGCTAGAATTGTACTCAAAACATACAAGATTGAGTTGACTATGCAGATTATCTGGAAAAATTAAATTGAAATTTAAAATAGAATTATTATACTTTATATATTCATATAATTTTACTAATGAAATTTTCATTTATTATTTCTTTGTAAAGTAGTCGAGCTTAAAAATTCTTAATATTTTTATAATATATAATATAATAAAGCTCTTTACAAAAATCAGTGCAAAGATCAAAACAGTAAATCACTATTAATAAACTAGGCCATTTATCAATCTGCGAGATTGACGAGAAGAAATTGATTGACGGTTACATAAAATAAACAAAGACAGTGTAAACAGCTTTCCATTAAATCCAAAAGATTAAATTGAAATGCTGAGAGATTAATTTTGGTTATATAATACACATTATCTGAAACTTCCGTTCAAAGTGGCTGTATTCTGTTTTAACGTATCGTTTAAATGACAATTAATTACTTTTTATTCAACAAACAAAAATTTTCGAGCGAAATTATTCGAGATAAAAAGAATTAATCTAATTTATTTGACACATATTGATAGCTTATAAAATGTATAAATTATAAATTCTATTCTAATTTTAGAAACATGCAATTATACTCACCGATGCTGCCATGTAAGGATCATAATAGTATTTGTGATAATATCTGTCATTGATAATAATAACCAAAACTAAACCAGCAATTAGTAGCATAACAAATGCTATTCCGTGATATAAAAGTTCCTAAAAAATAACACAAGTTTTAATACCTACATTATTTCAATCTAAGTAAATATAAATGCACCGATAAACAATTAATTTAAAGAAAGATTTATAAAAAGTTATTATATAGACTATTGAAAGAAAAATGTATCTAAAACAAAAATAATTCCAAAACGTATTGACGATATCTGAAATTTTTAAAAAAATAATGTATTATCTTATCTTAGTTACTTAGATATATCATTAAAGGAATCTATTCAAAAATAGAACAGACGCTATTGACTTATATTAACGAAAAATATAAAAGTAACTGAGCAAAATGATAGGCATTAAATTCTGTATATTATAGTGAAGTAGGGTTAATACAAGATTTAAAAATGTAGCACTTCAAATATGATCATATAACCATCAAAATGTGCATTAATAAACACAATGAACAATAATTGATTACCGACTACTTGTGTAAAAATTTGGACTGAGTGATTCATGTTAAAAAAATACAATTTACAGAAACTTCCTGAAAGTTAATTGAACCAAATTTTAGAAATATCAAACAAATAAAATCAGATTCAATCAGTTTAATATTTAAATAAATTATTTATTATATTAAAAAAATCTTGAAATGAAAGCAAACTTTTTTCAAAATATCTATTTTTATACACTAGATACTTCAATATACATTCACAGTGATTTTTTTTTAAAAATCCACTGCACATTACAGAGTAAGGCAAAAATTATCCGATTAATGACTAACATTTTAATCGTTTTAAATTAATCATTAATTACAATTATTTTATTAGTCGGCAGTAATTTCAACTGATTGATAAAAACACTAATTTGAAATTAATTATTTTCAAATCAGTCTGTGATTGACTAATGAATTATTAGTTGTAATTGATTTATTAGTCATCAATCGTTTGAAGTGACTAATAAACTGATTGATTTTAATAAGCAAGTGTGCAATATTAGTTAAATGTAATACTACATAGTTGAATACGAGTTTTAAGTCGTCATGAAAAATTATTAAAAACTTTATTATCAAATTTTAAATAACATTATTTAGTTTGAATAAATTACAAATAATTTTGAAAAAAAATAAATTTTAAATGATTACTAATAAAATATAATAATTTCTACATTATTTTCACAGAAGTATGTAAAAGAGTTGAAAGAAAACATAAACAAGTGGTTCATTCACACTTTCTGGACGGTAAAATGAGATGAATTCTATTTAACAAAGACATTCCTGTTCAAAAAAGAAGCAAATATGTAAGGGAAGAAAAAAAGACTTAAATTGAGATTTTAGTTATTTTTTTATATTTTTTATCCAACTAAATTTTCATCCCACTAAATTTTGTTCGACTAAATTTTTATTTAAAAAAATTACTTAAATAACATGATTATTTTTTTAGTCAGTTGATTAATCAAATGATAATTAAATCATTAGATTTTCAATCATTCTTATGACTAAATTTTATTTATTTTTTTAATCGGATAAAAATTTAATCAATTAACGCCTTTTTCTCTGCTGTGCAATATACGTTTTAAGTACCACTGCTATTTTTATAAACAAATAAATTTACAAATACGAAAACGGTGAACTTATTTCATTTTTATTAAATTTTCATATATCAATGAATTTACGTGGTAACATGATAAAAATAGATTTAGTTTTCCCAGAAGCAGTCAAATTCATACATTTAATTAAAGCATATTTCATATTACACATTTGAAAATAATTTAATATTTAAATTATATTCTAACAGTTATAGCAATTTATCGAGTTAAATTAAATATTTCTCGGAAAGCAGTTCTATTATCTTATTAAAATCAATATAAAGCAAGAACTGAAATATCTGATTATGGATGCATTTACTTTTTATTTTTTTAGTAAAAAAAATAAACTCGAACGATATTTTTCAAGTGATAGAATAGAAATTAGAAAATCAACGTGAATTATTTTATATTTATAATAGCTGTTTAATTTAAAAAACTATAATAATTTGGCTAGAAATTCGGAATAAATGAAGTTTATTCTGCAATAATTAAATAACATTAAAATATATAATCGGTACTTGTCAATATTTTTTTATTTTATTTTTAAATTATATATACTAAATTTATATTAATTTTACCAATACAAATATATATTTATTTAATTTTTAATGTAGCCTGTTTTTTTTAAATTTTTTAGTTAAATATAAATATTAAAACAAGTAGGGATATTGTTCTTAAATAATTCAAAAATATTCTTTTAATTGTGAGAACAATTGTGCATTAAATAACATTATGGCTTTCTTTTAAACTAAATTTTATTTTTTTCTTTTAAATTAATTTATGTAGACAAGAAAAATTATTCGATTTTTACCTTACGAAATTCAAATAACTTTTAATAATTTTTGTATTTGTATTATACTTACAAAAATAGTTTTGGAAATAATTTGTCCCGTCGAAAGAGAAACAACGCATGATAGAAGTAGCACAAACGTTGCTATCATAAATGTTGTCGTCATTAGTAAAAAGAACAATTCAGGTTTTTGAGATCTTGCTACATTATATTCACTCATGTAATAACCAACAATACCAACACATATGATACCAAGTACCTTAAAATAATACAATCACGTTTAAATATCTATTATTATCAAATTTTTTATGCAATAATTTATACAGGCACAAATATTCGACTTACCAACTCAGCAATTTTTAAAAGACCTGGATACGATTTCATATACCCTGTATTGAGTATCAAAGCTGATGTAGTGGTTGTGGTTGTCGTTCTGGTTATTGTTACAGCATGTGACATTTTGAATTAGTTGTGTAATCTAAAACAATATAACATTAAATTAATATTAAAATTACAACATTAACCTTAAAATAATTAATATCACAATATATTCATTTCCTAAAGAAAAAAATCTAATATAATCTTAATCTTAAAAAGTTATTTCTGCTCTTAAAAAATCATTTCTATTTTGGAAAAATTACTTGTCAATTTTTTTTTAAAAAAAATGTAATAAAGTATATAGAAAAATATGTTATATACGAGACGTTTATTGATTTTTATTATATTAACATCATATTCCATTTACTCTTGCTTCACCAAAATGAATGTATTTTAATAGCTAATGATCAATTAACGAGAGATTAAATTTTCATCTGCCTTCTTTTCCATTATTTTTCGTTGACGTTGTCCTGAATTTTGTTCAATATAGAAACGTTCATAGAAAATTGATTGAGTTTTGCAAATTTTTATACTATGTAAAATAATTATATTCTAATAAATTAATTTCATTTAGCAGTTTACAAAAGTACTTTATATATAAAAAAAATCGTAATATATTATTAAAATTTCTACTAATTTTTTTCCAAAAAATCAAATTCTATTTCACAATTTTACTCAATAAACACATGTTCTTTTTATTTATAGTATATATAAATCCTATTGTCGACGTCTGTACTATTTGCATACACTCAAAATGAGGTTGGCAACACCATAAACAATGATGATCTCATCGAGCTATATTAAAACTGTAGTATGTTTGCACCAAACCTTTAAAAAACTAGGTCAAAGTACGAAAATAATCTATAACGTTACGACAACTGCTTCAAAGCTCATTCGGTTCAATTACTGTCAGACAATTTTCATTAGCGCCGTATCGATTCTCTACAATGAGTTATTATTGTTTGTGACTGCCGGTTTTTCTTTTTATGAATGAAATACAAATAATTTGAATGCACACACACACAATATGTCCTATATTCTAAAGGTTGAGTAAGTGAATGAATCATTTTTGTGTAGTATTTTCGAACTGAACAAGTCTACAATACGAATCTATAAAAAAGTATGTTCTCATTTCATTTCTAAGAACCGAGATAATTTTTTCATGTATATATTTACCATATTTATTTATGTAAATTATTTTCAAGTGATAATACTTTTTTCAGAAAGTACATATTTATAAATGAAAAATCCAATAGTTTTCGTTATCTAATTCACTTTTTAACAAAAAATGGCATGCTTTAGAGAAACTAACAATATTATTACAAACATCATTTTATATATAAAAAAGTAAACAAATAATTATTAAACACTTTTTCAACATCTTTTGTTGTTGGAATGATATATAATTCATTTGTGTGATATTACATTTTTTTATTATTACAACAAAAATATAAAAATGATAATTAGTTTTAATACTTTCAATTCAGTTATTGAGATTAATTCACTTTTTTATCAATTTCTCACATAAAAACTCTATATATGAATGCTATTTAATATAAAATCAGTTTTATATAAAACTTTTGAGAACTGATTGAGCAACAAACCCATAAAACCTGCTACTCAATTTGATATTTTAATAAAAAAAATATTACAATGATTAATATTTTATAAGAATTAAATAGTTTTCGGTTCATTTCTTTTCTCCGTAATTGATTAGAATTTATTTCAACATTTTATGAATAATAAAGGAAGAAAACCAAATCTCGTAGAAAAAATATATTTATATTTCATTAAAACATTTTTATATTTATTTATAAATAAAAATTATTCATATGATTTTCTGTATAACTTTTATTTCTTATTATTTATTTTTTTTAAAAAAAATGTCATTTCCTGTATAAAATACTTCTTTTATGTTTTTAATTATACAGAATGCCATTTAATGACATCATATTTTAAAATAATAATAAAAAACGTTTATAAACTTGTTTTTTATTTTATATATAAATCTGTTAAGTTATGTAAACCAAATCAAAAATATATGCTTTAATAAAATTTAGATTCATAAAAATATTTTTATACTGTTGTTTTAAAAATTAAATATACATATAAAAATAAAATACTTGTACTATTTATTAAAATTGTCTTAATTAGATTTCTTTTCTTTGGTAATGTAAAGGAATATCATATTTTTGTGTGTCAATATATATATATATATATATATATATATATATGTATATATATATATATATATATATATATATATAATTATCACAATACAAAACATAACTATATTATACATACAATTACCATAAAGATAAGGTAATACTCTTTCAAACAACATTATTAAAAATGTTGTAACATTTATGTTTTGAATACAAGAATTTTATTTTTAAATATACTACATAATAAATAATAAATTACACTTTATCATCGATAACAGTATAATTAAATTTATAATTGCAAAACTTCAAAAATAATACCTAATTGAAATTCAATTGAATATTGTTTATTAAAATATAACATGCAAATAAACATATTCATTATAATCATATTTCATCTGAATAAATATTTTTACATCCTGTCACTATTTTTTAATTAAAATCAGTAGATAGAACAATACGATATTTATTTTAATTACTGATGTTATGAAACTAACCAATTTATGACAAACGATTGTAAATAAATATATACATATCCTAATTTAAATGTATAATTCAACCTCAAAAAATAAAACGAACAAATATTTCCTTTTATATTTACGGAAAGTAATTTAAAATTCCATAAAAAAAATAGCAAAACATCAACAACAGAGAACAAATTCATTCGTTTGAATTTAATAAGATATTTAAACGAACAGACCGAATAACAATAAAAAAATGTTGTCTTGAGAATCCGTTTTCCAAATTATGTTTCATTGTTGCTCCCTGTGGTGATCAACTGAAACTCTTATCTCATATCTTTCCTTACATGTACACTCATGTCTTTGCTAAAACTAAACAGTAAACAAGTTTACATCATCAGATATAAATGTACAATGTCGTCTACAATATTGTACATAATATACTGTTTGTACAGTGTGAATAACTAACATTGGCACAAAGTAATTTTTTCAACAAATATGTATACATATATATATGCATTCATGCACTCATACACACATACATACAAATATATATATATATATATATATATATATAAAGAGTGAAAGAAAAGATATACGAAAAATAATTAAATTGATAAATACGAATAAAAACAATAACATTTTAAAAACTAATTCCCATTCTTAATGATTACAAAATAAAATCAAACCACAATACTTATAATATTTGTTTAATTGTAATTTATTAAAAAATACTAAAACATCTAATTACTTCAAGTTGTTAACTCATATGTAATGTAACTATAAAGTCACGTATAATTCTACTGCCTGCAATTATGTTCATAATTAAACCTATTAAAAATAGGCAACTCAACTTAAACATTTCTTAAATAAACTCGACTTTGTTCAATTGTTTGCAATCTTGTAAATACAAATTACACATAGATTGTCAAATATTTAAAGTGAATCAGCCACAGAGTTCCAAAACAACAAATATACATGAATTGTTATCATGAAGTAATATAAAAATCGTCCATCAATAAAATAATTCTAATTTTATAAAATAACATATTTTTAATTTTTCAACATCCTCATTTATCTAGACAGCAACAATATAAAAAAAATCTGAACATCTTATCGAATACAAAACTTTACTTAACATTTTCGAATAAGCAAAATATAAAATTATAAATAAATCATCATATCTAAATGGTAGTTAATCAGGAAAATAAAATTTAGTATTATTCCTCGCGAGGATAGAAAATACGAATATATACATTAAAAACATAAATATTTAAAATCCCTAATTGCAGCTTAGTGTTCAGACTTAGTAAAGTAATTAATTTTTCCATGTAAAAATATGATACAAATCTTTATTTCCAAAAAAAAAATACACATAAAAGATAAATAAAACAGATTTTTTTAATAAAAAAAACTTATAATAGAATGCGTTTATTTTATATATATATATATATATATATATATATATATATATATATATATATATATATAACTACTTCAGTCATGTTAATACATATCTGTTTTATGATCCCTAGTAGATTTAATGATTAGCATTTAGGGAAACATTATGAAAATGACACGAATAGATAACGGTACTAGGTAAATGTTCCACAAATTGTTGTTTTATTCACAACGTGCCAGACTCATTATAGTCATTAAAGAACTTATATGTCAGAAACATTGAATCGTTGTACATTTTATTAAACCACTCTTACATTTTATATACAACTAAATATACACTGATAAGTTTTTGAATTAACAATTTTAAAATCGAATAAATTTTTACAATATATATATATATATATATATATATATATATATATATATATATATATATATATAATGAATGTCATTTATAATCATACAGTATTTTTTAAATTAATATAACTAGAACTTTTATTATTGAGAGTTTAATAAGTATCAAATAAATCAATAAAAAATAAAGAGTCATCATCACATATAATAAAAAAAAATTCAACTAAAATTACACAAAAAAAATTGAAACTTTAAATAAGATATATAACAAAAATTGGATCAACTTTGAAGTAGTCACTCGAATAACCTATACTCTTTTCAATAACTTATAATCATCTAACTATAGAAGAATTGATTGTTCATGAAACTTCTTTGCTATATTTGAACATACTTCTTGTAAAAAAAAGTCTCAAGTCTGAATGAATGAATGTCTGAATGTTAGAAATGAGCTGCATTCGTATATTTTATATATAATACATTTAAAATATTCTCATTAAAATGTATATCTGGTAATTATATACTTTATTTGATGATATATAATATTATATCTGAAGATAAAAAATTGTATAACTTTTAGTCAGTTAAACGGCATCTACCTTCTTAAAACAATCTACATTGTGTGAATTATTTTAATATTTATTTTCTCTATACTCTGTCTTAAATTCGTTTTAAAATTTTAAAATAGTCCATTTTTGAATACTATACTGTCAACACATCCTGCTGCTATCAAGAAGACTTAAACCATTTATGATATTCCACCGTATTTAATTATTGAACACAAAATTTTAAGTTATAATCCCTAGTTCTGTTTTCATTCCACTATTTAATCACTAAATTAAAAATATTACGTATAAACTCGCAAATAAAAA
This sequence comes from Neoneuromus ignobilis, assembly GCA_029203775.1. Lineage (NCBI taxonomy): Eukaryota > Metazoa > Arthropoda > Insecta > Megaloptera > Corydalidae > Neoneuromus > Neoneuromus ignobilis. Next base: position 12,088,497 of record CP092090.1, read on the forward strand.
TTATCATAAAAAAACCTATACCATTATTTACATACTCCTGCTAATTCCACTGTTTTCTTCCCGTTTCGTCCATGTATGATTTATTTTGCGTTATTCTACCATGATAATCATTTCTTTTAATAATCTTATTTTTTTCACCTAGTATTAACTTCTTATCATATGTAGCACGGTTTCCTTCTTTATACAGATTGATAACATAATATTTAAACAATATTTGAACTTATATTTTATGAGTTCTGTTATTTCTCTATAATTTTTCACTGTTTATGGTCATATTAATTTAATGCTTGTTACGTAAAGATTAGTTAATTTAATTAGATTAATTTAATGCTTGTTACATATAGTTCATGCAGATTTAGCATGAATTATCATTTAAAACTTAAGAAAGAACAAAAAATTAAAAACACACGTTCGTCATTACCTGATGTTTCAAAATGTATAAGGATTCTCTGAATAATTTTCAAATTTCTTCTATAATATTTTTAGTAACATTAATTTTTTCTGTGTAAAATAAATTACTATAAATGATTGGTCGTTAAAAATGTTTTATTAATAAATACTGCACATAACAGTTATTTTATTTGTTATTTAACAGTGTAGATAAATAGGAATATGTATATAGTGATATTTGCAAATACACGGTGTATATTCTTAAATAACATTCAGTGTGTAACCGAAATTTATCAGTTTTGAAAGTACTAATCCTAATACAAATATTACAGAAAATGATATTTCTCAATAACATATTATTATAATTTTTATATGTTTGGTATCAATATACGTTGTGCTATTGATTAATATTTAAATACACCCTAAAATAATATTTAATACGTCATAAGATAAACATCACTGCTGTACAATATATTAATTTTTGGTTGTTCTTTTTTAATGATTTGCATTAGTATAAAAAAGCGTCTATTTTAAATAAACATATATCTTTATTTATCGTCCATATGTAACATTTTTAGTCATCGTATAATCAGTTACAATTCATTATACATAATTCATATTTTTATCTTTTCCGGATATGAAGTAACTATTTTATAAATATAACACTATTATTAAATTATTCAAAGTAATTCCGTCAAAATCCTACACAATTTTTATGGTATTTAGTATTAGGAAATTAACTACAAACGTGTATTACAAAAATAACATATTTTAATTAATTTCAATAGTAAAAAATTTAAAAATGTAAACATAATAGAATGAATATTCCTTTAATTATATTTCTTTATTTTATTCCTGAATTTTTTATATATCTTCATGATATTTTAATGTTTAAAATTGCAAAATTTGTATTTACCTATAAACAAAAAATTACAAATGTTCAATTCGGTTATAACAAACAGAAAAATCAATTTCAAAAATAAAAAAATACTTTCACTTCATTGCTTTTTTACACAATAAAAAAGAACATTAAATATACGAACTAATTAGAAAAAAAGTATTTACATTATAAAAATATTTTGTATTTCATGGTCATTCAAGTATTTTGTTAATATTTTCTAAAAACATTAATTACATTTTTTTATATTTGTAATCCTAAATTTCTTTAGCATATATAACAACAAATCAATATATTCTACATTTAACATCAGTATTCAAGGTATTAATACATTATATTTCATCATTTTGACAGCTTAATAGAGTATTTAATTAATTTAATTGATACAAACATCTACGTTACATTACTTGAAATAATTGTATACTCGATCTACCTCTGATACTATTAGAAAATTATTTTCAATCTCCGTTATTTATAGAATATAATTTTTACTACACTAATGGATATTTCTTTTTTATTGATGATATAATTCACATTTATTTTAAAAGTTTACCAAAAAAGCAGGAACATTTAAAATATTTTTCTTATAGTAGTTATTTGTATATTTACACCCTACTCAAGTGCATATAAATAATGAAAATATAATTCTTACATGCTCACATTCAACAAGTATTGTAATATTAATAATTATACCCTTTCATATCCTAAATTTTTTTCTAATGATATCCATATTAGCAAAAAATGAACAATAAGTAATTATTGTATATTTTTATATAATTTAACGATGGGAAATATATCGTTTGCGATTTATTATTACTAGAACAATTTTATCTTCATAAAATTTTACTATTATAATTTTAAAATATATTTTTTTGTTTTCAATTCCATAAAAAATATAAAAAAGTGTGTATTCGAAATTATTTTTCTGATTATAAAAAAATATTTAATTTGAGTTTTATATATATATATATATATATATATATATATATGAAATATTTCATTGTAAAATTATCTTCTCATTCTTAAATAACACAATAACCAACCAGTACAGAATTTAAATCTGTCAAACGTACAAAAAAAAAAATACATTTGTTTTAAAATATTATCTCAATTTACAACTTTTTTCACAAATGTTCAATAATTCATCATAAATATCACGCACTAAAATCCATTTTTTGATATAGATCAAATGATGTTCTACATAAAACTTCATCAGATGAAAACCAATGATATGAACGTGTGATGTTGCAGGACAATAATTATATTTCATCACACGTAAAGGTCGTTCAAGAAATGGGTCATTTTGATACTAAATGATTAAATGTTACATTTCATTGATAAATTATACAGTACCCATTTACAAAATGTTTAACGATACTCTTTGAATTAATTGGTATACCAATACATATTAACTGATTTATTATTAGAACGTTTATTTTTGATATTATGTTTGGCATGAAATTTAACCATTTTTAAAATTCTCCTTCACTTACGAAGATAAAATTTCATATTTATTTATTAACATTTTGTGTAATCAATAATTATTTTTTAAAGACGTAAAGTACTAGTTTAAAAAATTTACAAGTATATTATATACATTTTTTTAAAAAACTTAATTAGATCATAATTACTACTATATACCTTTAATTGATAACAATTTTATAAAGAATTAAAACAGTACAATAATTATTTATCTATCATCTTTCTCTAATGCATACTTTAACTATTTTAGCATCCTTAAATCACTATATATATATATATATATATATATATATATATATATATATATATATATATATATATATATACACAGTAGAAATTTCATAAATTATACTTTTCTGTAGTTGATTTTTTACATAGCAGCAGTTTTCATGCATTTTTATGTACAATTTATTTATAAAATGTATTTAATTCTGACTAAAAGTTATTTATTTGCTTTACGTTATAAATTCAAATATATAATTAATTTAATATTGATAATTTTTTTCGATTTACCAATAATTTCTGCATATTTACCCTTTTATAAACTGAATTTATCAAACAATTTTAAATTATAATTAGATTTTTCTGTAATTATAATAAATGTTACTAACAGTTGATAATTCAGCTTAAGGTAATTTAACTTTGTATATATATATATATATATATATATATAATAGAAGCCTTTTTTATCTACTAATAGATGAATGCCTCTCTCAAAATTTTCCACTTTCAGCTATCCAATACCTTTCTCTTCCATTTCACCTCAACAAATTTTCTCATATTTCTATCCCATCTATCTATGGATCTCAATTTAAACTTTTCTATATTTCTTGACTGGCAATCAATAATTGATATTATCCATGGGTGATGTTCTTTTCTTACTATGTGACTGACCCATTTTGAACTTTTCATACTTGTTATCTATGGTTTTCTTTGGAATTCACTCGTCATTTCTAATCTCTACGTGATATATGTATGTAAATACACATATTTATCTTGAATAATAATTACAACAACAAATTTCGCAAACGTCCTTTATTGTACAAGATTATTTAATATATGAGTAATACAATAATTACCTTGTACGATATTCAAAACGTAAAAAATACTCATACGTATACGTAATCATCAGCAGGTATCCACTTTGAAAGTGTGCGAACCTGCTTTTCAAAACACTGCATTGTATTCTCAAAACACTATACATGAATAAGTCAGTTCTATCGTCTTTTGATTTCTATGCAAGGTCATTTCCTAAAATAGAATTTCTTGAATTTCGCCTCACTTTTGAATCGAATGAAATCACCGTGTGTAACATTAAATCAATGTTATTCGTATTTCGGTGCACAGTTTGATTGGTATTCATATAAGTTTCAGCATTGTAATTCGATTTCATTATATTACATGACATAAATTAACAATATTATTTCCATTTCATATGAATGTGTTAATTGAAAAATACATATTTAAATAATAATTAAAATAATCGATAGGTTTTTATATCATGTAATAAAAACACGACTCATATTACATATTCTCTACAAATCTAATTAACTCAAAACATTGTATAATAAACGTAACCTCAATATTTTATAAATCTTTTTGCAATGTTTATAATATATTCATAAATTTTCGAAAAGGTCGCTAGGAATAGTTTTTCTGTAGTAATAAAGAATATATTGTAACTAAAAAAATCAAAAAAATGAACAGAACAAGAAAAATACTAAAATCCTTATATAAAAAGTAATATTTTTCAACCGTGCAATAAAATTGTAAAAAAGATAGCACATTTTTCACCTTTATCTAGTTTTAAAACCTACATATTTTTATATGTAGGTTTTATGTGAAGGACAAGTTGCAATCTTAGAAATAAATTACATATTAAAAATATAGTCGATTGATGTTATTTATCTTCTGTAGAATTTTTGAAAAACTTGTCAGTTAAATTCGTTCGTTATATAAAACGTATTTAAATTAAGTTTAATCATTTTAAGATACACATGCAAAGAGATTATTTTCTAATTTTACTTCAAAGGATATTTTATAAGAAATCAACTTATAAGAAACATTTCTTCGAATAGTAATTTAAATCGAATCGTAAAAATATGTTAGACCAATTAATATATAATATATGTATATGCTGTTATATATTAAAAGTTAAAGTTTGGTTCAACTTCATCATTATAATAATATATTATTACGAAATGTTTATAGAAATAACTATAAACTCATATTGATTATTAAATTTTCGATTGAATAATTTATTTTTTTAAAAAAGTACTTCTAAATAAATATAACAAACATTACAAATAAACAGTTCGCCGGACATGTGATATTTATTAAATTACATTGGATTGATATATAAATTTAAACATGTCGCATGAGAAATATTAATAACGGTATATGTAATATAACGATGCAACAAGTTAATTGCCGTTCTATTTATATAGTTATTTAATAATACGTTTATTAAAAAGTCAGGCTTTGAACAAAAAAAAACTTATATGTGTTGATATTTAACGAAGACTAAAAAATATATTCAACTATTTTATACACCTGTTTATTGTTCGCAACATAAAAAAATAATGAATACTTTTTAGTAACAATACAATTCATCCAAAAATATCAGTTTCATTCTAAATTGTTTTTTGTAACATTTTTTAATTTATTTTTTAATTCAAAATATTTTTTAATAACAATTATATGATATATATATATATATATATATAATTTGAAGTAAACAAAAAAAAAATAATTCTAATCGCATACATGATTTCATCAAGTAAAAATAGGTTTTTAAATCTTTATACATTTTCAATAATAATCAATAAAATCACAAATGTTAAAATATAAAATATGTAGAATAAACAAAATATAATGTTTGATATAAATAAAAAACATATGCATGCAAATCAAATATTCTATACATACATATATTGTGTATATGTATATATATATAATTTTCTAATTTCTAGAAAAAAACACTCTATATACTGAATATAAAAAAAATAATTCTAATGTATCTTAAAAATATGACAAAGATATTTAATGAATAGTTAAGATTGATAGTGTATGTTAACATTTAATTAAATCAGAATAGACATCTGATTGCATATGTATGTTTATGAGAAATCTTAAATTAGACACTAGTACGATGAAAACGCTGCTCGAAAAAATGAACTCGAAACACTATGAAAAAATATAGATAGTAAAAATAATTTAAGAAGCAGAAATTACGTGTTTTATCTATGTATATGTGTGTATATGTACCTATTTGTATAGGTGTGTATATGTACCTATTTGTATAGGTATATATATATGCACTCATTTTTTTTTAATGATAACATTTTATCAGACACACAATGTTCACTAAAAACGAATACTATTTTTAAATAAAATATAAATATTTATAACATGTATCTTAGTAACATCGATTCTGTAAACGTTTAACTAAAAATTCTGTTTTAGATATTACATTAACTACTTAAATGAATTTCTTAGGAAACAATGTGTAATAATTGATTTAAAAAAATCTAAGGAAATGCTGTTTTCATACGAATTTAAAAATTATCTTTAATACACTTTAAATAAAATATAATCACACAATCATAAAGCTAAAAAGTTATTAGAAATTTGCAAGGGAAATTTTTAAGAAAAACTATTTAATCTATATCAAATTATATCTCCATTGTTTTTTGAAAATAGTGACATAGAATATTTAACCAACTACCTATAAATAGTAAAACTAGTAATAGCAGTAATATACAATTCAAAAATAACAAGAATGTTTTTAATTAAATCATAAAACTTACTAGTCTTTATGAAAAAATACATCTTAAAAGCTATATCATTTTAATAATTAAATCTTCAAAGAATTAGAATAGATTCTTCCCTAAACCAACTTTGTAATTATTGATCAGTTCTTAAAAATTTAATAACATTAAATATATATATATATATATATATATATATATATAAATTTTTTCATAATACACTTTCCAATAAGAATATTTAATTAAATATTTATAATCATCTTTGAATCATTTTATAAAAGATTACTTTATAAAATCTGTAAAAATTCATGATATTATTTGGTAATAAAATATCTTTAATAAATTTCAAAATAAAACATATTTGAAGATAAAATCGTATATTTATTTTACAAAAAAAAATTAAACGACTTATACGATATATATATATATATATATACGAGGGTCGTTTGATAAGTATGGTAAATTTATTGTTTAATTTAATTAAATTTTTTAATTTAGTTTTTTTTACTTTCTTACCATACTTACCAAACGACCCTCATATGTATATATACATGTATATATATATATATATATATATATATATTTATATATATATATATATATATATATATATATATATATATATATATATGCGTGTACATTGCAGAATTATTGTACATAACAAATTAAATTTGAATTTTTAACTGATTTGATTGGTTCAATATGTATCATCCATTACAAAACTTATTTATAAATAAACAGTATGTTTCAAATAATATTTTCTTTTTTTAAAAATAGTACATATTTCAAGATAATAACCATAATTTTTTTTAGCTTTAAATGAAATATTGAACTATTATAACTTCGAATTAGTTTCTATTAATAGAAAAATACATTTTTTCAAAATCTGTATTAAACTAAACAAATTAAGAAATAGAAAATCCTTTAATTAAAATACATATTTCCATTAAAATTACATATATATCTATATATATCTATACATATATATATATATATATATATATATATATATATATATATACGTATGTGTGCCTTATGTACGCAAAAACATCTATAAACATATGTGGGTTTTTATTAATTTCGCAGATTAAAACCGATAAAATATAATAATTTGATTTTATAGTATTTTAATATAATTTAATATTCTCATCGTCTAATTTAACCACTATAAAACAAACATTGCGAAAACAACGATGAATATAGTGCAGGTGTGGTCAGTGTTGACCCAATTCAACACATGTGTACGTCTCCATCAAAACAAACACATATAAGAAAGTGAAGTGTCAATGACTTTAGTATATACATTACACTTACCGGTATAATAACAACACAATTGAAATAATAGCACTGTGACACTGCAATAACAAGTTGGATTCGAACTATTTTAGTTTATACACGAGCCAAGTGTTAACGATCACTCAGTCACTAATGCACTGTCCATGAAACAGTGTCTGACGGAAAATATACGCGTGCTAGTAAGTCCAGATATATTACCGAGAATTCTATAGCATGTGTGCTTCAAGTTTACGGCATTTTTTTGTAGTATTTTTTACAAAGCAGCAAACTTCCAAAATTAAATACTGTACATAACTGCTTATACATTTTTATTATATCTTAATTTAATTGATTTATATAGAGCAACGAAATAAATTATTAAAAAAAATGTGTGAAATTAAAATCACGAAATTGTTATAAATTTATAATAAATAAAAAGTTACAAATTTTGTTACTAGAAAAAATGAAATAAATACTATTTTTAAATTTCTACAATTATTAAATTTCCAACTCGTTCGATAGATTTTTAGATATTTATATTTTTTCCTAACTAAATAACAATACAATTTTTTTTGATAATCTGTATTTTTAAATTTTCTAATTGCTTACAATTAAAAAAATCATTATCAAAATTCTATATATCGAATGAATTTAAATAATTGACAATTTTCAATACTTTTGTGATTCTTTTAAAATCACTAATCTTTTCTAAAAACTGTTATTTTATGAACTCCAGAATGGTTGATAATTTAAGTCTATAAAAGTGATAGTTTTATATCGTTTTATGTCCTAATTTAAAAGGAAATTGTTCATAACTGACAATTTTTAACAGTTATTTTTATTAAAAGGGTATTTTATTAAATGGCGTTTAATATTTTTAATTGAAAAAATGATAATAAAGAAAATGATTTATTAAACAAGTAGTTAATTATAAAAACTATTTATAAATTAATGAATTTATTGAGAATACTTAAACAGCAATTGATTAAGAAAACAGACAAAGCACATAACAAATCTAGAATGATTAGAATCACAATTTCAGGAATGCACGAGACATAGCGAACGAAATCAGTGGATCGGAAATCGGTCGACTTCCGATTCGCCGATTAACCTTCATCGTCGTACCAAGAATCAACTCAAAGTTACGGATTCACTCTGATTAGCTGTATTACATTTTCTCAATGTGCTTCTCTTCATTAAATACCCTGGTGTTCTCTCTATAGTTATCTTTCATCTTATATACTACATGTACTTAAATAAACGCAATATGTTGAATTAGTAATAGGAAAATATTCGATTTATTCTTATTTATTCAAATATTCTTCATTATTATTGAATTATTTTGATGTGCTATAAAATTTTATTTAATGTCAAAACTTTTGTGTTAATCTTATTTTATATTATATCAACAAGTGTAATTAAAAAAGTTATCATTTTACTTATGTCATTAAATATTATCTAGGTTTATAATAATTCATGATAATTAATGAATATTAATCCTCTCATCCTATCATAAGAAAAACAGTTATAATCTCATGATAAAAATATTGATATAGAAAATATTATACAATATATTTCTATTTAAATTAAATTGTAAATAATTCCAAACTAACTATAAATCATTAATAAATTTATTCTTTTAAAATATTTTTCACAATAATTCCTATGTAAATTTATTATACATATATATATAAACCCTATTTGTAAAGTCATTAAAATTAATTTTGATATCCCAAGTGAAAAACTGATGAAAAATCATTCTGATTAACCCTCTACCAATTATATTACCTAATTAACTGACATCAAATGTATTTGTTCACGCAGTCGGATAAAAATTTTGAGTTTAATATAATTTACACATCTGTTTGACTTTTTCTAATATTATTTTGTTAATAAAGTTAATAGTATGTATGAAATATAATATATTATATATATATATATATATATATATATATATATATATATATATATATTGTGTGAATACATTTTTATATATACAAAGGAAATAACTTATCAACAAGGAAGTAGGAAATTTAAATAAATATTTTATTTATTAGTTTGATTAAAAGTTAACAACCTTTTATTTATCTATCACTGTATAAAATTGTGATTAAAATAATGAAATCTTACATTTAATCAATACATTCTTTGTAAAATAAACACAAACTATAGAAGTTTAAACTATAAATAGTATTTCATCGTAAATTTGGTTCGTAGACGATTCAACGAGGTATTATACTAAGCAGTAAAGGCTATACTTGCCGCACCCGATTATACGTCACTATGTTGTCATCAATGACTTTAGTACTTAAAAATGTGAAGTAAATTTAAAACCTTAAAATTTCATAATCTCTAAAAGAAATAAATAGTTTAATAATAATAATATTTCTTTTCGAAAGCTCGTTTCTTATAATAATTATATCTAGAAAAAAACAACAAATTATACATTTCTTATTAGTAACATAAATGAAAATGTATTATGAATGACAAAAAATTTACTTTATATTAAATATATATGTTAACTAACACAACATTCTAAAAAAATTGTTAATTTTTACACAAATGCATTACTTTGTGAACATCACAAGTTTTTGCAAAGATGTTCAATAATCATTTATTCGATAATTTGCATTTTAATGGCCATGCAATCGTTTAAAAGTACATTATTATATTTGAAATTTTATGCTTCGAAATGATGGAATAACCATCTAAATAAATATCATCAAAAAGTGAACAATTATAGAACACTTGTATAAATCGTAATATATTTTAATAGTATTGATTTTTTATAAATTCGATCAAATATTTGGATTTTTTTATTTATTTTTAATATAAAGATTTAAAAAAATATTATTAAAATTAATAAATTAAACCAATGGATGTTTTTAACTTTATTATGAATACATATGTGTATATCAAATTACAAAAAAAAATTAGGTTGATTCATAAAATTATCTTAAATAAATTGATAAAAAACCACAATGTAATCAAACAGTCATATAATATTTTTTTTAATAAATATGAAACGGTAAGAATTCTCATCATCAATAATGATTCATCATATTACACATTTTATTATTTGTTTTTTTCTAAAAAGTTTATATTTTTCTGAAAAATTTTATTATAGAAGATAAAACAAAATAACTATTAACTTATACAAAAAATTGAAATCAATAATGATCTTAATTGTATTCAAAAATATATTTGTTAATAAGAGTAAAAATGAAACATTTTATATAGAAAAAAAATAACAAAATAACCATTTTTTTCATTTTTCAATCTTTCTATATCATTCACAACTTCTGTGTATGTCGAATCTACTGTCTCTGTCATAATGTTTCTATTTGAATAATCTGTCTCTATATGTTACTTTTAATATACATTTTTCCATGCTTCTCTATGTTATCTAGAGCCGCTAAATTATTTTTGCAAGACCCATATTACTACGTGTGTGTGTGATAGAGAAAATGAGTGAAATAGTGAGAGGGAGACGATATGTAGGTACATAGTATAAAGTTTTAAATATTAAATTGCACACAAAACATTAGGATGCAATATGCAAATTTACTACAGAATATATAAAACTCTCACATAAAATGAGTCTTGTTCTTGAAAAAAAACTGGATTAAAGTAAAAACATCTACCTAAACAAGTTATTTAAACGGATACTTCATATTTCTTAATACGTACATAAAGTTGAGAAGTGTAGTATGTACGTGTGAGTGTATGTATGTATGTCTGTGTATATATATATATATATATATATATATATATATCTTATTTTTCATAAAAGTTCTTTCAGCAGATTTTGTGTTGTGTTAATCTTATTTTTCGTACTTTTTTTATAATACTCGCTATTAAATACTAAGAACTTTCTTCGGTTGAGAAATTTTGTTTATTTTACAGTTACCCTTAAAGTACTTTCCTTGTCTTGTAATTCTTTTCCAACTCAATTATATCTTCGCAATTAACCTTATTTTAAATGATAAACTTAATTAAGTCTCAAATAAAATTTAACCTTTTATTGTCTGTATTACTTATATTTATGTGAACAGTGATTGCCAATTATTTAATTAAAAATAATTCGAATTTTTAAACTTGAAAATGCTTATGTGTAATAATTTTTTATTTTCTTTTAAATGTTTAGTCAAAAATTTACATTTTATCATATATATTAACAACTTTATTTTTTAAATCATAAAATTCATCTAAAATAAAAAATTACTTTTATGAAAACATTTTCAATAAAAAATGTTATATATATATACAATATCTTAAAAATAAATAAAATGTTTACAAAAATTCGGAGCTATTAAAATTATTCTTAAAAGGCATTTTATTTACACTCTATATAATAATGTTTGATTTGTAAAAAAATAATATTACTGCAACCAAACATTCATTTATACATATTTATTTTATATTATTCTTAGAAATTTAATATATATTCCATTATTAAATAAGCCATATCTGTTTTTCTTATAAAATAATTAGTTTATTTTTAACCAAATTCATTTTTCAAACAATTAAGTAATATGAAAAATAATATTTTTATATTATTACATTTTTAATTATAAATTTCATATCAAACGACTCATTTTAAGCCTCTCTTATTTTAAACAATGGTCATTGAATTATTATAGAAATGTTTTTTATTCAATCTTATTATTAGTCACATTTACCATAATTCACTTTTAAAATAATTGAATTAATAATTTAATAAATATAATAACAAAATAAATTTTAATATAATCCTAAAAGCATGCATTAAATTATAAATATAATACATACTATAATATATTTTAACATTAAACCACAAAATAAATCTTTCTATTTATTTTATGCAAATATTTGACTAAGACCTTTGACATATTGATCAAAAATTATCAAACAGTACCTCTTCTAATCTTTTTAGCATTTTTAAACTGACAGAAAATTATAATCAAAAGTACTTCTCAAATATTTTGTATTTGTATTTTAAGACAATTATTAATATTTTTATCTTATTGCATAAATAACCTTTACTTCTTTTTTGATATTTTATAAAAAATAAATAAATCTGTCTTTTCTGGTAAGCATATATATATATATATATATATATATATATATATTAATCCTATTTGTTTTAGAAATTTGGTTATTATTATTGAATGTTCAATAATTATTTATTGCTCACTTTATTTATATGTTAATGTGCATTTCATTGGCAATATCATTGCCAAAAAAGTACTGCATTATAAAATCTTATTGGATACTTTTTAATATCTTATATATTGAGGTGATAGTTCATTTATATTTATATTAAATTATTTTCAAACGAGCAAAAATTATTCAGTATTTTGAAATTAACTTATTTAATTTCTTTTGGCATTTATTTGAAATAGATACACATTTGACTTATACGTGTAATATCAATAAAAATATAAAAAAGAATGGATCAATAACATAATAAAATATATAAATATTACTTTATTTGTAGGATATATTTTTTTCAAAAAATAAAATATACAAAAATCCCGACAGTAGCTGTAAATAATTGTAGTTTGTAATTGAGAATATAAGTAATTCTACAAAAATTATTTTATTATTCTCGTTGACATTTCATTTATGTATCTAATGTCATTCAAAATAAACAAAACCACACAAATCCTTGATTGGTTCGTCTTAATTCTTGTAAACATAAATACGCATCATAACCATACGCAGCCACATTAATTAAACCGACAATCTAAAAATAATTAACTCTTGTTTGAATCTAATACTGTGTTTGAAATGGTTTGTTAGTAATTAAAATCCTCTTACCGCTGCTTGAATATCCACTGTTGTGTAGGAAGAGAATGCAATGTGATGTATGGAGTAATATATAAATAGCATAAAACAAATATTCGCTGTTAAAAATTCCTGTAACAAAAATAATTATGAATTAAATCGTGATGAAAGCTGAATAAATATGAAGTACGTTGTTTTTTGTATTAAACCTCAATCAAATTTCTTACCATTTTTCGATTTAGTTTAAGAGAGAAAATCGAACGTACATGCATACCTACCATTTTCACCTCGTGCATTTATATTAAATTTCAATATTAAACATCATTTCCAAGAGAGTGTGTCATTTTTTTGACACATGACATAATAAGTTAACTTCTCTTACCAGAACTTTACAGTATACATGACGTTACAAATATCGAAATCTAAATCAACCCCTAACATTATATTTATCAAAATGGAATTTTATGAATAATATATTTAAATACATACATATATATATATATATATATATATATATACATATATACATATCAAAAACGGTGAGGACTTTTATATATTTTTGTGAGCTAGTTGTTAAAAAAATTTAACTTACACAAAATGAATCAATCGATTTATATTTTTAAATTATCACTGTAAGTTTCTAAGAGAATTAAAAAAATAATTATAAATAATTTTTAACTAAATTTCTATTTACAACATTTTTCTTATTATTTCATTTATGTGGTATGTTTTCTAATAAACAACTCTATTATTTTTTATACAAATGAATCACTCACCCCAATATGGATTTTGATGTCCACATTATCTAAATAGTTTCCCAGTATCTATCTATATTTTATATATATATATATATATATATATATAATTCTTGTTAAAGTTCACCAAATACAGAGAATTTTTCTTGGAGTCAATTTTGCGTTAGGTGTTTGTGGCAAAGGATTATTTGATGATAGCCAATGATAACTAATGTTATAGTTGAAATAAAAATCAATTTTTCATTACAGGTCAAAATTAGCGTTATTTAAAAATTTCATAAAGGTATTTTTAATCAGCGCTCTAATAATAACTACATAGTTATATAAATGCACTTCAATGGAAAAAGTAATGATTATTGAATATTTCTATAAAATGTTGTAATGCATATGTGTAAAAGACAATAAGCTGCAATGTCAAACAAATAGAAATTCCATTAAAATTAAATTTAGTTCTTTAAAAAAATAATATTATTCAAAACTAATTTTAATAATTTCAATAAATGAATACACGAATTATTTTACCTACCCTATAGAAAATTTTAAAGTAAAAATCATTTCATTCCATAAAATAAAATTTGTTGCTGATTAAAATTTCATTATTGTCAATTCTCTAAATTTAAAAATGCACTACTCTACTATTATGTTAAGAAATAGGGATGTTATATTCATTTAGGTCTTTTGTATAGTCAGTAGCAATAAAGCATTCAAATTTTAGACAAGTCATCATTAAGAACTCAAATATTGTCATTGCCTCAGTAATTATATTTTTACATTTAAATTTCCAGCTATTTATATTTTACTATAGAAGTGTTTTATTTTTTCTGTTGAAAACTAACTTCAGTCAACACTTAAATTATTCGAAATTGAATATTTTAAACAAAAGCTAAATTATGATTCATATTTTAACAAAATTAAATATTAATTGTTATTATTCTCTTCCTTATTATAATTGATTTTACCTTTGAATCATTTTTACACAACTATTAAAAAATTGATACTTCACTCAGGTATGAAGTTTTTTAGTTTTTTAAGTGCAAACATAAAACCGGACGTGAAATAGATCAAAAATAAACCAAACGTAAGAACAGAAAAATGGATGAGAAAACAAACAATTTTAATTCAAAGTATTATTCATTTCACGTAAATACTTACACCTTTCAACCAATATAATTCAATTCTGCTTTTCATCTCTTTCAAATGGAACATGTAGATAATAATCCATGCTGTGGACATAATAAGACCAATAATGGAAGATACAAGAAAAAATAAATATGGACCAGTAAATCTTGAAAGACTAACACATACAAGTCCAAGTATACAAAAAACCTGTAAAAAATAAGTTTATTTAATGAATACAATAATAAAAATATTTGATTCAAATTAAAATGATGTAAAATTGGTGTAAAGTTTATTAAAAAATCAAAGATTGATTGTTGTACTTCATTTTTTTATTGTTTATATACAATTTAAAATAAAAATTACATTAAAATATTTATTATAAAGTACTGTTAAGAATTTCCATAAGTAATGACGCATATATTAACCAATTTTTTGAAACGTTCCGTACCTGACTTGCACAAAATTTCACATCAATGTCTTATTGTGTTGTGCACATACAATATTCAACTTTCTGTTTACGTAGTTAATTTTAAAATTATCTCTATTGCTTCAAAATGATGGAATTTCAACCCCCAGAAAAACATATACGACATTGTATGCTGTTCAATATTACTATAGATTAAATGTAACAGCTACAATTAAAAAAATTATAATGTCTATAGTAATATGTTGCAAGTTCGCAAACTCTCTACGTTTGTTTTTAAAAAAATCGAAAAATGGTGTTAACCTTTCTGGTACACCTCAAAGTAGAAAACCAGTTAAATTTGATAACGAAGCCTTAAAATTTCTCGTCAAGTCCGATTCAAAATTGCCCATCGAGGAATTATCACAACAATTCAAGTCTATACGATCAACAGTTCACAAACATCTGAAAGAAATTTATAAGATTCGCAGAGAGAAAATATGTTCCATATGAACTGTCTGTGACCAACAAAGAATAGATAATAACAATTTATAATTCATTACTAACAAGATATAACAGGAAGCCATTTCTTCATAGGACTGTAACTGGAGATGAAAAATGGATTTTATACGCCAATTTGAAATGAACCAAACAATGGCTTTCACTAAATCAAACTTCAGTTTCAAAACCAAAGCCCAGTTTGACTCTGAAAAAGTGTCTTTTATATTTTTGTTAGGGTTTCTATGAAGCGATTCACTTTCAATTACTAAAACCTGAAAACACGATAATGACTGAAATCTATTGCCAGTAGACTAAAACTCTCAGAAAAACGACCTGACGATAAACAGAAAGAGTATCATCTTGCAGCACAATAACAAAAAACCTCATGTAGAAAAAATCACGCAGAAGAAAATCAAAATGCTAGAGTTGGAAATGTTACAGCATCCTCTCTACTCATCAAACGTAGTTCCATTTGTTAACCACCTGTTTAGTTTACTGGAGCATTCACTTACAGGAAAAAAATCCTAAATGTTGATGAAGTGAAAAATCGTCTTGATTCATTTTTCTCTTGAGAAAATCGATACATCTTTAAGCATTGATTGATAAATAAAAGCCTTTCATACAAACCTGCTATGCATTTCATTTCGAGTACATCATTATTTCTGGAAATTCTTAACTGCAAAGACAGAGACTGACCTTGAAAAATAAATTTAATATTTTCCTCGTATTCACATTAAACGAAATATCATACAAGATATAATTTCATATTTTGTAAAAGATTATAAATCTCTCAAAGAAGAAAGATTATATTCAGTCAACAAAAAGTATATAATTGTTTAAATGCATTTTTTTATAAATAATAATTTACATTATTACTGTTGTTTAGTAGTATATAATAAAATTATAACTCTTCAATTCTATATAAAGGGATCTATTATGCATTTTTATTTTTGAAACTGTTATTTTATCTATTCACTTCAACCGGTTTTAATACTTGTATAATCTTCAGATACTTCTGTCTAAACACAGTACAAGTGCTGTAACTAGTCTTGGTAAAATAAGAAGATATGAAGTTACAAATTAAAACTATATTTTTATGAAAAAAAATATAATAAATATGTCTATTTGATTTTTTTAAATTAAAAAATAATTGACTTTATTTTAATTCATGAATTTAATTTACAAGCAACTTTTTCCCACTATCAAGTATTTTAAGGAAATATATATATAAGAAATAATAATGTTATTGCCTGTTTTTATAATATATTCTTAATTGTATTTATATTAAACCATTTATTTATTTATACACAGAAAACGTTAAATGATTTTTATTAAACATCAACGACAAATTTTCTTATATTTTTTTAAAAAAATACTCAAATAATTATTACTAAATAATATTTTACTTAAACATTTTTTAATTATTTATTTTATATATTATACTTACTTACCGCTTGTACTATTTTAAGAAAACTGTTTACATTGTTCGAAAAATTAGAATCAAATTTTAAATTCGATATTTTCAATTCTTTTGATGAATCTATAAGATTATCATCCTGTGCTATAGAGTTATTATGTTCTTTAGGTATTTGTACAACGTGAGAAATCGTATTTTTTTCCATTATAAACAATTGTAGATTTTTCTGTCAACACTGGCACAACAATAAATTGTTGAGATAATTAAAAAACAAATAGTTATGTATACACGTTATGTGAACTAAACGTATACCATCACTGACTCTACAGACAACAGAAACACTGAAACATGTTTGCTTAACAGGAAAAAAGACACTGAATTTAGAATTCAGTGTCTGTTGAAATAAAATCAGTGGCGGATTATATCAAAATCATATTGTTTCTTTAAATACAATTTTTTTTATTTTTTAAATTAATATTGATAGTTATCTTAAAACAAATTTATATCAAGGCAATCTCAATAATAAAAAAATTAAAAATATATTAATATCCAGGGAAGTAAATATAATTATTTAAAAAAAATCAATAATTATATTATTTCCTTAAATATATATATATATATATATATATATATATATATATATATATATATAACTGGAGAAGTGGCTAGTATCACTACTAAACATAGGGAAGGCAAGGCTCTAACCAAAATAAAGATAGTCTATCTAAGGAAGTAAACACTAAGTAAAAAACCCTCACCAAACCCGCCTAGTCAATATAAATGAGTATAGCCAAATGTCAATGAATAATAACATTCAATGAAGCTTTTGTTCAACGTAGATAATGATGATTATATATATATATATATATATATATATATATATATATATATATATATATATATGTATGTATGTATGTATAATTGAATTTAAGTTATTTTAAACAATACATTTTTAATACAAACATCTTTACTTTATAACATTTAACATATTTTTCCCTCTATAAGAATTTTTATTATAACAATTCGTTTGAAAAATAAAATAAAATAGATTTCTTCTCTCTCTTAGTTTATAAAATTTTCATCCTCTCTGAAAATGTAAAATTTTGTTTTCTAACTCACTCTTCATTTCTACATTATTCACATACGTCGTTTTTTGTCAAAATTTTAACTTCTAAAAAATAGTCTATATTTTTCCTCGAACAGCGTAACTTTGAATATATATTTTAGTCTTAATAAATCGTAATTAAAAACTGTAGCTCAGTCTGATAGCTGTAAAATATTAAACAATTAATGATTATTTTTAATGCTTGATGAAGAAATATTATTTTGGTATCCAATGACGTACAGATACGCTACTGATATGTAAGAAATTTGACCTTGAAAATATTACTTGATCACAAGTTCATAAATATCCTATGCACATGTATATATTTTTTCGATATTATGATTCTGTGTATATATGTGTGTATATATATATATATATATATATATATATATACACAAGTGTGTGTGTATGAAATGCAATTAAATTTATCAAAATCGTACAGAAGTTTTCCTCCATTCGTTCTAAATAGTAATAAAATAAAAGGTCAATAAAATACGTTACAAAATAAAAAGGTTAATCAAAAGTCTATTTTTATATTTCAAAAATTAAATTAAAAATGGCAAATATCGCAGGTGGGCTGGGAAATATCGCAGGTGGGCAGGCTGGCTGGGAAATATTGGGAAATATCGCAGGTGGGCTGGCAAATAGTTTCCTCAATTTCATTTTAATGTGTGTGTAAATTTTGAAAAACTTTGGAATTTCCTTAAAAAAATTCTAGATAATTTAGTATCTTCAATGTCTGAGAACGATTTCTTTTAAAATTACTCTTTATTTTTGGAATCATTTCAAACTGTCTAATAATAAGAAAACATGATAAATGATTAATTGTGTCTTGTTCGAAATTCAAATACTCAAACCAAACATTTGTACATACTCTCAGTAAATAATTCATTAATGATATCTCGAAAGTTACTTCCAGCTTTAAGTAAAAAAATTAATCAATATTTTTAACATCTCTGCCTAAAACAAAATCGACATCTCTTTAAAATAATATTACATGATATTTAAAAATCAAAAAAGACAGCATAAATTAAATATACACTTTTTGCTAACTTGCAAATTAATTTACGCTATTCAACTGTATCAGCAAAATAATTCTTGATTTCTGTAATACATAAATACATATATATATATATATATATATATATATATATATATATATATGTGTGTGTGTGTGTGTGTGTGTGTGTGTGTGTGTGTGTGTGTGTGTGTGTGTGCGTGCGTGCGTGCGTGCTCGTGTACGTGTACGTGTTCGTTTTCGTGTTTGTGTTCGTGTTGTATATTGGGATGTATTGGGATTATGTGGTAGTATAATGTGGTAGTATTGGGAATATCGCCGTTGGGTTGGGAAATATCGCCGGTGGGCTGGGAAATATCGCCGGTGGGCTGGCAAATATCGCAGGTGGGCTGGCAAATATCGCCGGTGGGCTGGCAAATATCGCAGGTGGGCTGGCAAATATCGCAGGTGGGCTGGCAAATATCGCAGGTGGGCTGGCAAATATCGCAGGTGGGCTGGCAAATATCGCAGGTGGGCTGGCAAATATCGCAGGTGGGCTGGCAAATATCGCAGGTGGGCTGGCAAATATCGCAGGTGCGCAGGCAAATAGAGAAGGTGGGCTGGCAAATATCGCAGGTGGGCTGGCAAATATCGCAGGTGGGCTGGCAAATATCGCAGGTGGGCTGGCAAATATCGCAGGTGGGCTGGCAAATATCGCAGGTGGGCTGGCAAATATCGCCGGTAGGCTGGGAAATATCGCAGGTGGGCTGGCAAATATCGCAGGTGGGCTGGCAAATATCGCAGGTGGGCTGGGAAATATCGCAGGTGGGCTGGCAAATATCGCAGGTGGGCTGGGAAATATCGCAGGTGGGCTGGCAAATATCGCAGGTGGGCTGGGGCTGGCAAATCTCGCAGGTGTGCTGGCAAATATCGCATGGGGGCTGGGAAATATCGCAGGTGGGCTGGCAAATATCGCGGTGGGCTGGCAAATATCGCAGGTGGGCTGGCAAATATCGCAGGTGGGCTGGCAAATGGGCTGGGCTGGCAAATATCGCAGGTGGGCTGGCAAATATCGCAGGTGGTCTGGGAAATATCGCAGGTGGGTGGCAAATATCGCTGGGAAATATCGCAGGTGGGCTAACAAATATCGCAGGTGGGCTGGGAAATATCGCAGGTGGGCTGGGAAATATCGCCGGTGGGCTGGCAAATATCGCAGGTGGGCTGGCAAATATCGCAGGTGGGCTGGCAAATATCGCAGGTGGGCTGGGAAATATCGCCGGTAGGCTGGGAAATATCGCAGGTGGGCTGGCAAATATCGCAGGTGGGCTGGGAAATATCGCAGGTGGGCTGGCAAATATCGCAGGTGGGCTGGGAAATATCGCAGGTGGGCTGGCAAATATCGCAGGTGGGCTGGCAAATATCGCAGGTGGGCTGGGAAATATCGCAGGTGGGCTGGCAAATATCGCCGGTAGGCTGGGAAATATCGCAGGTGGGCTGGCAAATATCGCCGGTAGGCTGGGAAATATCGCAGGTGGGCTGGCAAATATCGCCGGTAGGCTGGGAAATATCGCAGGTGGGCTGGCAAATATCGCAGGTGGGCTGGCAAATATCGCAGGTGGGCTGGCAAATATCGCAGGTGGGCTGGGAAATATCGCAGGTGGGCTGGCAAATATCGCCGGTAGGCTGGGAAATATCGCAGGTGGGCTGGCAAATATCGCCGGTAGGCTGGGAAATATCGCAGGTGGGCTGGCAAATATCGCAGGTGGGCTGGCAAATATCGCAGGTGGGCTGGCAAATATCGCAGGTGGGCTGGCAAATATCGCAGGTGGGCTGGCAAATATCGCAGGTGGGCTGGCAAATATCGCCGGTAGGCTGGGAAATATCGCATGGGCGAAATATCGCAGGTGGGCTGGGCTGGAAATATCGCGGTGGCTGGGAAATATTGGGTGGAAATCGCAGGTCGCCAGTAGTGGGCTGGGAATATCGCCGGTGGGCTGGGAAATATCGGCAAATATCGCAGGTGGGCTGGCAAATATCGCAGGTGGGCTGGGAAATATCGCAGGTGGGCTGGCAAATATCGCAGGTGGGCTGGGAAATATCGCAGGTGGGCTGGGAAATATCGCAGGTGGGCTGGGAAATATCGCTGGTTGTGTTCGTGCAAATATCGCAGGTGGGTGGGAAATATCGCAGGTGGGTTCGCAGGTGGGCTGGGAAATATCGCCGGTGGGTGTCAAATATCGCAGGTGTGTATCGCCGGTAGGCTGGGAAATATCGCCGGTGGGCTGGGAAATATCGTAAAAAATGTCCGTTATCGTTTTGGAAAACATTCCAGGTGGGTTCGGTAAAAATATTTTGTGAAATATAAATATAAATCTTATATGTTTTTATGTTTATTTGAAAATGGAGTTTGTTAATTTCAATTTGAAAATAGTTAAAAACATATTAAAGAATATATTTAAAAACAATTCCACATCTTTTGAAAAATAACTTATTAAATTATTATAATTGTTTTAAAAGGTACTTTTTTCGTAGATTTTTTTGTATATTTTGGAAAATTACATATAAACAAGACTACTGTTTCAATTTAAAAATAATTTAAAAGAGAAGAATGATTCTACAAATTCATTAAATTTATAATTTACTTCATATGTATATATATATATATATATATATATATATATATATATATATATATATATATATATATATATACACATATATGTACATATAATAACTTCGTAAATAACAATTTAAAACAATAATTTTTAATATACTCACCTTCCTATACTAAACATAATATTTTCTCATAACAGTTATTACATATTTGAAACAAAATTATATCTTATTTTTATTATAAGTATTTGTATATTTATTTTACTAACAAATTAGATATTCAATTTTCATACTGTACAGATTTATTTGAACATAAATGAACTGCTCATTTCAACACCTCCATATTTTATAAATATTCAATAATCACTTATACTTCACTTTATTTGCTGATTGGTGTTCTTATGGTCATGCCATCATCAAAGACCTGCAATATAAAATCTAGTTCTATAATACGGATTTTAAACAGCATTTTAGTGAATACAGCATAGCCATCAAAATATTTATTAGCAAATAAAGTGAAAGAAGTGATTTATGAACACTTTTATAAATTAAGATACCGGAAATGAAATTTAAATATGTATATATTTGAATTCAAAATATTTTTAATATATATATATGATTAATTTATATATAATATCGATAATTTTTCATACACAAAGCATTTAAAACCATGCATTATTCTTACAAACTGTTTATTTATGTATTATAAATAAAAATCTAAATATTTTACATTTAAACAAATTCTGTTTCGTGTCTCTTAATTTGAGAAACAGTTTTATAAAAAAAAATTATTTTAAGTAGAGACGAATTAATTTATATGCTTGTATATATATATATATATATATATATATATATATATATATATATATCCATACAACCTATACATGTCTATACTTTCATTCATGTACTTGAATATTCAACAAAACACATTTTCTTGTTACATTGTAATTTTCATGTCTGTGTCAAATAGTTGACATACAATAAGGTAATTTTATCATTCATTATTACAATACAGTACTTAAAGTCAAATTACACGTTTAACAGGTAAATGTCTGGCACTTTTGTCTCATTTACACTTCCATACCTTCACCAAAATATATATGAAGGGTACCTAAATATAAATGTTATATCCTTAGTCTGGTGTTTGCGTGTGCAATATGATGGAAGACAAAATAATAACATTCTCCCTCTCTTTGATTACTGAATACACAAACATAGTATACTCTAACAGATATTATAACAAACGGATATTGTGTTCCTTTAAATATTTACAACATACTTTTGAGGATAATCGTATCATTTAATATAATTGATAATTAAATATGTATATATATATATATATATATATATATATATAAACCAATTATAATAATTGTCAATTAAATTATTTCATCAAAAATTAAAACAGATAAAAAAAATTAGTGCTTAATATAAATATAATGTTTCTAACACCAACACAATGTTTTAATTTTTTTCGTTAAAAATAATTAGAATTTAATAGAAATGAAATAGCATTCTAATATTTTATTTAGATCATAAAATTTATTTTCTAAAAATTGTTTGAGATGAATAAATATTCCAAAAAATTTGATTTTTTTAAAAAATATATCTCTTCAGAATACACAATGCTAAACGAAATATTCATTCCACAAAATCCAAATTCTCGCTAGTATTCACAAAATTTAAATACACTTCTCTTGACCCTCACATAAATCATACACACATACAAATGTACACATATTATATATATATATATGTTTGTGTGAGTGTGTGTATAACAACAAATATGTGTTTGTTATGTTAGCTAATCTATATTGGAATACAATAGAAAACGATTTGTAAACAAAACAAAATTATATATCAAGCTATAACGAAAAAATAAATCCTGAACATAATACGGGCTTAAATACTTTAATCTTCAATTCGTACGGATAGGTTTTGGGTGATTTACGAGGAGAGAAACCTGATTCGAAGCAAAAACTGACACAATATAAAAACGAACAATCCATATAAACTTGTGTATAAATACACATATGTGTGTATATATATATATATATATATATATATATATATATATAATTTCTATAACTGATTGTAGATTTTTTTAATAAAACTCGTATGTTAACGTGTGAATAATAATTAAGTTTATTTTATTATAACAATTTTATATATAAAAAATATATATATTAAGTTTTCGTGTATAAAATATAAAAATACAATAAAGAAATATGTGAATACACGCGTTCGCATTTTGACAAATACGTAAAAAACGTAACTGATAATAAAAAAATTAACTTCTCTTGGTTCTTCTTTTTCTCATTTACTGTAGTCTGTACTTTTAGGTTATTTGAGACTGAAAAACTGCAAATACATTATAATTAAATTAGAAAATAACGATGCGAAGCTCAAACGTAAAACATATTGAATCAAATTCGCTGATTATTTCTTAAACTTTTTACATGTTATATAAATTAATGTTCTAAGTGCTCGTTTGGGAATTCTTCCATTCAACGTACAATAAATAGGCGCCAAGGCCATATGCAAGAGTGTTGAATAAACCAAATACCTGAAAATAATAAAGTTCTCTTAGAATATAAATAAATGTCATTTAATGATAATATTAATGGTAGTTATGTAATAAAGTAATTAATCATGCGCAATTGCTAATATTTCATCAAAGTTAAAATAAATGTGCATATGCTTGTGTTTATATATATATATACTCAATTATATATGACAACAAAAAATACTGCTTGCAGTAAAAAATATGCCGCACCTTCGGTTTTCTTTTTACTCCTATTCCTCACAAAATGAACATTAAGAAAGAAAACATATGAATGAAATAATAAATAAAAAAATATTTTGCTATCAATGTCCAATAATATAGCTAATATTTAATAATGCTTATTGCTTGACCTTTAATATAATTTTTCTTTAGTATATATATATATATATATATATATATATATATATATATATATATATATATAAAGTAGCCCTAATGAAACTGAAGGCTTTAAACAAAAATTTACTTGCGTATTATCATTTACTATCCTTTAATCTCATTTGAGCCACTCTCTATATGTATGAAATACACAATCGAATATATAAAAATTGAAATCTAAGTATATTTTGAAAATGTCAAAATTATTCACAATGAAAAACTATATATGTAAATTCGTTAAAAATATAATAAATAATTGTTTGTTCACAACAAAAATCATTTTAATGAATAATTGAGAAAAATATTCCTGAAATAAAAGCAAACATAACAATTAGGATATTTTGAATCTAAATATTGTTATACCTAAATAGCGCAAGTAGTATCATAAAAATATTTTTTTTCATTAAAGAAAATATTATTATTTTAATAAATATTTTTTATCTTACATTTAACATTTATATTTATATATACATATACATATATATATATATATATATATATATATATATATATATATATATATATATAGGGCTATGTATGTAGAAGTGAAGTTAATAAAAGCTTCATTTGGAAAATATGTAAGAAAAGCAATGAATTTTTCGAACTTCAAAAATTTATAAGATGCCTTTCTCTTTTGACATAAACGAAAAGTAATGATGATATGAAAAAATATATGATAATATTAAAAAAATAAATTACCCCCGCCAAAATATTAAGGACGTAATGATATAGTTTTCCAGACACTGCAAGTTGAATAATGAAAGCGATAAAATATAATACAGCGACAATTCCTGTATTGAGCAGCTCCTGAAACATTAAAACAATTTATGTCACATATGTTTACATTAAATATTTTATCGTAAATAAAAAATAAGGATAATTATCGAATATTACTTCATTTAAAAAAATATTTTAAATTGTCAGAGTTTATCAGTAATTACATAACCGACTTATAAGATTAAAATATTTTATATTGATTTGTTTAGTCGGAAATAATTTTTTTCTTTATTTTCACATCAAATTAACAAATTATTTTTATTTATGAAATAGTAATAATAAATCATTTTATTAAAATGAGATTATTATAAGATGTTAACATATTATACAGAATTCATTGAACTTCAAATGCAATTCAAATACATTTGAATATTGTTTGGTTTTTATAAATGACTGTTGTTTAAATATTTCTACACAGCTACATTACTGATGTTTGCTCTCAAAAAAAATTAATTATATTTGAAGTTCAACAGGATCTTAAATCAATTTACTCTTATATATATAAATATATATATATATATATATATATATATATATATATATATAAATTTATATATGTATACATGAAATATAATTTTAGTTTCAAATAAATAAGAGTACTTACAGTTTGTAACCAATTGATTGGAAGTCTAAGTGCTTCCCGCACACTCAATAAATATATAAATACCCAGAGGATGGTCATAATAAAGGCGATCGTCACTACAAATAAGAAAAAGTGTGTGCTTCCGAATACTGCAGGTGATGCAAATGACATTGCAAATATTGCAATTATCTAAAAAAAAAAATCATTTTTAGTCTGTTATTGTATTTCATATACTAAATGATTATAGAAATTATAAATAATAGTTTTATTTGATCATTCACAAAAATGTTTTAAATTTATTGAAAAATAAAATTATTTTATTTCTTTAAAATATTCTTCAATAAATTAGACATGCAATAAATTATACCGTGTACTTTTAATTATATATAATTCATTAATATTTGTTACCTACATACTACATAAATTTGTTAAATGTGACATTAAACTGATAAAAGTTTCAAAATTAATAATAAAATATAATAATTTAAAAATCCTAACTAAACAAGCTAATTATTGATATTTATCAAATATAGAAATACTAATAAATAAATATATAAAATTCGGAGCTTACAGTTAAATTATAACAGTTTTTTTTTATATCTGTTTAATTAAAATAAAATAAATACTGATTTTTCAAGTAATATTTTTTCCTTATTAAGAATAAATTGTTAAAAAAATATATAAATATATATTAGATCGATAATTATAAAAAATAAAATTAATAAAATCGTTATTTTTATTTTAGTGCCATAATAATATTTATATTGTCTTTATAAATCATATTATTTGAAATATTTTAAAATTTAAATCATATTAAAAAATATTGTTTATAATTTTAAATAATGCATAGCTTATTATTGTATTTTAACAATACAAAAACAGTACTGAAAATATTTAATAAATCTCTTATTTTATACTGAATTAAAATACTGTATTTATTTTACTGTAAAATGATCTTATTTTTTTTAAAAAAAATAACATGCATTAAAAATCCTGAAATAATAAAATATTACAATGTTCATAATAATATAGCACAACACTAAGCATAAAGAACTCTTTTGAATAGTAGTGTTTTGATATAATTTTACATGTCGCTTACTACTAACAATTACCATATTTAATTATTTAACTACATCGAAACATTTAACAAACATGGTACACCGTATCATTCATTTACTTTTTTTCTATGGACTCCTACTCAACGTACCGGTTTAGATAATTATGTACTCAATAAACTATTACCGATAACCCGTCCCATATTTCCGTTGAATACCATTTCCGTGTGTTTTATGACTTAAATAATTACCGGAATAACAGACCTATACAACATATGCATAGATATCAACTCGCTTTTCCATCTTGTATGCCAGATTATTTACATCACGTCGATTTTAATGCACTCGCTGCTTGAACTGTTTAAATGTTGGATGTATTTTTAAAAGACGTCTGTTCATATTTATACAAAATATCCTGTACCCATATGCTGAAAGTTATTACGGTACGTGCTGTTAATTTTAATAGTTAAAAATAGTTTACATTATTTATATAATGTAAAAGTAATCAATTTTAAGTGGTAAGAAATATTACAAAATGAAATAAAAAATAATTCAATTTTTGCATTTATTTAACCTTCTAGTATAAATTTATATAACTATAAATAACAATGTTAATTTTAAAGTATTAAAAAAAATAAACTAAATAAAATAAAAAAAAACTCACAAAAATTTTCATTCCAATTTTCAATAAATTAAAATCTGTAAGTCTTCCTTTGAATCAGAGTTCGTTAAAACATAATTAGTCTTTTCCAGTAAATAAGAAAGTGATATAATTTAATTTTTATTATATTATATATATATATATATATATATATATATATATATATATGAAATTTATGTAAAAATTCATTAAAAGAAAAATGGAATAATGTTTCCGAAATAAAATTTATATTGAATATATAACCAAGGAATGTAATATTAAAAATTATAAATTCTCGGAACTCCTTAACATTTCTCAAGTTATTTTCTCGAGTATGTATATTGCCGGTTAGGAGAAATTGAGTGCTTGATTTCGATTTATTGAATCTGACTAAGGTGATCGATTAACCGATCACCAAATTCACAACAATCGTAATCTTCTGATCTTAAGATACTAATATTAATTACAGGTCACAAATCTAACTGGCTAATATAAGACTCTCGTTAATTTCAAACTTCTTTGAACTAAAATCTCACTGTTAATTTTCAACAAGCGACCCTCGCAATCTGCTGATTTCGTAGTAAATTTAGTAACAAACTTACAAGCAATAAATCGTTTTTGATTTCAGTCTAATTTTATTAGAAATTGAATAAATGATTAAAAAAAATATGTTTACAATAACCCTTAGAATTATCTTATTATAATCACAAGACTGTCTTAAATGAAAATAATCATATTGTTTCTAATTAAATAAACCATTACAGCAAATAATAAAATCAGAAATGATTTTTATTTATCATACTTTTGTTATTTTAATTCAAAAGTCTATTAACACATTGTGTTACAAGTTTTTTCTCAGTCAAGAATAAATGTCACAGTCAAATTTTAATTTATGACAAATTAGTTATCAATTTATATCTTAATTATTTTTTTTGTAAACGCCTACATCTACATTCATTGTATATTAAAATAATATACAAATTAACAATACATAAAACGTTGAAAATACTGAAAATATTTAATAAATTTCATTTTCTGTAATGAATGAAGGAAATTGTCATTATTTTAATGAAACATTTATAAATAAATAATAATATGATATTTTATATATATATATATATATATATATATATATATATAGCTATGAAGATAATTAAAATAAATAAATTGTTATTACATCTTATTAAAACATATCAAATTAATTATTTTCACTGAATCCATTATTTACTTTTCTTTTTGTATTGTTTGTTACGTAATTATCATAACTGCACGTTATGTAATGAATGCGTTCTTATTCTACGACAAAGACGTGATTTTTCTTAAATCTCTTCTTTTTTGCTTGCTTCAATAAAATTCTATCCATTCTCCAATGTTGTTCTCGTTGCTTATCGCTGCGATGACTACAATGTCGGTGAAATTTAAACGACTTAGGTAATTTCCGTTTGTTTTAAATCCCTTTCCTGTCAGCACAGTTCTTTGAAAATATGCTTTAATAACGATATGAATAATTTTGATTAAATTTTAAACGATGATTGATTTTTTTAAAAAGACGTTAGGTTTTTTGTTTACTTTATATGTGTGTGTGTGTTGTAAAACTTAATTAAATCTGATAAACTTATTGTAGAGGATAATGAAAATAATATTTTTAATGAAATTTATAGAATATCTACATAATAAGCTAATATTAAATTATATGTAAAAGAGAAATTCTAGACTGTAATTAAATAAAGTCAGTATCATTTTGAAA
The DNA here is from genome assembly GCA_029203775.1 of Neoneuromus ignobilis. Lineage (NCBI taxonomy): Eukaryota > Metazoa > Arthropoda > Insecta > Megaloptera > Corydalidae > Neoneuromus > Neoneuromus ignobilis. The sequence goes on from CP092090.1 coordinate 12,118,737, forward strand.
ATTAATATTACAAACTATATATACATAGACATTACTAAGAAACGTTTCTTTACTAAAACACTTATAATACAATGAAAATACACATCCAAATAAGCTTAATTAACATTTAAATTTTTTGTAAATATGAAAAAGTTACATTGAGTAAAGTAACTCTAATTAAAGAGACCTCGTCGATAATCGTGAACAAACTCTTAACAACGTGAACGTAATAAATCGACTATAATAATTCTTGGCGATAAAGAATAGTTTTTAAGTAATATGAATTCCATTATAAATAACTTTTATTGTACTTTAAAAATGACCGTGGCTTTACAAAACAAATATAATTAACGATCGATCTGTATCATCTGTCAACGCATTACTTATACGTTTTAATGGACGATTTAACATAAAACACAATATTGAAGGTAAATGAGTAGATTTAAGCTAAACAAAATGACAGATTGATTTAATTGAAATTAATGTTTCTTTTAACTAACTTTCACTATTAAAAAAATGGAAATAAATGGAAAACTTTATAATTTAAAATAAAATTCAATTACTTTAAAAGATATATGTAAATACACTTAGTTGTATAATTTTTTATTAATATAAAATTTTCTATTTTTTAAAAATGTAGTAATTTTATTCAAATTATATTAACTATTTGTTTGAAAAAAATGTATAATCTATATTAAATTCTGTGTATTATAATAATATACAAATTTACGGACAGGAAGTCCAAATTCTAATAAAAACAGTCATTGTTGGTGTTAGGTATATTTTTTATTTCATTTACTCGCCGTAAAATGATTATATCTTCTTGTACATTTTCACTTCATTGTTCTGTTCGTATTAAATTGTACACGCTACAATGTTTCTTCACTATGACAATACATCATCCATGTCTGGAGTAAGTTTCGAATCCACAACACCGTAACATAAATTTGCAAGATTATTGACCTTGCGCGTTTTGTGTTAATGCTAATGAAATAATATCTTGAGCAGATGTGAGCAACATCATTGTTGTAGTAAAAAGAATTAAAACAGTACTACAAAGTTATTTCTTATTAAATATTTGTACATATTTCAAATAACTTTTTTGCGGGGAATCGAATGTAAACGGTTGTAACAAACATTAATTCGATATTTTCTACAATTTTATTAAGAAAAATATAAATATTTATTGAAATAACAAAAATAGAATAGTACATTTGATAAAATGGAAAAATATTATTTTTTTAACATTCAAATAAAATTAAAAAGAAAATAAACAGTAAAAAAGAAAATGAAGGAAATACGTTTACACAGAAACGAACCAATAACATTTTATAAAAATGTTCAATAATCATTAAATATGCATTTCAATAGCCAAGTCATTATTTTCAAATCGAAACATTTATTGAAATTAGATCTTTCATTATATTTCTTGCATTTATGTTTAATAAATCAACACTAAGTATTTATTGAATACTTGTATAAAATTGTGTAATTTTGGAAAATAATTCATTGAATTAGTCGCATTTCTAAAATAAACATTATTATATACTTTTAAGTCTCCAAATATTTTTCAACTTTATTTTTACACTAAGTACATAATTATTCAAAATATAGATTATAATTAAATTTTATTGATTTGTATGTTACTTGAAATTTCATTTTACTTAAAAATGTTTCCTTTATTTTTTCATTTCGGTATTATTATAAATATTAAATTTTTTCTTAATGTAAATTTATTACTTAAAAAAGCTCAATTCTGTATCTTAATTTACTACTATTTAAATAACAATGGTACATTAATCCTATTTTATGAAATTACAAATTAATTCCCCCCTCCTTCAAAAAAAAGACAAACATATTAAAAGCGATATTATTTAATTGTCATCATGTATTAAGTCTTCTTGAGTTCAGAGTTAAAAATCTCCGTTCATTAATCTTTGACATTTTGTAATAATCTTCATATAGCTATTCATCCATTTCTCAAATTTGTAAAATCATATTTTCTAATAAAATAATTAGTGGTTTTTCATTTTAAACTCATCAATTTCACCATTTGATCGTTGTGAAATTATCCAGAAATTTGGTATTGATTCAAATCTATTCGACGATAATTTCACAATTAAAAACAATACAAAATTTAACAATGAGCTGATAGAATAATTGAAATTAAAACAATTCGTATAGTTGTGCATTAATGAGTTCTTCCAGTTGTAGAAATTACTATGTAATAGACTTACTCCTACGCACGGTTTCATTATGCAAAGAAATTTGAGAAGCCGATTTTAAATTGTATTTTATGCCGAGCATGTCAAGTGTAACTAATTGATCCAACGACAAGATGTGAGTTAATTTGAGCATTAGTGTAGCACAATTTTATGATTTCAACCGGTGTATTGAACTCGATGAAATTAATAAATGATATACGGCGTTCACTGTCTTTGAAACGTATAATTAAAATGTTTGAGACAAGTGTACGCAGATAAAGAGAGAATTGATTATGGGTGGTGTACTCCTACTGGCCTAATCAATGATCGACAACACACGCGAAATTTGCAATATTTATTAAAGAGTGGACTATGCAGTGGGCGCATTGAAACCAGCAGCAACAGCAACAACGTGCGTGACGTCATCTACATGTTGATTCGTGAAGTCATGTCTATTTTCTTGGTGACTTTTAAGGCCGAAGAGCACGCCCTCGCATTAACTTAATCATTCGTAACATTACGTAATTACGTGACGACAACATGGCCGTCATTTAATATGGTCATTTATATAATGCAACTTATTTATGAATCATACTTATAGTACATATTCATTTCTTATTAATGAACTTTTCAGTACATTTATATGAAGAAGAGATAATTCTTTCATAATATTTTTCTCTATCACTGTGGTTAAATTTATTTATAAATATTTTTGTTATCTACACGCTGATATATCATTTATGTGAATAAGAGATAATTCTTTCATAATATTTTTCTTTATTACCGTGGTTAAATTTATATCTAAATGTTTTTGTTATCTACATACTAACGTATCAATCTTCATGAATATCCGAATCATCATCAAAAACAACAGACATATGTGTTTTAAATTTTCGCATATTATTTTTTTATATTATAAAGACGTGCTGTTATATGATTATTAGTTTAATTAATAATTACTGAGGATAATTTCACAATCTACTAGCATACTTTTTCATACAAGTTTTTTTATTAATTCATAAAGACGATATTTTTCGTTTGCAATTAAAATATTATTTTCGTAATATTTACAGATCAAATAAAAATATAAAAATATATTAAATTTCATTTTCGTATCTTTTGTATTAAATTAACATATTAAAAACTTTTCCAAATTACCAAATAGTCTTTGAAAGAACTTTACAATATTTAAAACTAGTTATTTGGTACTGAAATCTAACTGAACATTTAAAATAAAAACATTTTTCAATAATACAAAAAAATACAGTATTTTTCTATATTATTTAGTTATATTTTTTTATAATATACCTAAAAAAAATTTTTTTTATAAAATATCTCTCAGTAATAATTATATTTTAAAACTTACAACAAATATTTTTGCATGGAGTAGAAATAACTAACTAAAAAAGTTAAAAAAGAAAAAGAAACAATGTTAATAATCAATGAGAAAAAGACAATAATATTTGATATTTATATCAGTTTTTGTTTGGTAGTTGAAAATGTAATTTTATAAAATTGATCATTTAAAATGAACTTCTTAATTACTGTCAAATAGACTAATTTCAATAAATATATATTATTTTAAAATTTTAAGAAAAATTATTAGTAAAAAAAATATAATCAAATTACAAAAATTACTAAATAAATCATATTGAATTTTTAAAAAATATGAGATCTCAAAGTAAATAATTACCAGTTTTTACAATCTTATTTAAATAAGATTTTTTATAATATAAATCATGTTCAATTCTTATTAAAATATTTTTTAAAAAAATCTTCTGTTGATAATTTAAAAACGAATGTACTTTTGATAACACTCCAACTTCGTCATTTACAATCTTAATTAAATTTCTCGGTTCTTCTATAATTTTAATTAATTTTGTGTTTTTAAATATATATATATATATATATATATATATATATATATATATATATAAAATGTTAGATATAATATATAACCATATAAAAAATATATAGACAGCTATTTGAGAACGAGTAGCGAAACAAGGGTTCAGAAATATTTCATATGTGATCTGAAGTGTCTTTGAAACTTTTAACAATGTAATTTGACCATCGATTCAAAGAAAATGACACGAACGATACGGACATTAAACCAGTAACTAACCGTTTAAACACGTATCGAATAAAACGTTTCCCATTCTCCTACAATTCTGTTTTAAATGTTATCGAATATTCTTTTTCTAAAATAAGCTCTCGAAAGTAAATTGAAAAAATCAAAACAGATATCACAAAAATATATCTGTACTATAAATGAATATCATTTACAATTTTTACGTAATTAAATGTGTATAATAATGAAATCGAAATGATATAATATATATTCAAGTTTCATTTAGAAATAAATTTTGAAAAAATATACTATTTAATTCTTGATTGTTAAATTTATATTTACTATATTTATATCAATTTAAAAATGTTTTTATTTTGGTGTTAATTTTAATAAATGCAGTAAGTTGATTTTAATTATTAACACTTTAAATGAAATTAATATTGAACACTTACACCAAAAATATATACAACATACATAACAAATTCAAATAAATTAGCAATCAAAAGTTGTATACAAAAAATATTATTTTCATATTAGTATGTGATTTCTTCGTATAAAATAAAAATTCATAAATTAATTACACATATATACTATAATAAAATACCCATTCATATAGTATATATATTAAAAATTGCAAATATATACATCTTTATATATACCATATATTTTTAATTAGATAACATAAAATCTTAAACTTTCGTAAGGTACTAATTTAGACTAGTATTTTTAATATATGTTTATCTATTTAATAACATTATGTAAATATAAAATTACATTTATACATTATATATATATATATATATATATATATATATATATATATATATATTGTAAAAACGTCAATCTTCAAATAAAAAATAATTCCAAATTAATAAATCATTGAAAGAATCCACCTTTATAAAAATACTAAAAATTCTATATTTTTTAATATTTACATTATTTTCTTTAATAAATTATTTTTGTTTTCAAATATTCAAAAACCTCATTTTTTCACACAACTAAAACCAAATTATTTTATGTATAAATATCTCAAATTAGAAAATAATCACACTTCGCATTGATTTTTTTCTTAAATATACCTCATAAGGTTTTATAATATAATATATTCAATAATTACTCATTATTCACGTTAAACAATTTTATAAAATCTTAATTAATACTAATGAGATGCTTCATGGTCATATAAATGCTAATAAAAAAGAACAAATGAAAAATAAGTAATTACTAAACAATAATTATCTTTTTAAGTAGGAGTGATTTTTCTACAATAAAGAGAATTATTCACATTTCCATAATTTTCTAAACATATGTTGAATATACACAGAGTATTATATATTTCTTAATCACAATTTAATTCATTTTTGAATATTATTTGATTAGAAAATAAATGTTCCTTTATTAAAGAAATAAACAGATACTAAAATGAAATATTATTTTCTTTTCGTATCGATTGCACATATATTTATTCCATTCGAAATTTTTACCTAACACGATGTCAAGGTCTACATATTCTTCATTCTGCATACGTGAATATTTTACAGATAGACACATCAGTTACATATTAAAATAGCATGCAACCACTAACATAGATTTTGAATGATTTGGAATTCTGCACAGTTCTAATTACCGAATTAAAACATTCCTACTCGATTAAACTGAATGCTGAACTTATGACCTCCCTAACTAAATATTAAAATATGTAACAACAAACCGCACCCACTCAATGTATGAAATTATTAAGTTTTTTTTTATTTTCATTTAATACAAAGTTTAAAATGTTCATTAGAAATCTAAAATGACCTTGCATATGATTACTCTACATATTATATATATATATATATATATATATATATATATATATATATATATATATATATGTATATGTACATATGTGCACGTATATATACGAGTATATTACGTGCTTGTGTAAATATTTTAATTTTGCATATTAACAAAGATAATCTTTGCAAAAATTATTAAACGAATTAAGGTTAACAAATAGTAAATAAGAAATGTAATTTAATGTTTTATTATTAAATTACTGAAAAAACATTGTGAACAAGTCATAAAATTATAAATAATTATTATATCATTTAAAATTCCAAAGAAATTCCATTACATATTATACCAACTTACAATTATTTATGACGAATCTCAATGAGTAATTTTTTATTCACTAACATCAAGAAATAAATTTAATATTGAAAGATGTTTGATCATATGTACATATATATACATATGCATATATATATATATATATATATATATATATATATATATATAAAGAAAAAAATCAGTAAGCAAAATAACATTAATAACGTATACATGACCTTTTACATCAATTGATGATTACCTAAATTCAAAACTATTTTCTTTCAAGTATTCAATCTTCTAAACACTCTTATTCAAACCGATAAAAAATATTTGTAACATTTATTTACAGTAGATACTTTAAAATTACATCATTGATAATTTTAGTTTTATTAAAAAATGATACTTCGTTAATTCGTTTATTTATAAATAATATAATGATACTTTTATTATTTATCAATGCAAGTAAATAAATAATATACATTCGTCACACTTATATAATTATTTAATTTTGTTTAATTGCTATGCAATATAAACCCTCTTTTTTAATTAATACAAAAATATAAATTGAAAAATATTTTAATTTTTTGGAATAAAAATTATTTAAATGACTATATAAACCTATTAGCGATATTCAAACTAAAAATATTCTTTTTACAATGTAAAAAAAATAATTATTATTTTTTAACTTTTCTGTATAAATATACAAAAAAGATAAAATACATGATATACAGAAGTAAAAATTATTATACACATTCTTTAATTATCTTAAACGTATTCATGTTTTTAAAATATATATATGTACATCACTGACTTTTTTAAAAAAAAATGCTTTTTTACAAAACTTCGAGGTAGCTCACTAATTATATATTTTTCTTCAAAAAGCTATTGAAATATTTTATGGATATCTTAAACTGGAATTATTCTATGATAAATTATTTGTACAACTGATCAGTCACTGCTACTTAATAGTAGTTAATTGGTATATATTATCAAAGTTAAATTCAATTTATTTTTTTATTTAAAAACTGACAAACTGTCAAAGCAATAATAAAAAAATAGAAAAAATCAAAACAAATCAAAAATGAATACAATAAAATATAAATGTCTATTATGTAAGTGAATATAAATGTTTTATATATATTTAAATAAAAATATACGGTAAAAATAATATCTTTTATATTCAAATTTTAGAAGTGTTTAACGAACGAAATTTTTCTATAGTATTTATTTATATTTTATATATATATATATATATATATATATATATATATATATATATATATATAGAGAGAGAGAGAGAGAGAGAGAGAGAGATAATGTTTGTATAAAATGTTAAACACTCAAAGTTTCTATAATTATTTGCTTAATTTCTTCTCACAAATAATGTTTCGTAAAATTTTAGAAATAATATTTTATCACATAGAAAATAAATAAATACCAACTATATACATTGTACATTGAATTAAAACAATCCGTAACATATGTATATTTCTTTTAAAACAACATAAAAAATCTATTGAATGTTCGAACGGTTTATTTTTGAACCAATATTTTGACATATTGTTATTTCATTAAATTTTGCACTGTCGTTTTCTTAAAATACATGTAATACTGACTACATCCTTGAATACTTTCACAGCCATATGGACGATTTCCGCCATTTTATTAAAGTAGTTGTTTAATAAACATGTGCTATTTCAGTAAAGCTTAAGCCGCATGTAAAACAACACATCATCATTCGAATATGGCACTACATGTCGCCAATTTAGAACCTGATATATCTGAAAAACGTGTGTGTGTGTATATATATATATATATATATATATATATATATATATATATATATATATATATATAAATATATATATGATTCTCTCATTTAAAAGTAATCGTACTTAACTTGTGTTCTTAGAATGTGTATGAATACAAAAGTAGGTCTTTAGAAAGCCCCCCAGCAAGTCAAGTTCAAAGACGTACATATAAATACTTGTTTTTATTGCTTTCGCACCTGTTTTCGGAGAGCTCTTATAACGGTCGGTTGTATTTTGATTCCAGTACAACAGATTTTAAATTTATCGTAGATTTTTTTTAGCTACGCAAATATAATTCTAAAAGGACGACATACATACATATATTTTTTCTTTACTCCCCCCCTCTCTCTCTCTCTCTCTCTCTCTCTCTCTCTCTCTATATATATATATATATATATATATATATATATATATATATATACATAAAGAGAAAGACAAATTAATTATATAAAATGTTTTTCGTATCAAAATTAAAAAAAACTCCCAATGTTCAAACTAATATTATTAACAAAAATTAAATTAATGCCTGTATAAAAAGTATGTAATTAATATTTCTTTCTGTGTTCTTGTCTTAGATTTTTATATACCTGAAGTCAAAAAATTACGTCATCGCCATCGAAATATCCGTAACCATTAGCAAGTAATCAACGAATGATTACTGAACATTCCAACAATATCTTAAAATGATACTGTGTTAGTAGTTCTTTTTAACATAATAATAAAAAATAAATAAGAAGTAAATTCAATATTTTACAAAGAACATAAATATGATTTAATGAATAAATTCCTTTAATTAAAAATTAATGTTGTTATTATTTATTTTACAATAAATAAAAAATAGAAATGAATTAATAGTGTAAATATTATTGTATTTACTCATGTAAAGTCAATAAAATCCAGGTTTGAAGAAATGAAACGCATTTTATATATATTGACATGAACAAAAAATAATCTTGAATATTATACATAGTATGTACATAAATATGTATTGTAGTTAGACAGAAGGTGAGATTTTGTCACTCTAATAAGAAAAGTAAACTGGTTATTAT
>CP092090.1:12130444-12297944 GCA_029203775.1 Neoneuromus ignobilis
TAATTTATTTTTACAACTGAATATAACATACATATGCTACATTTTATTCTTTACGTTGTGTAATTACTTTTATCATTCTTTTACTTTTGTCTATACTTTTCAATATTTCTTACATTCCTTTTTCAAGATTTAATTGTTGTCGCCCTTCATAAATATATGATGTTCTAAAATTATGTACAAATACATATAACGCAGTATTTTTATATTGCAAAAATTGCAGTTACAATTTTATTAATCCTCTCTCTCTCTCTCTCTATATATATATATATATATATATATATATATATATATATATGTATATGTGTATATGTATGTGTGTGTATATAAACAAATGTACATGTATTAGAAAAATTACGAATCGACTAAAATACATTGACAAATTTGTTACATTTATATAAGATAAATAATCACATTCTACTATAAAACTGAAATAGTCATTTCACAACATAAAAAGGTATTAATTTTGTGTGACATACATACATACATACATACATATGTGTATATATATATATATATATATATATATATATATTAATTAGCAGATAAACGAAAATACAAGCACGATAGATACGAGTTTTAATTTAGAAAAGAAAAAAACAAGTTAAATCGGCTCGCTCGATGAACAAAAATCCGTGCCAATAATCCAATCACGTGATCATGTTTTAAAATTAATGACGCAGAACATCTTTTCATTTTATTTTCTATTTTGTGTAATTTTATGATTTCTGTTTCATGTTGCACGTGTTAGTCCGAGAAACTAGATTGCTGTAAACTAAACATCGATAAAATAAATTTTTCTCGGAAAATGCATTTCGCGTTGGAAGTTTTTTTTTCTTTAAATAATTTTTGAAATCATATATGTAAATAAGAACTTACAGTCTGTTTGCATTCGCTGATTAATCAATGAAAATTAATTACAATAATAAAAAATAATCTAAAAGATAGTTTTATTTTTTCATTTCTTCAATATTAGTTTTTAAATGCAGTTACATTTTCAAGAAAGTATGACTTATCTCTATGCCATGAATCAACGTATATAAATAACCAAGAACATAAAGAAGCAAATTACCATTTTAATATCGACCCTTAAAGAATGCACACAAAAACATTTATAAAAAGTCGTCTACATGAAATAACACACGCAAATATGGTAATTATATCCATTTGGAAAGGTTGAATCTGATTGTTGCTCGACGTCATGCAAACTGTTGATATTGTTAGTGCAAAACATTCGTAAGGCATAAAAGAAAAGAAATATATAGAGCATTTAAATCTTTAAAGTGAATATCAAGATACAGGTGGTTTTTGATCTTGAAAAAGAAACACTGTACATGCACTAACTGTGTATCAGTACGTAAAACTAATGGATGTATTAAAGTGAAAGTTGAGTGTTTTCTGCGGATTCACTGTTCGCATATTCGAGATAAACAAAAGCAAATGTGAAATCTTATTTTTTTCCTCGGTTGCTTTGAGCAGTCAACGTAAAAAGTATTGTCAATTAAATTTCTATTTTTCCATCCTTAAAATTCCACTGCGCACGTGTGACATTTTACTAATTTTTATATGTACTGTCAATATTTACAAATATTTAAATTTGTTCTTTATTTTTCAAAAAGGTTTAAATTTGTGCTTTGCATACTAATTATTCGATATATATATATATATATATATATATATATATATATATATATATATATATATATTGAATAAAAATTTGTAGATCATTAATAAATCGTAATAAAAACTAACAATTTCCAGAGTATTTAAAATAAATTACATATTTGTTTGTATACTGAGTTATATTTTTAATAATCAGAAATGATCAATAATTTAATATAAAATATTTTAAATTATATTGATCATAATTATTTTTAAATAATTGTAACATCTTACATATATTATAAAATAATCTAATAATTCCCAGATGTCTGTACTCAAATAGTTATGTACGTAAAAAATAGACAAATAATTATAAAAAAACTCATTTAATTATTAACCTTACTTAATTTTCTAAAAGTGATGCCATTAAATAAAATAATATATTCAAAATCTAACATTTCGTTTAAAATTACATATTTAAAATAATTTTGCATTCAAATATTTCCACTTTTCTGTTTACTTCATTACTGATTTATAGACTTATTTATTTATTACTTTTTTCATTTATTGATTTAATTTTGAAATTGTGATGTAAAACTCAAATTCGATACATATTTTAATTTAAAACAACTTAACACTAGATTTACGGAGCGAGTCAATTTGACTCATTTAAGATTTTGTTGATATATTTATATAGAAAACTTAAATATTATTTTTTAAAAACATATGTTGGTTTTTAATTACATAATGACACATGCAAAAAAAATTATATTACATATTTGCATATATGTCATTATGTAATTAAAAACCAACATATGTTTTTAAAAAATAATATTTAAGTTTTCTATATAAATATATCAACAAAATCTTAAATGAGTCCAATTGACTCGCTCCGTAAATCTAGTGTTAAAGTCATTTTCAAATCTACATATTGAAGATTATATATATTTTTTTTATTTTATTTGTGCACGTATAAAGAAAATTTATTCAAAAACAATCAATCCGCTACACTTAAATCTTTATCAGTGTATAATCTGTGAAATTACGAAAGCGGAAAAGTTTTATTTTTAGACTGTAAATATTTTTCATATATTTACTTATCAGTTTCCTCTCTAATAAATGATACTAAAAATAAGTATGTAAAAATACCTACATAAATTGAAAGTTTTCAAATTCTACAAATCAATTAAAATCAAATATGTAATATTATTTCGCTGTTAATTTTAAAAACATTAAAAAATTATTAAACTAGCATATTTTATATAATCTAATATTTTAATATATTGTACATAAATTTAATCAACAGAAGAGGAAAAATTACAATTGAAAAATTATTCAAACAAGAATAAATGTATTTATAAAACATAGTTTTAATGTTTTTATCAAATTGTATATATTTTTTATTTTTGAAAATTATAACTTGATTTTGTACCAATGAAATATACGTCCATGTGTACCTTTTTTCTCATGTATATGTATATATATATATATATATATATATATATATATATATATATACACACACATTTGAGTATATGTGTGCATGTGTACACATTATTTTATAATCTACTTTTCGTATATAAAAAAATGAATGTGATAAAATTCAATTTACTTTGTTTTTATTGTGCTTTAATTGATTTTTGTCAAATTAAATTTGTACAATATTCAAAACACGATTTACAAATATACTAAATAATATTTAAAACTCTTTATTATTAACATACATCTGTTTTACAAAAAAATATTATTCTTTTATATACATATATATATATATATATATATATATATATATATATATATAAATATAATCTTTTTATCTACATATATTATTTATTATTTTTTATTTAATATTTGTTATTAAATGAATGTGTATATATATATATATATATATATATATATATATATATATATATATATATATACATAGATTTAAACAATACACATATTTTTATTTAAAAAATATACATAAGAATTACTTTATATTCAAGTATAGTAACAATTGTTATCTACGTACTAACATTTATCAGATAGTATTGATTTTTAATTCCCCCGTATGTTATATTTCACACATTCATCAAATTAATACTTAGGAGCCATTTGAAAAAAAACACGAGAATCTCATCTAATGTAAATAATTCAACATTTTACTGTCAATGCACTGAAATTGGGTCATTCGCATATAAAAGCAATGAAATGTATTTAGTGAATTTTGTACGATGACATGTTAAATAGTTTATTGGGTATCTTCATCTGAATTACGTGTTTTAACTAAAAATAAGGTCATCCAATATGAAAAAACATAGTGTCTCAATTTCAATTTATGGTAAAAATGAGTTATAACAAAAATTTCATACATTTTATTAAGAATTAATTGAAGAATATTTAGTATTTAGATGATAGAAGAACAAAAATAAATTGATAATAATAATAATATGCAAGTGCTAAATAAATAAAAAAAATAATATGGAATGTAATTCTTACTCTCCTCTCTAAAATATTTATTTTCAAGCACTTGTTATAAATCCACCAGATGAAGATTGTTCTGAATTCTGCGAATTATATTTCTCTCATTTTTAAATTATATGAACTGTAGATTATTGAATATTTTAATTATTGCGCTTATGGCAGTATTTTATATCAATAAATGTTTATGGGTTTGTATTTAAAAGATCATGTTGTTTTAAATATCTATATGTTATCCATTATGAACCTGATGATTAAATTTAGAAGCAGTACTGACCTTTTAACCTTTTAATTATCATATCACATTTGATATGAAATATGAATTTATAAAAATTCATATAAAGTTGAATGATTTTTTTTAAAAAATTTTTGAAAAATTTTAAATGATTAATTATTAAATATACGATATTTAATAAAAAATTATATAAAAATACTTGATAAGCAATAAATAAACTAATACATTTCATAAATAAATTAAATGTACTGCAATACTAATCATCATGCATTGAATAATTAATTATAGAAGAAATAAAATGATTTACTTTTACTAAATTCTGTTTAAATTTCAAGAATAGTAAAGAAATAACTGTCACTAAATTTAAATTTGATTATATTTATGTTTATTTTTAATTTTAACTCGAAATTGATATCGTTCAACTGATATAAACTACAAATTGTACAACAAATGTATATAAAATTAATTTTACTGCTTTTAAAGCGACAAAAAAGGAAATATCATTGAAGATAATAGATAAATAAATACAACATTATTTTTCTATATATCTATTATAATAATGCTGTTTAAATATAAAATTTAAATTAAAAAATAGTAACATGTTGAAATATATGAGAAAAAGGTCTACTGATCTATTTAAAAATTAACTAAAGTCGTTTATTTTAATAATATTCGATGAAAAAAATATCATAATTTATTCCTGTAAATCCGTTATATGTAATTATGCTGCTTTTGTTCATGGAACCGCTATGTTTTCTTTTCTGTATCGTTTATAGTAACATAGCGGTCCCATGGACAAATTCAACAGTCATTTAAAAATATTCTATTACAATCAATTATTTTTTGTAGTCAAAATTCTAAAATATTATTTATAAAGAATTGAAAACAAATTTTCAATATTTTTAACATATATATATATTAAAAAAGAGAATATAACAAGAAAGAAATCTTTTTCTTATACAATCTAATGAAATATTAAATCTTTTTCATTTTTTTCGTACGAAAAAAAGAACAAGATGGACGATTTTATATCACATAAAATATAATTATTAAGAAAAACGTTGAATGTACCAAGATCCATGATACAACGATAATAAATCTGTCTTCTATTTAAATCATTTTAAATTTAAGTAAACATCAAACGGAAAAAAAACGAATATAATTTTTTATTAAAATAAGAATATGTTTTTACCGAGCTATAGGTACTAAATTATATTTGTATTCGTCCTTTATTAATGTTTAATGTATGTACACATGCCGTTTTCATTACGGTTAATTTAATTTTATTCAGCAACTGGTTAACGGATGAACCACTTCAATTACTTTTCACGCGTAAATCGTAATTATTTCTGTGAACTTTTTACATGCACACAAATATCTACCGAATTGTTTATCTTAAAAAATTATATAGCCGTATCTTTTTACTGATTATATTATTTACATATTTTTTAATACCTTTTGATTTATGTTATTTTAATATGCAAATATTTTTGTAAGGAATTATTATGTTATAACATTTTTATTATTAATTTCCTGTTTTATACATATCTATTTTAAAAGCATCAATTTATTTATTTATTTATTTATTTATATATATATATATATATATATATATATATATACAAATGATTCATAAAATATTATATAAATAACGTGTCAAACAAACTATTTAAATAAGATTTTAATTAAACATATAATTAAATTAACATTAGATATTTATTAAACATTAATTCAGAAATGTTGAGATTAAAAAAAAACATACATTAATAATCAAAATAAAGTAAGATATAAAATAGTATCAAAGAAATAATATTAAAATGAAAATTCTAAAAATGCAATAAAAATAGTTTTATTAATAACATTTTATTAAAAAATTGAAATAAATTTCTTTGTTACTAAATATAAATTTGAACTCTACATCTCATATATATATATATATATATATATATATATATATATATATATATATATATATATATATATATATATATATATATATATATATATATATATATATATATACATATAAGAAAACAGATTTATTTAATAACAAAATAAATTATTAAAATAATGTATTGTTAAAAATATTGTATTACAATATTTGCATTTAATAAAAATATTATTCATACTGTAAAATAACTAACATTTTAAATATTTTTTTCATTTTCTCAATTTTTTACACAAAATTATCAACTGACGATCTATGAAATGATTTTTTATTTTTATTAATATTTATGTCAAATGCCTACTTAAAATATTTTAAATATGATTCAAATCGTTATAAATTATTATATATTTCAGATAATTAACTATAAATCGAATATGCTTTTAAGTATTTTTTAGAAAGTAAACTTTACATAAAATATTATTGATATTTTATTTATCTGTAATCCATTATTTGCATATTGTTTAAAAGTTAAAAATGAAAGTTTCCCGGAAAAACACATCCTTTATAGTCAACGACTAACCGTTTACAGTAATGCTCTCTCACTTATTTCTGCAACAAAATGAAATTCCTTACAGATTACTATTCTACAGTAAACATTATTTTAAAGAAAACATCAATTTTTGAACAGTGACATTATTTTATTTAAACTAGTGTATGTTAAAAATACTTCAGTTTTTATCAAAATCTTGTTCTTATCTAACAAGTAATTTGAAAAATATTTAAATTTTATGTACGAATAATTTTATAAAATTAATACTTATTTTGAAAGTTATATATATATATATATATATATATATATATATATGTATGTATGTATGTATAATATTTACATATATGTTCAAAAGCATTTATCTTTAAAAAAAGAAAGCAGACAATGATGATTATTAAAGTAGGTCGTTCGTTATATTACCGCCGTGAGAGAACTGAAACTCGAAGTTTTGCTAGATGAAATTATTCTTCTAAGCATATATATCCATTGACAGACATCGAAGTTATTTGATCGAAATGTCATGCTGTGTGCTATTAAAACATCTATTTAGAGCAGTCAACTTGGAATATGAGCTGAATTGGATATCAGCCAATAGGCAAAATACATGTGACGAATAAAGGAAAACGCAAACAGTGCTCAGCGTTATTGTTAGAACTTAACGACAAGTTGTTATAATCTAATTTCAAAGTTTTCCACATTTTCAAATACTTACAACATTTGCTGAAAAAATTACACAACAGATTGAGTAATATAATCGATTTCTCAATAAAATTGGATAAAGTTAAAATCTCACGTATATCGTGTAGCAATTATGTTTTATTATCGTTGAATGAAATCATTTCAATGATCCTTAATAAAATTAATGTAAATATTAAAGTATCGATTTTATTAAAAATATACATATTTAGAAAATATAAGAATTGTGAAATTGCAAACACATATAAATTAGGTAAATACACACTAACATTCAACAAACATATATATCAATATTGACAATATATTACACATTCATTACTTAATGGAAAATATCGAATGAAATATCATTTTTTAAAAAAATATTTGTTGATCTAAAAGACAAATTTAGATATATACAATTTAAACATTAACAAAGTATGAAAAACAATTTTATTTATTTTATCCAATGATAAGTAAAATCAATAAAATAAAATAAATAATAGCTCGTTTACAAGAACTGATTTTTTTTTCAAAAAACAAACTTTTCACTTAATATTTAAACAATTTAAAAATTATTTTATTTGAAAAACTTTTTATGAAATCCTAATTCTAAAAATATTACTTTTTGCTACAAACGATCAAAACAGATAGAATATTCATTAGATTATTTTAAAATTTCATTATATATATATAAAATATTTATAATAACAAATTACTTAAAAATCTTTTTATTAAAAATTTTGCACAATACCAAACACTTTTTATAAAAAAATCACAAATTAAAATAATAATTATTTTTCATATAAATGTATTTCTTCCAAAAAAAAAAAAAAAAAACAAATAAATATTTTAATAAAACTGAAACAAATTCAACAACATATATTATTATAATTTTTGGGCAAATATTATCTATCGACTATTTTCAAAAAAAGATTTTTAAAAAATAATATTTTCACAAACAATATTTATGTACAATCGTTGCAACAACAGGCCTCAAAGCAATTATATTTGACTGCTTCTCTTCTTTTCATTATTAAATCGTAAATCAAGTACCATTTCCATGAACTTATTTTTAATAAATATAATTTTATTAAAACGTAATATTTGAATTGAGTGTAGTGTTTAAAGTAAACAAAACCTAAACGACCATTAAATAAAGACAGACCTTCAAATCAAATTAATTTTAATTTACACAGTCAATTTGCGCGAATATAAAAATAAATTCGATACAAAATCGTCTTCGACGAATAAATCTATTAAGAAATAGCGGTATCGATATTAATTAGTATTCAACACGTTGAATATATCCATCACATCAACTCACTTCCTCGTTAGTATTAAATATATATTTTACGATATTTATTCGTGTAATTAATTTCGTATGAATGTAAAAATGACTTTAGAAATTAGTTCGTGAATTGTGTTACAAGGTCATTTTTTCAACTAGTGGCAAACTAAGAATATTCAAAATAAACAACAATGCACCGAATTAGCGAACATTGAATATAATTGCTTCGTGAAATGTTCGTGAAAATATTTATATAATATTAAGTTTTATGAGAAAAAAATATCTGAGATGTTTACTTGAAACTAAAGATGTTTTCCGTATTAATTAAAAATGTCTTCTTTATTCATTGGTATTTTTGACATGTATATACTTACGTATGAACAAAAACACGTGTATGTTTATATAAAAATAATAATTAATGTTACTAAACGGCAAAAAAAATATTAAAAACTTAAAGAATTCGAGGAAAATAAAAAAAACGTTATACGTGACTTCTATGATACATTCACAATATTTTTTTTATAAAATTTTATTTTCTCAGATAAGAAACTCAAATTCGGCAATCATCAAAAATATATGAATATAATAAATGAATGTTTTAAGAAATGTATATTTAAAAATTAAATATGTCTTCGTATTTTTAAAATACCATCATTTTATAAAATTAAAATAAAACCTTTTAAACATATATATATATATTTTTATTTTTTTACATATATATATATATATATATATATATATATATATATATATATATATATATATATATATATAGGTCATCCAAATATGACACCTAGATTTATGTTTTATTAAAAAGAAACATGTGTATAGGGTATATATAGGGAAACATATGCATTTCTTTTTGATAAAACACAAATCTAGGCATCACATTTGGATGACCCTATATAAATATTTGTATATTTATTTCTATAATTTATTTTTAGAAATGATTCATATATACAAATATTTTATTAACTGATAATATTTTCCTCGACAAATATTTATTATACCAAAATATTTTTTTAAAAAAAAATTCACTTTTATTTCACTTCTAATTGTCAATATAAAACGAATGGAATTTAGGCCAACTGTACGTATTTCAAGCATAGAAATATACTTAAAACATTTTTTCTTTATTGAAATGCATTTAGTGTTTAATTCTGTCGATCTAATTGAAATTATACTTCGCTCAGTTTGAATACATATTACCAAACAATATTTTTAGCATAAATTGATACTTGTTTATTTTTTCAATGCTTCAATATTTTGTTAATGTTGTTTTGTAATTTTACTTGATTTTATTTCAACTGTACTTAAATTATTGGATGAAATAAAAAAATATAAGCTAATCAAAAAATTCAAAACATGTTAAAGCTATCAATTTTCCACTTGGAAAGGGATGTTTTTGAGTAAAATTGTTTTTATTTCTAATTTATAACAATTATAAGAAAAATATATTTTGTTACAATTCTGTTTTCAATATTTTCATTAAATATAAAAAATAATCTGTGTAATATATAAACGTTATATTAGAAATATGTTTATAGAAAGATTTTTTCTTCTAGCATCCATCTTAAATATGTCCAAATTACAATATATATAATTATAATAGCTTTCATATATGTACATACATATATAAATAAATATATATATATATATATATATATATATATATATATATATATATATATATGCACATATGTATATATCTATGTGTTTTATAATTGGTATTCATTATATTCAGTCATTGAAATTCATGATATAGTGATCTATAAAGGTGTGTCCACTACATTCTTAACAGATGTACGAATATATATATATATATATATATATATATATATATATATATATATATATATATATATATATATATATATAATTTCTATACAAAATATTAATTTGAAATTATTAAAATGTTTCTTCGAAAATTAAAAAAATTATATATAAACATATCGAGTAATCAATCATTTTTTAAAAAAAATAAACACATTCCTATCTAAAATAATTTCGATCCAGATTGAATGTTTTTATATAGAAGTGCTATAAATGAAAATGGATGTAAAAATATATTCGTAAAAATCTTTATCAAATAAGATGTCAATAAAATCAATTAATTCATTAATAAATCAAGTTTTTAATGATATTCTATATTTTCCTTTTAAAGCATGTATAAATGAATTATGTAAATATTCAAAAAAAATAATTTCTTGCAATATACTACGTTGATTATTTTTATTACGTTAAGAATAAAATATTAATATATTTGAATGAAATAATTTATTTATTTTACATATATAGAAAGTTTGTTTGAAATTAATGTGTTTTGTGTGAACCACGAAACTAATATCTTTTATATTAAATTCGAGCACGTAAAACATTTTTGCGTCATCCCGACTGTTTATGAATGAGGGGTAGTTTGTAATTATGGTAATTAAAACCAGTCAACTGAGTTATCATTACATTCGTTCATCATACACAAGAGTGTAAACATGATTAACATTTATAGATGAATGAACTGATGAAGACTTCTCTTAATTTCGCGGCGTAATTAACGCAATCATTCCAAATGATCAAATACACAAAGACGAATCAAAAGACAATTATTATTAAACGCAATTCCCAACTGGAATGTCGTCGAGTTTGTCTTCAACGTCCGTCACTCACCAATTGGAGTAGTTTGAGTAGTCCGGGCAGTGTCTTGAAATAATCCGTGTTGATCTTGATCCATGCAAGGCTGGACGTGCGGTGTGCCTGTTGATTCCCATCTGGTTTCGCTGCCTCGTTATTACGGGGCGCCTCCTGCACCGTCACCACCGTCTCCGTCATCATGCTACAAGTACTATCAAGCACACGCGGAAAGAATGTCTGTTTTAGCTAATACACTGCACACTGAATACTGCACTACGACTAAGTCGGCACATTAGCTACTATAGCCAAGTCACTCACTAGCTGTTTAGCTTTGTACTGTCGAATAGTCGGGAGTGTCGGACTTCCTCTACTCAGCAATCGTGCCATCGGCAGCGTACGGTTATTCTCAGGTACCGTACTCGGCGACCTCGCTCGCGGTTTAGCTATATTCACGAGAACAATAATATACACTTACTCATGTCAAGCAAATCTTTATTTTAAATTACACACAATATATATTCATTGAAAAATGCATTTACATATATATATATATATATATATATATATATATATAAATTTTACAAAGAAGACTTCATCAATTAAAAGTTATATTAATTAAATAAATTTACCTTTTAAAACAGAAATATTTAATTTTATTTTGAAAACTTTTATGAAATAAAAACAAATAATTTCAGATGATTAGATATATAGATAAAAAATATTAATATTCGATGGATAATTAATTTACGAGATATATTTAATTATAATATTTTATTTACTGAATGCAGTAAAAATTTCATTTTCAGTATTTATTCTACATAATCACATTAAATTAAAAAAAGCTTAATAAATATTTCAACTTATTAAATCCAGCTTCAAAAAGTGTTCTTATTGATTACTCACGTAATCATGCATGAATTTCAAGAAATTGTTAGTTTCACGATATCCCTTTTTATATAAAACTTCCTGCAATACTTGAAATAAATGATAATCAGACGGTGCCAGGATACAATTACTCTGAATGGTTCCTAATTGTAGATTCGAATAAATGTATCAAATAGTTACCTAATAATTCACATAAGATATATATATATATATATTTATTTTAACATTATTTTTACAAAAAAATATTTAAAAAAAAATATTTCAGTTATTCAGTGAAATGATAAATGATACATACATATGTATATAAATTGGATGTAATAGAATATCTCAATTATTTTTTTTAAACTTCCTTGTTATAATAAATGCTATCTTAAAAAATAAATTACAATTTAAAATCCTCTTCCTTTTTATCAAATATTTAACTTGTCTATTTTAAATCAGAAAACATATTTGTACTTTTTTGAAGAAATCGCATTGTGACTATTTAAATGTGTGTTGAAGATAACAATATCGTCTGTTCTGATTATTTGTTTTGATATTGTAGCAATATCACTTTAACACAAATAAATACCCCCTCCTCCAGACAACAATTTTACAAACGAATTCAATAATCATTATTATTCGCTGATGTGCATTTCTGCGAATAAAGTAAATAACAAGTGATTACTGAACATATTTAAAAGCTTTTGGTACTCGAGTGAGTGGTTTACTTGGTATTAAATATTGTCGTTGAAATTCACATAAGCAATAAAGAGTGAATAATATTAAACTGTTGAACAGTAAAAATATTGCTATGTCGGGTTAGTGATTACTTATTGAATAACATATATGTATGTATATAATTTGTTTTTCGTTTCTACTTGAACTCTTTTTAATGTTAATTTTATTATAGTAAGTAAATAAACCGCTATGGAAAAAATGTTTGAGTCAACATAAAATTTATTCAGTTGGAAAATATACTTACAACGCAAAAATGTGTAATGAAACAAATTCTTTATTAGCAGTTTAAATAGCTTTATTACAAGCCGAATTTTAATTCAAAAAATATTTCGAATAAATTAAAATCAAATCTCATTCTACTTTTGTAATTATTATAATATCTTTAATTAATTACATTATTTTTCCTTATTAAATTGTAAAAATGTTGTAATATATGTATATTAATCGATATTTTAATACAAATTAGAATTTTTTTTAAAAAATAAAATACAATTACAAATTTAGAAATAATACTGAATTAAAATTATTTGTATTTTAAAAACCTTTATATAAAATATTGATTTTTATAATTTAGATTATTAATGGAACTATTTTTTATTTATACTAAGATTTTTTAATACTTGAATTGACAAGATTTAAATAAAATCCATTTAGTTATATAAAATACATTTTCTACGAAACTTTTCTTTAAAATATTTTTATGTATTCTTCGAAAAAAGTTGATACATCTAATAAAAAAAAGTTTCCTGTATTAACTGATAAACATTAAAACTGTTAAATATTTATTAAGGTATGGTTTAATCAAAAGTAAATATTTCTTGTTTGTTTTTTTAAAATAAATTAGATACTTCCTACGTCTCTTTTAAAATAATATTCAGATGCATGATTTCAATATTTAAGTAGTAATATATATGAATTACTTACTATATAAATATTATTTTTAATGGTTTGAATATATATTTTAATACTATATCTTATCTTGTCTTATTTAACTTCTTTTTTCTTTCAATTAATGGAAAATTAACATATAATATTATTAACCAATTAACACCTAGTGTTTTATTCAGGAAAAACTTTTTCAATTAAATAAAATAACTTGATTAATATTTTTTTTTAATTAAAAATTTAATTCAAAGTTTTATCTACATATTCCTTTAATAAAAAAAGTTCTGAAGTTCTTATAAATTTTACAAATAGATATATTAGAGTTTTAAGATTTCGACACAATTAGTAGTGTGCAATATGTAACTGTAATTACCATCTAATAATTATTGTATTATTTAATCTGATATTGATATTTTATTTGACATTTTCATTGAAATTACGTTTTATTTTTACTTTGGAAATAAATAAATATTTATGGGTTACTTTTATAATCTGAACGTTAATTTTAAAGTGTCAGATGGGCGAAAATTATCTATTTAACAATACTAATACTAATCTAATACCTTTATGCTATAAAATGATCCATTTATTAAAAATACATATGGAATAATTATGAATTTTAATGGTTAATTGTCGAACCATAAATTAAAAATATTTTTCAAGAATGAATATTTTTATTACTGACTATACTTTTTCAACGCATATCTCTAGATAACAATTATCATGCGTATGTAACATTCGAGGTTTGACAATCCGACAAATCCTCAGAGAATAATCAAGTCTGCGTTTTTACTGCTCGTGTATTATATTTCACAGAATCAGCGCTAATCACGTAAGAGGGGTGACCTTCGTCACACCAGACCTTACCTGAATCAATCGCCATAAACACACGTAACAGTATACCCCTCGACCCCCACGTTCAATCAAACCATCACACATATGGTAAACAATATTGTAGTTTTTATCTTTTTACGGTCTTAAAACTCGTGCGTTCGAGAGCTAACTGTTGTCTTTGCGTGTCATACCGACACGTTCTTTTGCGTTCGAATAGGCCAAAGTGTCGCAATGTCTTCTAACAATCATTAACAATATCATCTTACGAACACCAACCATCCCACAATTGTAAAAATATTCTATAGATAAAGTAAGGTGTGACGCTTCAAATATTCAAAATAAACAGCAGTAGTGGGTTTTATGATAAACTTTCATTATTTCACATGGACAGTCATCTTTTTGTTCTTGTTTTTTGTTTTTATCGAGCGTAGTAGTCTTAATGGTTTTATTTTAAACATATTTATCAAATTAACAACAAATTTACATTATAAAATATAAATATATTAATCGTACATAATTTATAAACTAATCATAATATCATAATACCATAAAACAATAAAATAATAAGTTACAAAAAAAGAAAATTTAGAAAACTTTACATTATATATATTTCAGAATGAAAAATAATAAAGTAAATAATAGTAAGCAAATAAATGTATGTTTAAACAGCCCTTCAGTCTAATTTGGGCCACTATATATATATATATATATATATATATATATATATATATATATATATATATATATATATATATATATATAATCTAAATAAATGTAAATAGATTTCTTTAATTAAATTTTCCAGTCAAAAATTATTATCCGTTTCTGCTTTAGATATTAAATATTGAAATTGGCAAGAAAATATCACATTTTAAATTTTCAGTCATGAAATATGAGAAATAATCTAGTTTTATTTATTTTCAACATCATGTATTTCGTTTATAATAATTTATATCAACATCATGTGTTTTTATTATTTTATTAGAATTTTAATTCACGACAATTGTTTTTAATAATTCCATAAATCTATTTTTTATAATATTGAATTATTTTACTATGAACGAATTATTCATCTCAATATAATAAAATTTTACATAATTGTTCAATAATCATTTATTGTTTAGTTTATTTGCTAATGCACGTTTCGATAGCTATGTAATCATCAATAAACAAGCGTTGCATTATAAAATCGTTTTATTATATTTTATGATACAACACTCGGTAATGGTGATTTGATTTTCTAAATATATCTCAGTAAAGAAGATGAACAATAAGTGATTATTGAACACTTTTATAAAATTGTTATATTTGGATGAGTGATTAATTTGTGTTATAAATAATACTAAAATAGTAAAGACAACGAACCATTAAATCGTCGTATACAAGTTAAACAATGATTTATATATATTTAAATACTATGTTAATTTAAAACATGATCAAACTTTATATACAGTTATGTATATGAAAGTATATTCTTAAATTTTATTATTACAATTACCTTCATAAAATATAAAAAATAAGGAATGAAACCTGACGATCGAAATAGTAATTTAAAATATTATATACTTTTTAATTAAATCACAACAGCGAAAAAACGTGTACAATATATATATATATATATATATATATATATATATATATATATATATATATATATATATATATATATATATATATATATATTGTATCATAATCATATCAGCTTATTTTTGAGCGAAAGCTACATTGAATGTACCATTCGCTGGTGCTTAGTCATATTAACCACGTTGATTAGGCAACTTGAAGATTTACTTAAGGTATACTTTCTTTGATTTTCTTCACTAAAGCTGAAGAGGCTCTTGCCTATTTTGTATTTCTCTTGATCGGGGATCGAACGCACTTCTCCCTCATGATATTAATCAATGCACCACTCATCGAATTAAATATATATATTGAAATTAAGGATACAAAAATATTGTAATATGTACTTATGTTGCTTAAAATCAAGACAAATGTAAAGGTTTGCAGTTTGCCTATATTATACGATCATTTTATTTTTGAATGCAACAACATGAAATACTTATCTATTTCTATTCATTTTGATACTACATTTTTTTTTTAGTCTAAAGGAATTACTCACTTCAACACCGCAACATTTTATAAAAATATTAAATAATACCTACTCTTTATTCACTGATGTAATTTTTTTATAACCATACATAATTAAGTGTTGCATCATAAAATCAGTGAATGAAGTGTACAATAAATAATTATTAAACACTTGAGGAATCTTAAGATATTAGGGTGAGTAATTTAATTTTTACTATTGAAATTATTTTAAGCGATTTATTTAAATAGTTAAAATGTAATCAAAATGCAATGAACAATCAAAATAGGAAATCAATTTTCCATGTATTAAAATAAAAATTAATTTAATTCAAATATTAAATAAACGAAATTATTAATAATAAAAAGCAAACTGACTGATTTAAAATAAGTAACATTTCTCATAAAAATATAAAAAATATTTTATTTAAAAACATGTATATACAATAAAATTTTAATACGTCACAATAAATCACACAGTGTCAGCCAAAACTTCCATATCATCTCTATGTTTTGGAATATAAAGGGTAACACATGCCAATTCCCAAACATCATGTGGATATTTATCATCTGTCATCCATGTGTCTGTTTCAACATCGTAACATTCTATTGCTGCTGTACCACGGTCAAACATAACATCACTATGGAATCCACCAATAAAATAGATTTTTGTGCCAACACCGACTATACCTGCATGATATCGAGGTGTTGGTACTCGAGTTACCACTTGCCACGTATCTGATGCTACATCATAAGCATCTATCGTATCAACTAACACACGACCGCCTGTTTCAGCATCATCACGCCATCCTCCACACACATAGATACGATTCTGAAGAGCGACCATAACATGATCAGCTCTCGGTGTTAATAAAGGTGACCGTGTTGACCAGGTATCTGTTGAAGGATCATAACAACGCATCGATCCAAGTACTAGGTCACGATCTAAACCTCCACTAATAAATAACCAATTTCCAGTTCCAGGCGGCCAAGCAGCCCCTGCATGCTGAGCTGCTGGTTCAGGCATTGGTGCTACATTTGTCCATGAATCTGCTGCAGGATCATATCTCTCACAAGCACTAGCTTCATCATCAGCTTCACTTGCACCACCAACAGCATATAATCGACCTGATACTACATTCAATGAAAATCTACACCTTTCACGCTGCATTGGTGCCATTGTTGTCCATCTGATGTAAGTAAATAAATTAAATTATCAATTTTATTTTAAATAAAATTTTATTCATATAAAAATATTACCTATTATATCGTGGATTATACCGAAATCCAAAAGGATGAATATTTTCTTGTAATGACTGATTAAAACATCCTCCAACTACATATAATTCATTATCTAATACAGCTGTACCAAAATTACATTGTTCTACATGTGGAATAGAAGTCAATCTTCTCCATCCACTATCACCAGCAAAACGATAAGTTATTTCATTAGAGATACCACCGACACCAAAGCCCCCAACTTTAACTACTGCTAGTTCCATTCCACGAGAGTTGACTAACGGAGTCATGTTATAAACGTGTTCCGAAGAGCCGAGTTGTCGATATGCTTCTCTTAAAATCAATATACGTAACTTCTGCTCATTAAAATTCTGATCAACAAATGCTTTATCAAGTACACTTTCTAGTTTTGGGTATGGGATTTGCTTAAAGTGAATTCGTCTAAAAATTCTTGATGCATGCAAAATTCGATTGGATGACCTATAATTAATTATTCATTTTATTTATGGAATGAATTAAATTAAAATGCATGTATTGTTTTTAATAATTACATTAAAATAATGAACTAAAAAAACATAAAATCCAAAACTAGTG
Organism: Neoneuromus ignobilis; assembly: GCA_029203775.1. Classification (NCBI taxonomy): domain Eukaryota; kingdom Metazoa; phylum Arthropoda; class Insecta; order Megaloptera; family Corydalidae; genus Neoneuromus; species Neoneuromus ignobilis. The sequence continues at coordinate 12,149,013 of CP092090.1, forward strand.
TTATTTCACAAATACTATAATTATCAGAGATAGATATGTAGGAAAAGAATTATAAATAATTACACACCCATAATTATCATTCATTTCGAACCATTTTAAAACAATGACTAGTACTTCTTCCTCTGGACAATCCACGGGAAAATCTGAAGCTAAAAGATACTCCAGTTGTTGTGGAGCCAATCTATGAAACTCAACAGAGGCAGCAAATTCTCGTAAATTTCCACTCATAAATCTATATACTCTTCTTCTTAATTTTAAAAGTGAATATGTTTCTGCTATAGTAGCTATATCAACACAATTCTCAGTATCGAGTTGTGATTGTAAATAATTTGAGCAAGCTTCAACAACAGCCATAACTTGAACATAGCTGGCTGCAGAAAGAACATCTTGTACATTCGCTAGATCGAGAGCTAATCGTGACGTATACGCATAATCAAGTAACAAACGAATTCCTTTAGCCGTAACACCGTTAAGACGGATTTCACTCTGTCGTGATTCACGCATAGCATCGGTAAACATGGCACGAAAAAAATCACTGCAAGAAGCGAGCACGGCACGATGCGCTTGAAATGCTTCTCCTTCAGCTAATAACGTCACATCTAACAAATACCCTTTTTCTCGTAACGCATTTAATCCACAAAGCACTGTACCTAAAACATAAACTTTTAATTAGTACTGAAAGTATGGCGAAAGTTACAATATATCGAATAAACTGATTAGTTTCATTTTTTTATATAAATATAATAAAACAAACATATAATAAAATAATACATTGAATCTATTTAAGATTCTAAAGAACATTCAAAGAATATTATAAATGAATGTAACAGATAGAAAAGCATAAAAAAATGATATGCTAAGCAAAATTTACCTGCATGCGGTTGTGACTCAAATGCAATGCAGTTAAGAGGACGATCTTGAAGCCCTAGTGCTTTGTCTTTTGTCATATTGTATTGTAGTTCACATAGAGAGCTTTTAAAAATATTATGTAGTATTTATGCCTAGAAATATTTATATTCATAAATTCATTAAAAAAAATTAAACTCAAATAATTTATGAAGTGAAAAATATTTCAAATATATTAAAAAATTAAGTATTTCATTAGAAATATCTAAGTACATTTGAAAACTAAACATAATTCTTTTTTCCAGTATTAATTTAAAATTGAAATATTATGTGGTGCACGAAAATATTTTTTTTAAAAAAATTATAATAGCAACCCTTAAAAAAGAAATTTAATAAGACTTTTACGTTTGTATATGCTGGTATTTTAAATTATACAGAATATATTTTAATAAATATAAATTGCATATATTTCTTTTATTGAAAAAATAAGCCATGTATATAAGGTACATAATTATATGTATAATGCATGCTGCGAAAACATCATGAAATACTCATTGTTGAAAAAATTAATAGATAAATATACATCAACATGTTATACAATTTATATGGAATAATATTACAACCTATACATTTTATTTAAAACTATGAACCAATGTTATCAAATAGTACAATGCTTTAAATGTAAACAGGTTCATTCAAGACAAAAGATAAAAAGTAAAATAATCATAATTGAAATTACAGCGTGTCAGTGCACATGATTACATTACACAAGGATATTAAAGGTTATGCAAACATTACAAAAAAAGATAGAGCCGTAAAAATGGTAAGAATTTTATGAAATTACCTGTTGTTTTTAGATCAAATAGTAATTTGTATTGACTCTCCTATGATACAAACTATACTATCTGTCACTTTGTACCAAACTAATATAATTATGACCTAAATCACAGATGGTAAATGATGACAAAAGGTGATCAGGGATAACCAATTAAGTCTCTAATATTTGGTGTTTGTAATTTTGCTAATTTAACATGTTTAATATTTTTGAACATTTCTGTATTTTTGACTGAATTTTTTATTATTAAATTTTTAAAAACGTCATTTAAAATGTACTTGTATACAAAAACAAATGTTAATTAAAAAAAAAAAAAATAAGTCCAATATTAAACAGTTATAAATTTCTATTGCTATTATTTCATATCTTACGTTAACTATTTCTTAAATAGTTGAATTATCTAATGAATATATTAATTATGTATTCAATCTATTCTTAAATAAGTATTTAATATCCAAGTATTTTTTTTAATATTTATTGTCCAACCCTTATAATTAATTTACTCTCATACCTTCACCAGATAAAAGTATACAAAAAAATATCATTATATTCAATGAAACACTTTTGTTCAGTCATTATATAAAATATTTCTTAACTATTACTTATTTCATTGAGGAAAATTGAATAAATTTTATTTTCAGAGTAAATGTAATTTTCAATGAAATAAAACAATGATTGTATTTTTATTAAAAGTAGATTTATTAACGATAATAATTATTAGCTACAATGTTTTTATCACGGAATAAAAACGTTTTTAAAATTATTCCTTTGTTCCATTTAATCAGTCTTAATTCACATTAAAAACTCATTATATTTAAATTGAATCATCCAGTTTCTTTTCAATTTGTTTAATGCAAATTATACAAACGATTTAAGATTCCATATCACAGCATTTTATTATAAAACTATTTATTACTTAATTATTACTTATAATTACATCATTATAGTTTTAATCCTTTTTAAAGAAACGATAATGAATTAGAATATTACTACTTCCTTTCAAATATATATTCACGTCTGGATTAATTTTTAAATTTGATTTCAAGAATTTTATTTTCAATTAAAATGAAAAATGTAAATCGTCTATAATTTGTTGTAATGTAATTTAAAAATGAATTTCTTTTCTAAATTTAAAATGTACTTTATATTTCGTTAAAATGATAAATTAATTATAATTGAAATATGTTTATATTCTTGCCAAATATATATATATATATATATATATATATATATATATATATATATATATATATATATATATATATATATATATAATTTCAAATTTGAACAAGAATTACTACATTCACAAAACATATACAAATAAATTATTTCATATTTCTATAAAAATTAATTATTGGTACAAAGGATATAAATAATTTAGTAATAATATCCAAACAAATTTTATTATTTTTTAGTTACAAACATTCATACGTTTTTTTCATATTTCGTATTAAATTATTAATAATATTTTTATTATTTGTGTATTTTAAGTCCACATTTACATTTTTACGCAAATGTGAATAAATACTAATTAAATAACTGCGTTTTTAAATAAAATAACATAACTTTTTAAAATGTCATTTCAGTTAGTAAAGATATTATGTTTATTTTTTGTTTACCTGTAAATTCTATAAAAGCATATTGCATATTTTTGATTTATTAAAATATATTTTATATTAAAATTTAAAATTAATGTTTCAGTATCATTGATTTTCATATAATTTATTATTTTTTAAAAAATGTATAAAGTAGCTGAAATTGTTTTTTAAACAACATCCAAGTACTAATAATTAGTACTTAAACGCTCAACACTTAAGAGTTGTAGTACTTAAAAATATTCGAAGTTTTTAAAAGATCGAAAAATTATCTAAGAATTTATTTTTATTAACTTTTTGTTAATATAACTAAGATCTTTCATGTTCTAAAATAAAATTCTAATCTTTATATTTAAATAAACGTTGATTAAGTCAATGATTTAAAACCCATAAAAAATATGTTTTCTATAAATTGATTTCAGAACGACAGTATTTACTTTATATATTTTTTTAATTAAAAAGGGCAATTCGTCTGATTTTTGATCAGTAGGTTATATTAAAGATATTTTATTATTTGAATATATACATTTTTGCTTAAATGCACTTATAAAAAACTATTACTATATTCACTGATAATTATTATTTATTTTAAAATAAGCGACTTATCTAAATGTTACTATATTAACAAACAGAAAACAAATAATTAGTCAAAGTTGATATTTTTGTTAAAAAAGGAAACTTCAACAGAATCATATATTGTAAATATATTTTTTTGGAATATTGATCTTAAATGAATCTAGTAGAGTTTAATGATTTTAAAATACGATTAGTTATTTATGCAATTATTTAATACAATTTTGTTCATTTAACTAAATTGTTTTATTTTCGAAATAACTTGTACTTTTTGTCAAAAATTTCAAATATACTACAGGAATTATTTTGCTTCAATATTTAGTAGATTTCAGAATAATTGATTGAATGACAGTTGAATTAAACATTTTTTTCCTTAAAAATAAGGATTTTTATAAAGATATACGTATAGAACAAATAATACAAAGCTTGATAACTTATCTAAGAAAATTATTACGAATAAACGTTGTATATTTTGTAAATACGTCTAGCATTTCCTTGAATCGAATGAACGATGTCATACATTCAGTTTATTAAATATGTATTTGCCTGTCGGTAATATTGACGCAACTTACTTCACTCAGCTATTTTCTTTTGTGCTAACAGATGCCTGTAGCGTAGCATGTTGACACTGATTCGTATAAGCTCGGTCCTTTTTCGCTCGATATCGTCAAGTTCGTCAGTGGCACTCAAGATTTGAAATGTTCATATCTGTTCATAGAACGTTTCACGTTATACGAGTGATGATCCAATTAATAGACTTTCCTGTTAGTACAATCCGAACTGTGTGATTAGTCAGTCATTAACTGCAAGTGTAAATACTTTTGTTTTTAAAGTATTTTCCGTAATTGTCGATTGTAATCTAACTGTTTTGGACAGGCCGTGTTAGTCCATGGCGCTAGATGCCGGTGCATTGCGCACGCCAGTCGTCCAGTCGAAATGAATTTGTCGTGATGGTTGTGTTAAGATGATGTATTTTTACAATTTTCTAGTTTGTTAGTGAAACGGCTGTGCCGGTATTGATTTTTGTGTAGCCACGAACTATTTCATAACATTATGGCTGGTGAACAGTGTTGATTGTCTATCTTAAACGTCAACTGACAATCTGCCGCATACAACAGTTTGATGTGTGATTGTGTATGTGTTTTTCTATCAAATCGATGGAGATCGGTGTGTCGTTGTAAAGTGGCGTGTTGAAATCCAGTGTACATCGTTAAGGTAGCGGATCGAAATCGAATCTCTCTCCACACCGATGGCATTGTCGTGTTGTTGTGTTATTTGTTGTCGTCGTCGTACTGTGATAAGTAAAAACGATCCTAGTGGTGATCGTCGCAGCAGCACGGGTGCTGAACTATACGTATAACCTCGCTGCTGTTGTGATGCCTGGAAGTCGGTCCAGTAACGAACCACCGCCAGCGGAACACAAGACATCGCCCCGAGAAAGTGGTGAAGATAGCGAGGATGAGAGTGAGATTTTAGAAGAGAGTCCTTGCGGCCGATGGTTAAAACGCAGAGAGGAGGTAAGTGTCGGAAAGAGGATGGATTGTTCACAGATTTGATATTTCAACACAACGTCAACTTACAATATTCCCACGTGAAAAACACATATGTCAAACTTTGACATGAAGTTTAATCACATTTATATCGATTTTGCAAAATTACTCTTTAATTATATTATAATTGTACATTATGCAAAATTATTCCTTAAATTTCAAAAAAACACCTACTTCCAGATCATTTACTATTTTTTTTCTATAGAACCTACTGATTTCGTTTAGGATAAATAATAGTAATTTGTATGATTCCAAATATATATATATATATATATATATATATATATATATATATATATATATATATATATATATATATATATATATATATATATATATATATACATTTATTAATATATATATATATATTTATAACTTTTCGGTGTTTAAATAAGAAATATTTCTGTTATATAATAGAAAACGTATATAAAATATGAAATTTTTAGAAGTTCAATTTATTTTAGTTCTATGAATACATTAACCTTCAAAGGCCATAAAACTAAGTGTTTAACACATTCCACAAATCATATTGTACGAATATATATTTAACACTACTGATTTACTATAAGTTTTGTGAATAATAAAAAAAATAAAAAGTGAAAGCACAAACCTGAAAATATTTTAAACAAAATTAAAAAATAGAATTTTTACCAAACATATGTTTCTAACAAAAACATTCAGTACTATTTGAATATTCAAGTTCATTTAGCAGGTAAATTCAAAAAAATGGGATGTTACTGTCGTATACTTAAGTTTCTATTTTTACATTACTTAATACATCTGACAGATTTATTGCGAAAAGTATATATAAATACCTTCATAGGTACGAAAAGTAATAAATAATCTTAGTAAATACAGGCCAAGAACTGTACCTGACTTTATTCTTTTTATTTCAGAAATTGTTAATCGAATCCTTTCAGGAACGTATACAGATCTTGTAATAATCTATACTTTAGATTCTAGACAGGCTAATAGGAATTTGTGATATTGAATAAACAGGATGTATTTAGATTTTTATTCAAGACAGTTTTGAAATATTAAAACATTTAATGTTTTATTTATTTATGTGAATTAATTATGAATTGTATTATTATTTATTTTTATTGACAATAAAAATTTAGGAAAAGTACAGAGGTTTTATCCTTCCTTTATTTCCTAATTTCCTTACGAAACTGATTTTGCATTTAAAATAAACTATTTTTATATAATTTCAAATAGGCAATGTAAAAAAAACTTGTATGTTTTATACGGACATATATATAATCATTAAAATATAAAATAACAAAAATATTCCAAATTAATTTAAAATAACCTTCAATAAGCAATATTTAAGTTGTTTTCAAATTTTATAATTGTACGTATTATGAAACGTGCATTTATTAATATTACACAATTTTTTGTTATTAAAATTATATATAATTGTAGAACTAATACTTAACTAATATAATAGAAATGTTATAAAATGATTGGAAATATATTTTTTTATTTTATTATCAATTTATTTATTCTTTCGTATTCTGTTTATAAAAAATAGAGCATTATGAAACATTCATTGTGTATGTAATAATAATTTATCAGTAATCATTGCAAAATACAATATTGATTTTAATACGTCGTGTTAATTTAATTGTACTTATTTTGGAGTTTTAACGAGAAGAAACAGTTCAGTACACATTTAAAATTATTACAATTATTTATTTTGTTCCGACAAACTTTTAATTTACAAATTTCACTTGAATAATTATATAATTTTAAATGATCATTTTTCAATATTACTCAGCAAATTGAGTCATTTGAAATTGATCCAAAGTAGACGTCAATTTGAATGTCCAATAAGAAATGTATGTTGCTCAAATATTTCGTAGCAGTTTTTAAAATGAAACAGAACAGGTATAATTGACGATTTATTATTTTCATACATAATGTTTAAATAAGTTTCAAATAACATAATTTAAATTTAATTACTAGTCAGTATAATACATACAGCACTACAGGTATATATTTATACATACGCTTGCATATAGTTCATATTTGTCAGCTTAATCATGGATTGCGTGTATGTAATGTAATGCCAATTAATGTTTTGTTACATTTATAAGCAAAACTGCTCGGTTTGTAATGAAAAATTACACAATCTATTCGTTATATTTAAAGAGACGCAATTAGATAAGTCGATTTTATTTGTAAATTCCATTGTAGTATTCATTGCATTCATTTAACGTATTTAAATTCTTGGAATTTTTATATTTATTCGATACAGTCAGTTCGTAAATAGTACCGAACAGGTTTTATTATAATGAAAGCTCTTTATTCGTGTACAAAGAGTATTTTTCATTCTATAAATAAATAATGTTCTCTATTTATATATTTACATGCTTATCATGTAAAAATGTAGACGAGAGAAGTACGAATTTACTTCCTCGAATGTTATTCACAAATTGAGATTTTTATAGATTGATAATGAATCAGTAGTAGGTGCAGTCATGTGTTACATATTTAACATAGAGTTAACGTATCGATGCTAACACAATTTACTGATGATTAATTTTAGAATATCTGTATCACAATGGAAAATAAATTTTCAAGAGAGTTTTTATTTTCGCTGAAATATATTTTCAAAGAGTATGAAACATTGAATGATTAATCATTTATTCATATGTTGCATTAACATATTGGATTGCTTATTCCGAACATGTATGCTATTAATTCTCATAATTCGTTTATTTCTCTGAAATAATTGCTTTTATATGTATTTAATAATAAATCACATTATATGCAATAAAACTTTGTCAGAATTAGTAGATTAGTGGTATTTATGTATGTTATTACTGTATTACAGACGAAGACTTTATGATTATTTTTATATATGTAATAGAAATATATTTCAGTTTATATGCAGTTATTAAGTGTTGACTTTTACGACTAACAAACTCCTGAAATATATATCATTCGTACAGGTGTTAACAATTGCATTATAGAAAAGTATCTTGGAATATTTGTATTCTTAAATAATTGAATTTATAGTAGATGAAATCGATTAATGTATTTTACAGATATTTTTTATTTAGTATTATTTTTTGTGATCATCGAAAGAAAAAGTGATCAAGTAACAGTATAAAATAATGAGGGATGTTTTTTTGAGATATTTTTGAAAAATTCCATATACTTTTAATTGATGATTTTTTAGAAAATTATTAAGATTTCGAGAATTGAATTTTCGATAAAAAAATTTAGTTCCATTTTCATAATATATGAAAAATTGATGAGGTTATTAACATATATTTTAATTTTTTTTTAATAAAATGTGAATAGATAATTAATATAAAATTAATAATTTCGAGATAGATTTATTTTGTCAAGTTATATTAAACTTTTCCTTTAAAACGTCTACATTGAAGTGAAATATTTGATATTAGTATTTACTTTTCTATACATTGAATATAATAAAAAAGAATTTTAATATATTCCCCTTTCTAAATAACTGTACGTATAGTAGACGAGTCAGAATTATGAATTTTATAAATAATCTCTGCCACATTTTGTACATAATTCGTAAAAGAATACCATTCAATTAACAAAATGGGATATTAACGTGGATGGATTTTTTGATGTAAAATCTATTAGGGGCTCGAGATTTAAGGCTTACCATCAAAAATAATCTCATTGTAGAATGTATACAAAAAAAGTTTAAATTGCTAACATTTATCTTAAAAATCCTAGCACTAGTTGTAAATTTAATGTACGTTATAAATAATGTAAAGTCAGTAATCTTCTCGGGATAAATATATTCATTTCGTGGAAATTGTATTAAACCTTTCCTTTGAAATGGTTGCATTGAAGTTTATTAACTTTATATGAAGGTAGTAGTGTCCACATGAATACCCTTTTGATCTTTGGAATATACACAAAGTTCTTGGACAATTTTGGTCGTACTTATAGTTGATTATCTTTCAAATTCTATTCAAAATATATTATTATTTTTTATTAAATATTATATTAAAGTAACTTGTAATCTTTTGCAAAAAATCGTACATTAAAATGTTCGTTTCTTCAAACAATGTAAAGAATTTCTATAAAAAAATGTATCCGGTAATTTCGTTCATTCAGTGTTGCAATTTAATCACTATATAACAAGTACATATATTCTATGCAGTTTTTGTGCAGTGTATTACTTCTGTTAATAAGAATTAAAGTAATATTAAATCGAGGTCTTTGGCACAATTGCTCTCGGATGTCACTTTCTATTCGAAAGGTTATGAGTTCGGTTATTTTTTTATCATAAACTGTTTTGCCTCTCAACTGTTTAATTTCTTATAACTATAAACAAATTGAATAAAATAAAACGAATTGTAGAATTTATTGTGTACCAAATGGGCGATGTTAGTTGATTTTAATAGAGAAAAAAATCTATGAACTCGAAAAACTAATTATATGTGATTTCTGTTTGAAATCAAATGTGCATACCAATTAAATTATTTCGAAGGGTAGATCAGCAGTTTATTAAACTAAAGTGCTAAACAAATATGTCTGTATTTTTTAAAAAATAATTATAATTGCAACCTGATACAAATTAATGAAAAAAAAAAAACAGTTTGGATAGTAACATGGATAAATTGATTATTATCATGTGTGAGTTTTTATACTATTGATTTGGGGAAAACCTACCAGAAAATTTCAAACTATTGCGAAAAAGACACGTAAATACAAAAATGTAAATTTTATTGTAATTGATAGAATACTAATCAATAGTGAAACTGAAACTTTTAAATAATTAACTATTTCACTGAGTTCAACATTTTTTTTTAAAAAAAAGCTTTTAAACTGGAGATAACATTTTATCAAGACGATTCAATTGACTGACTAAATATTTATTTATTTATTAAAAATATGTAGTAAATTTTAATGGAACTTTTAAGAATAGAGGCGTGTTTCATTTTTATTCAAAATATTTTCTTACTAAAGCCAGGATAAATAATATGTTATTTTTTCTTTTCGTCATAATTGAATTATCATTGTGTATAAAAATTCAATCTTATCTTTTAAAATTAGTTTTTATGTTATTTGGATATTAACGCGCGTAATATAGTCCAAATATTAACATTTTCCTGAAGATAAGTATTATCATCGTATAATCAACGAATATTAACACTTCCTTTTTGAAGTATTTGTATATGAAAATGCCAAAGTATCTCTCGTCTGCAAATGAAACTTAACGTTACTGTTTTATATTTGTGTGTCGACGTATATTCGCCAAAAAAATCGATAGTTCTTTTCATACGTATTTCTTTTTTAATATCAAATGTAGATTAGGTTTCGTATAATTGCGGATATTTCAGTAGGAGTATTCCATTGTTCTAGTTTCATTCCATGGAATGTGTTAATTGTGAATTACGAGCACATTGCCGATCCTTGTTTCGTCGAAACTGTAGGGGAACAAGGAATGGTATTGTTCTGTATATACTTGGAAGTACTCGGAATTATAGGAAGAACGAGTTACAGTGTAAAGTAGCCATCTAATAATGTTTCATGTACGCACCCTAACCTCCGATTGATTTAGTCTGATCGACCAGCTGCCAGACACAGTTAGTGCTGTCAAAACACGCACGCAGTGTCTCGCATTGCGTTTCGTAGTCGGAACGTGACGTCACATTCCGCGATTATCGACTATGGTAGAATAGCGTTGTCTGGCACAGCGGCACATGGTATTATAAGTTCCGGTAGATTACTTTTATTTGAATTCTCTCTGGCACATTCTCGTTCCGTACAGTCACCTCGCGAATCACTGGAGAAAGAGGTTATTTATAAATGAGTAACATGAAGTCGATGTACGAAAATATGAATCATATTTTAAATATATGAAAATTCTATGTACAGCTTTTCCACGCATCCTTAGTTTGTCATCTTGGAAACGAGTGTGATGTGCGCATATATTCATCTTGATTTCATAATATTTAATTTTGTTTGATTTAAATTAATATTAAATATAAAATATAGTATATTTCAGCGAACTGAACCGAATTAATCCAAGGAGTAAATTATTAAAATTTGTCATCATCTCTTTTAATTTTAAAAATAATATTGAAATCACTTTTTTAATTAGTTAACACTAGATATACCAAGAATTGATATAAACCTATCTCTACCAACCGGTCATTTTGACCGAAAAAAAGTAATTTTTAATCAGTAGTAAAAAAGAGCTTCTATTAATAAGAAATTATATTTTTCACTTCAATATTGAAATTGCATGATATGATAAACGGTAGTAATAGTATCCCCCTTATTTTATTTTTCATTTTCGTTAGTGCAATTTTGAAACCAGTTATTTTGACCGGTTAGTATATCTAGTGTTAAATATGATCTAAAATTAAAATTTGTATACTTGATCTTATGTATACTACCAAATTACTTCAATCATCACATCACATTTGTAACATATTAGGAGCAATACATTATTTAAAATGTAATAAAAAATTGAATCTGTTTAAAATTAAAAATATAAGAATTATTATATATTTCAAATGCATACATTTTTAAAGTAAAATGTAGAGTGTATTTAAAAACAATATATTTTATTTATTATTTTTTTTTGCAAAATTTATTACTATATAAATATATTTCTGTGAATATCTCCATATAAATATTTTTAAAAATATCAATAGATTATTTTTTTCATATTTGAATGTGTAGATGTACATTTTGAAGTTTGTGCTTTTTATAAAAGTTTGGAATATTTCCAGAAATGTATGTTGATAAAAGAGGATGTCATGTATATAGAACAGCCTTTTTATCAATTTAAGTTAACAACGAATTGAAATAAATAATAAAAAAATACCGGAAGAAAACAAGCTTCAGTGAAAACGTTATTAAATAAAATATAGTTATAAATTTTTACAAATTAATCTTTTCAAAGTCATTTGTAAACTTAATTGTGTAATTATTGTATATTAATATCAATAACCTTTTATATATAACATTTTTATTACAAATTTCTTAAATTTTTGTAATAAATTACAATTTTAGTTGTTTTTAGTTTTTAATTATTCTTTTATCGTTTTATTTATAGATGTGTTCTTTAAAAACGAAGGAAATAATTTGTGTAAAATTTCTACGTTGCGTAATTTAATTCTGTGAATATTTATTTATATTGTAATATCTGATAAAAATATATATAAATAAACTTATAATTTAAATAATGTGCAAATTCGTTTATCTTTTTAATATAATTTTTTTTTATTAAATTCATCCAACAAATTAATATCTCAATTAAATTAAAAGTAATATATAAATATTTTTATTACTGTTAAAATAGTAAACGTCCTTTAAAAATATTTTCTGCCTTTCAAAAATATTCAAATAAAAATTGCACAATTATAATTGACTCGATATATCATAACATAGTTTAGCAATGAAATTTAATTCACCGTTATAAATCAATTATACCCCTTATATTTTAAGATTGCCATTATTGAACTCGGATAAAATTTTCTATTGGGTAATGATTCATTTGTGCAAATCGTAGTATTTTTTTTTTGGAAAAACTTTTTTAAGTTATTTTAAACATAAAGTTGATAAATAAACGAATATATTTAAAATGTACTCTTATTTTATTTTTAGAAAATAGTATCTCATTATTCTCAAAACCAAATCTATTTTTATAACAGAAACACCCAACCTATAAGAATAATTTATATTTTAAATTCATAACTTATTATAGGATATGACTGTCGAAAAACGATTATATTTATTTAAAACAATCGAGGCCATTTCCTCATTTGCAGTGTTTCATTTCATTGGAGTGCTTTATTTAGAAGTGTTTAAGCAGGATTGAGTTACTGGTCTCTCTCTTTCGAAATCACTGCATACTTCTCGTGTTATTTCTTTTAATTATTTTTAGGTGTTCAGATAGATGACTGAATATTTTAAAATTGTAACATTAAAACAAATATATTGAAATTGTATAAATATACATTCTCTCACTCTTTTTCCAATCGAAATTTTCTTTGTATTTAGATGCATAAAATGTACAAAAATGTAATTTTCAGTACTAATTCACATATTTATTATTATTCTCAAATTATTTTAAGTATAAGAAATAAAAGTTGTTAAACACTTATTAAATTTTTAAATGCGCAGTAATTGTTTCATTTCAGTGATATATTTTTTTTAATATTTTTCTATATAATTATATTGCGTTATTAGTATTTTCTTATCGTACATTTTAATTGCAATTTATATTAACTTATTTCTTAATAATATTTTCAAATAGTTTCACACTTGATAGTAAATATGTGTTATTACCGACAATAAAATGCACTTCACGTATGCAATAATGTAATAGTAAGAAGTAATGTTTACGCTAATAACGTAATGTGAAAAAATTACATTTTTACCGAATGACTCACATATCTATTAAATGTTTATTTCAGAATAAATCGATTATATTTATTTTTATTAGTACACGTGTTACTACAGACATAAATATTCAAAAGTGTAGTATTTTTTTTTATTAAAGATTGAATTCTGATTATTTGTTATGAATGTATATATATATATATATATATATATATATATATATATATATATATATATATATATAAAAATTATTTAAATCAATTTTATAGATCAATAGGAGGGTGCAAAATATTATTGCACCCTGGAGCAATTTATAAGTTCAAATTACCCAATATGAAACCTTTTAAATGTTTATAATTAACGATAAAACCCTCTTGCAATGTCTCTAATATTGATGAGTGAGTCATGAGTTTTATTACAATTTTAGAATTCAATATAATGTTTATTAATATTATATCGATCTTTGATATTGTCAAGAATTTAATTGTCATAATACTAAATAAGTGATCATAATTTTATATTTGAAAATATCTTTTCATTAATATTAGTTTTATTGCAAATTTCAATTAACAGGTAATCGTAATTGGTTTGGTTTTGCGGACAATTAATTTTTACGCAAATAACTCTCCAATGAAAACAATTTATAAAACTATATTATAATTGCTTATTATTTAATTTTATAATAAGCATTTCGATAATCATGTCATTGTCATCAGTGTGCAATATTACGAAATCTGAATAGCAAATAATGTATTTTTATTTTATATTTCAGGCAAAAATCCTAGGATTGAAATAGATATATTAATTTGAAAACTAGTCATTATTTATTTCTATTTTTTTTAAAAAACAACAAAGTATATATACCGTAATCTTTTTGTATTGCGCTTAATTTTTGATATTGTATTAAAATTACATTACAACTATAATTTGTTAAAAATGTAATTAAAAATACTGTCAGTTGTGTATAAAATTAGTTTCGGAAATATTTTTTTCTGCTTGAAATCAGATGACATATTTGATCAACATATTTATTCATATATTGTCATCTACATGTAAAATCAAATATTTTTTTAATTATAATTATATACATTTTATTGCGTTTGAAATAATTCAAAAAATATTTTAAATTATATTTACTGAAAATTCAAATAAGTAATGTGTATTATTTTTCATATATACGAGTATGTATATGTTTATTTTCAAAAAATGTTGAGAAATGTTTTACATTTTATCAGTTTAGTGTTTTCTAAGGTATATTTTATATAAAATTATTTTACGAATTTTAATTCATATTTTACATTTGACATGTCAAGATCTAATTTGACAGATCTATTTGTTCGATTTTTCTGCTCTTTTTAAAACCATAATTTGCACTTACTTATAATTATAATTAATTTCCTTAACGTTAATTGACAGTTCTTTAACATCATGTGTGAACTTCTGCTTGCAAAAAGAATATTAACTTAATTATCTTTCTATTTAAGTTAATTATAAACACATTCATGTTGTTTTAAATCTGTATTTAAGAATTATAAATTTCATATTATATTACAGTCTTATAATAATTGTAATTCTTTCTTGTTTTTTATATAAAATGGTTCGTTTTTAATGTTTTTATACGTTTGATAATTTGATAACAGTGATGGACCTTGATTTATTATCTTTTCCGATTGGCATATTTTGCAAACTATTATCAGTGTATTTAGTCATTGATTGCTTATTATTTTTTTAACAAAAATATTACTAGTACTTTTGTCACAGAACTAAATAATTTTCATAGAAGATAAATAATGTAAGAAATAAAAACTGCATTTCGATCAATATCTTATGGAAGAAGTCTGAAGTTCTAAGAATATCAATTGAATAAAAGTTATTGCACAATTTATACATACTACATACTACAATGTTTATAAATTATAGTAATATTTTTTTAAAAAGAAAAAAGAAACTTGTATAAAATCTGATAAAACAATAAAGTGCACCAACTGTGAATATAGATTGATAATGGGTGGCGGTTCCCGCGGGCAGATCTTCTTATATGGATACTGGCTCCAGACACGTATTTCATGTTATTGCGTGGGGCTGTGTCTCGTAGACATTAAAAATTGGCTCGCCGATAGCTATTTAACGTTAATCGTTCATGAGTCAGACATTGCGGTGAAATTGAAAGTGCACGTTGTCGTGCGAGAGTACAGAGGACTCCACTGTCGTCGACCAGAGCGTTGAACTGAACGCTGGAATGCAAGGTCGCCAAGTCGCACTACGCGGATGATTCTACGTGCTAGTTGCCAGGTGCGTGTAAGCGTGTAACACCCGTTAATTAATAATTGAAGTTATTATGCTGGAATGAATAATTGCAGTGAAATGACATATCAAGAAGTAATTAGGCCAATTGGCTATTAGGTTATTTTATAATTATTTGAACATTTATTGTTTCATATTAACATTTTCCTTCTGCAACTGCTGTTAATTAAGTAATCATTTACTATAAAGATTTAATGAATAAAAACATTTATTTAGTAAAATGTAGTTTTTTTTATTTTTTTAACTCGTTTTTTTAAATACGCTTATCGGGTTTAAATATTTAAGCGACTTTAGTTAATTCCGATTTTTCTTAAATTAAAGGAAAATTTTCTTAATCAATCATAAACGTGTATGAAATCAATTTTGCTAAAAATACCATGTGAAATTTAATATCAAGTTTTTAAGTACAAATTAGTAAAATGGAATTATTTAATTATAAATTAAAATAAACTAGTAATAAAACGCAGACAATGATTTTCATTTCTCTATAAATACAAAAATACAAATAAATCTTAATTGGTACTGAAAATGTTCTTATTTTTATTCGTTTATTGATCTGTCAAGTAAAGCATTTATTTCATAAAGGTTCTTAAAGTAATTTCAACAAAAGTCTAGTATTATTTTTTTATAATTATTCCTAAAATAAATATTAGTATTCTATTGTAAATGCACACATTGGAAAAAATAAAGATAAAATTTTAATCTAATTTTTAAAAGTCGCTACAAAAAAATAACAAAAACAATAAGGTGTTGTGTTAGTCATTTTAACATGAATGAATCACATATCCAAACACTAAAAATATTTTGTGTTGTAATCATGTATTGTTAATTAAATTTGCTGATTCGTATTTCGACAGTCATGTTATCATTAGTGGTGTGTGCATTTTAATATCTAATTCATTATGTTTCGTTATCTAGTATTCTGATGATTCTTTAATTAGCGAAATGCGTCTCAATGAATAAATTGAACAATAAGCGATTATAAAATACCTGTATGAAACATTGTGGCAATGTATTAATTTTTTTAACACTAGATATATACACCAACCGGTCAAAATGACCGGTTTCGAAATTGCACCAAGGATAATGAAAAATAAAGTAAGGGGGCTACTATTACTACCATTTACCGTATCATTTAATTTCAATATTTAAGTGAAAATATAATTTCTTATTATTAGAAGCTCTTTTTTATTATTGCAAAGAAATAAAAAAAATCACGTTCTACTTTTTTGTAATTTTATATTTAATTATCGAATATATTTTATTTTGGGATAATTACATATTTTCCTTAAAATTATATCTATCATAAGTATCATAAATAAAATATATCTATCATAAGTTATAAGAAATTGCAACACTTTTGGAAATATTATAACTACGTTACTTTCCATATGCATTGTACGTAATTTTACAACACGTACATAATAAGATTAGCACTAATATACGCATGTGTAGGTAATACCGTGTATTAATCCTTATTAATTTATAATCTGTATTGGAAAAAATCCATATTTTTAGCAACGAAAAAATTTTAACAATGAAAATAATCTAAATGCGCAGATAAGATTATAAAAAAATATTTTAATTCATGCAACCGATTTAATTCATCCCTTTCTGTAGTTTCATAATCAGCTACTAGATAGTAAGCTGTATTGTGAATTAGGATGCGCAGTTGGAATTTAGCTATATGTATTTTTCTTTGGATAATGTAAATCCAATTTACTGGTTCAATTTCCAATTGATATAATTAGAAAGGTTGTTTGATGTCTACCGGTTTGTCTTATGATAATATAACCTTAATAAGTGTTTGTGTGCGTGTGTAATTAAATATCAATCATCAGTTACTTAGTGCACGAAATAATTTCCAAGTCATTGATAAAAATAAACGTTTTCAGTTTTTAGTACTAACCAAACCTTCGGTGTTAATGTATTTTTCACGGGATAATCAATAAATGTTTATTTATTATCAAATATAAATACTTAAATATTTATTTTTAAATTATACAAGTGAGCTAAAAATTAATGAGAGCAGTTTATCAATGTAAAGAAACGCACGTTTTCAATCAGTTTCTGAAAGGTACTGTCAATTAAAAGAACTGTGGAATATTCTGTAAAAGATACTTATGTCGTAATCAACATTAATTACTCACACAGTTTTCAACATGACAGAATACGTAACGTAAACTTTTCGCACTGCGCCGTAAACATGATAATAATATTATTACAACGTAAAACGTACTTGTGTAGTAGTAGTTCTTGAGGCTTTTCTGTTTACATGTACTAAATGAATTTGGCAGCTATCCATTAGTAATCGTACATATTAAAAAATAAAATTTGGCAGTCTATCTCCGGTACTATTTTATAGTCCAGATCGTGATTACAGTTTTTCTCTTAATTAAAATTAACATCGGTATTAGTGTATCATCCCATGTTAATAGTCGTGTGTTTGGTATGTACGATAATTATGTTGTTTTCTTTTTTTTAATAGACCAGTTGTTATAACCAGTTATAATCATTTAAAATAATGAAAATATTCATTAAGCGAGGCGCTTCTGTCAGATACATCCATTGATTTGGTTTTTTAAAAATAAATTCGATTTGAAATTGAACGTCAAGTTTTTATGTACAGTAAAAAACATGACAACTTTCCAGTCTATTAAAAAGATCTCATTTCTTTTTCAAGCGTAATTAAACTTCGACTTTTTTAATCATTCAATCAGTTTTTCCATCAAATACGTCTAAATTAATATATCACAAATTAACATACAAATTCTAAAATCATGTATAAAGACATTTAATATACTTTCTTATTTCGTATATTTACAATTTTATTAATAATTTTTACATTCGAATAATACTGAAAAAGTAAACACGAATAATATATTTTTTTATCTTTTTAAACTAAAATTAATTTTATATAAAAATATAAAAAAAAAATGAAATTTGAATAAAATAACTCAAAAGTTTTCTTTATGAAATATAAATAAAATAACAAATTTGACATAAATGATTTTCTTTATACTAAAAATAAATAAATAAAAATTCTACTAGTCATTTAGTTGTGTTTATATTTAGCAAACTTTATAAAAACTGAATTGTGAAGGTTGCAAAATTAATTATGCACACTTTAATTATTAAATTCTCATCAAGGTCAAATCATGTATGCAATATTTGTTTATTTTAATATTTCCTTTATTATTATATTATTTTTAGATTTTACTTACGTTGATTTTGAAAAAATCGATTCATTTTTTATTTCATTTACTGAAAAATTGTAATAATTTAAATTATAACCAGTATTCAAAAATATTTTTTCAACAGATTTATTTAAAAATGTTTTTTTTTAAATATAGCTTTGTATTTCCATTGAAAAGCAATTAAAAATGCAACTTCTTTAAAAAAACAAACTATTATCTCTGTTTTAAAATATTGTTCATTAATGTCATAGATGATTAATGTTATTCATGGACGTGTATTCAATTTCTTAGGAATGATAAAGAATTTACAATTATGAAATATTATTAAACATATATTCTTAATTTGAATTAGTTTCATTGGAAATCATAATTATAAAAGATCAATTATTAATGATTGAATTAATTGCAAAAATAAAAATAGTTCTAAAACGGAAAAAAAACAATTATTAATATTGTATCTAACAATGAATCAATAAATTATCAATAAAATGGAAGAAAATATCCAGATATTTTACAATTATATTTATTGAATAAAATATTTATGTATTTATTTTTCAGCCTTCATTCGCAATTTGATTTTGTCAATATCAAATTCATATTATTGGTTTCGTTAGAAAAAAAAATATATAGTAGTTAATTTAATAAAATCCGAGCAGAAATTTTATCGAATTAGCCCACACTTCTTTATCTTTCATTTTTCGTTATACATGAGAATGTCAAGATCGAATGAATCATTAGTCCCCAAGGGAATATGATGGATGATACATCGATTCTTATATTCAGTCATATTTGACACCAAATATGTATTATTATTAGAGTGTTTAGGTAACTTATAAGTATTTATATTTTTTTACATCACGATCTATGACTAATTTGTTTTATTTTTAGTATAATTGATTATTAATTAATGTGTGAATATGTCTAACTGCATGAACGTCTTCTTTTTATATACCGACTTTTCGGAAATCTATTATTATATAACTTGTAATTTTCAATTTTTATTTTTTACTAATATTTTTAATTAACAAACGTTTGTCGAAATTAAAATAGTTATTGATTGTTACAATCTTCATTTACTAGTTCCACTGATTTAAAAATGTAAATATAAAAATTCTTATATTTAGTTTGTATTTTAAAATAACAAACTATCTAAATAAACATCTTGATTATTTTATAATGTCTATATATATTAGATGTATATTTGTTGCAAGAAGATAAATCTGTATGTTTTTATTTGAAGAATAAACATAAATGGAAAATAATGTGAATAAAATCTTCATTAATAATTTCATTTATATTTTAAAATATGAAATATAACAATAATAAATGTAAATACATTTTCTTAGGATGAGAAAACTAATGGTAGGAGTACTATTTAAGAACAAGGAACTTATTAATTCCTTCCTCGATTCATTCTTGAAAGTTCTTATTGAAAAATAACCTTAACTTTTAAGACCAGAAATTATTTCAGGTATAAATGCTTATGTGGAAATCTAAATACTTGCCATTTTTTTAAATATTTTTATAAGATAAGAGAGTCTTCATTTTTGATTAATTTCTAATACAAAAATTATTTTTTTAACGTTAGGCTTTGTAAAATGATAGAATGGTCACCGAAATGTAAATTAACAAACAAATTAGCTATTAATAGTTATTGTACACTCTTATAAAATATTTCATTGTTGGATCGTATTATTATGAGATTACTTTACCCTAGAAGTCAAATTTTTGATGTTTTTTGTGATTTTTTATAATGTTACAACCCTTAACATTTTACAACCCTATTTATTGCTTTTTTTTAAGATATAACTTTAATTTGTTAAAAATAAAAAAATCCTGTTAGGAAACGTTAAATAAAGTATCTATAAAAATTCCTTGCTATCAATGACCATAAATCTAGCCGTTCTAGTTATCTGAAATTAAACAATGAAACATTTTCTTAATCTATTATGAGTGTGTTTACCGTTGATACCAAATTTAATAATTGAACATTAAATAAAATCGACACTTTAGAAATGTATATATATATATTTTCTTTTATAATGAGTTAAAAAAAGATTTACTCATTAAATTAAATTCCATAACCGACAATGGAATATCCCTTTTGAAATCAAATTAATTACGGTAGCAAACAGTGATAAAGACAAGTCATATCATTTTAAAGTTTTTGTTGATAAATATTTACCAACAAATAAATACGTTAAAATAAACATTAAGAAAATCATTGTTTGTTTTTATTTCTCGATATAATATATATAGATATATATATATATATATATATATATATATATATATATATATATATCCGATAAGAAATTTAATATACACATTTAAGTATATACATAAATAGAATTATATATTTGATCCGATTATATGTTTAATCTACATTTATGTATATATTTTTTTAAATTATCAAACAATAATTTAACCTACATATAAACAAGCATAAAAATTCGAGTTTCATAAATAGTAGTATATTTTTTAAATTTTGTTTAAACACTTGAGTAAGAAGAAATAATTAAAATATTTTTCCTTTATTTTTAAAAACTTTAATTGATGTTAATTTAACCACAAAATTTTCTTTTGTCACAGGAGAAATTTATATAGTTTGTTACTCAGTTCTTTTTATTTTAATTAATCCAATTAAGAATTTTTTTGATAATAAAATGTTTTTTTATTATTTTTTTTTTGGACTTTATCGAAGTTCATATAAACCGATACCAATTAAAATATTTTCAATAATATTATTTTGTTTGTGCACGTTGATTATCAGTAAAGTTTTATATTTATAGATCATTTTGACGAGTTGTATGTTAACGACGGCCAAGGCCGTCAAAAGCTACGCACTATCGTATTAACTCTCACTTTTTGCCTTATTGTAATTGACACGTGTATGTAGAAGTTTTAGCTGATACTCCATTAAAAAAATAAATTAATGAAAGATGTATTTCGAAAGCGTTTCATTAAAAATAGTCAAAAAATATTCAAATATTATTAGTACAATATATATTATTTGTAGCAAATTTTTATTGTTTAAAATTATAAAAGTGTTTTTTATATAATTTTTATTCCTAGTAGTAAAAGTTTACTTATTGTTTTTTATTATTATTGTTATATTAGAAAAGAATAATTTGAAAACATGATTTGAGTAATATATAAAAACAAATATTTTATTTATTAAAATATACCTAAAATAAAGATATAACATAAGGCTATGAATTTAAAAGTGGGTAGAATATAATGAAATCATGGAAAGTAGCCAAACATGATTAGAAGACATTACAACTTATTGGATAACATCTCTCTGATGAATACATTAATAGATCGCATAGAAAAAAATATATTATCGTTTTCTATATGCTTTAAAAAAAACTCTTAAATTAAAACAGATATCCATTAATGATAACATAAATCGTACAGAGGTATAATAAGAAAAAATCAAGGACAGTTACGAAGTTTATTCTATTGAAATGTGCAGTAAAATAGAGATTTAAATTAACAGGTGGAAAAACTGTAACGAATTTCTATAATTTATTAGAAACGTATCTTATTAGAAGGTTCCAGATGTTTTTCGTTTTATATTTTATTAAGTGTAAAAATATTTTTTGTTATCTGATAACCGCTAACGTTATTAATATTTTACAACTATTGTTGATTAGAGCAACGTAGATAATAAATCGTGAAATATAGAGTAACTACTAAGCTATAGTCTATGAAACTTGTTAAATTACATCAATTCAGAACATATGGTCATATAAATCACTAACCTACTAAACGATCGTGGTCGTAACATCCATTTTGCTGTCTTAATTCAACGAACTTTTACATTTGAACTTTATTATGTAAAAAATACTCTTGTTAATTTGCTTTTATGAAGGTGTTTTTCCTTAAACAATAATTGTAGGTAAATACTATTCAAAAGAATAACTTTTTATTTATATTAAATTAATTACAGAAATATATGTTTGAATTTAAATTTAGTATTTAGTATGTAATTATGGCATACGATTTTATTTTTTTGTAGGAAAATTGATTGTAACTTCAACAAAACAAATAATAAAAATACAATAAATGTACATTTGTAAAATTTAAAATAATAAGAAAAACCTTTATTGCCTTTTATTATTCAATTCATTTATATTTGGAAAGTTTGACTTATGTGCTTTTACATTTTTCTATTTTCTTTATGAAAATTTTTAAAAGTTTCTCTATCTGTTTCTTAAATATTTTCCCGGGAAAATATTTATTGAAAATATATTGTATTTTCTATTAGTATTATATTTATCTACTTTTCAAACATTTATATCATCTCTAACTTTTGACAGATTTACTAACAGTATTCATTCCTAATAACATTTTTTTTTGTTCCATAAACTTCGTAGGATTCTTCCAAATTTGTCTAAAGTATTCAATTTTTGAGGATAGATTAGAAAATGATTTTGGATAAATTAAAATGAATTTTTTTATTCATCTCAAAGATATTCAATTATATTTAGGCTCTATGAATCAGTCACTTATTTAATCATCAAATAGTTTTATAAAATTAACAATCACTTATTGTTTAGTAAAAATAAGTAGATATATAAAGTAATTAATATCAGTGAGAATCTCAATTTTATAATTCAACATTGCGATAAAATAACAGGAATATGGAAATGTGCATCAATGAATAAAATAAACAATATACAGAATTTCATAGAAAAAAATGTCATTTAATAGATTCATATAATTTTTGTTTTTCGTATATTCATGATATATTATTTTATATTAATTCAAAAATGTTTGAAATGATAGTAAAGTCCAGATTACTTATATAAATAAATATTAAAACATTTTTTTCTAAATGTATGTATGTACAATTGACTTGGCTCGGTATAAATAATTTTTATTTTTTTTATTAGTTTTATACAAATAGACAAAATGTTCTAACCATTTATATTTAAAAAACTATTAATTTTCATTTCAAATTAAAAACAATGATTTTTTCTTACATTATCTTTTTTTATTTTTTCCCTATTTCTTCTATAATAAGAATGTTTTTGTGGTAAAAACATTTTCTATTTAAAAAATATATATATTTTGTTAGTAATATTTGCAAAAATCGTATTAGAAAATCCCTTTTTAACAAACACGTGTAATAAAGTACACTCATATCAAATTACTGGGGAGTAGCTGATATTTTTTTCAATTTCGTCATTTATGCGCGCAAAACGTAAAATCAATTGCGACGTATTTTTACAATCATTTATCAAAAATAGTATCTAATAGTACTGTGACTGAATTCCAATATTCAAATTTGGTTTCGAATGATTGAAACAATCAAGTTATCAATATTCAAAGAAAAATGTCAGCAGTTTTACATCAGTTTATTGCTACTGACGCACTGAATGAATGTGCAATGACGTATACTGATAATTTTTATGGAATATTGTATTTAAACAATATATTTAAAACAAACTTGTAAGATAATATTAATTCTAGATATAACAATACGAATGACTTTATTGTTTTCCGTACGTGTAAATAAATAATTACTGATAGCTTATGACGTATTTTATTGTGAATTTAACATTGCGCACAATTAACATTCAAAGTTCATTTGTTAAGATCTGCATAAATAGTCAAAACTATTTGCATTGTAAGTGTTTGCATGGCGTGTCTGGGTATTATTTGCATTTTTTTTTCATTTAACTGTAAGGTCACAAATAATAGAACTGTTAATTTTATACCTCGCTGTCATAATTCTTAATTATATATTCATAATTCTTATACTTTCGATCATTTAATCAAATATTTAAAAAGTGGAATAAATTATCACATTGTAAAGTACTTAAAAATTATTGTCGTATTTTGTACCAAAGAAAAAAAGATATCTTGTTGATATATTTTTCGCTTATCTGTTAAACTATTGTTACTTTTACTCCTTAATTATTTTTATTAAAAATAATACTATTGAATAAATTTTCAATTGAAAATTTTATTTTAATTATTATTTACATCGTTACAATAAAGTTTGTTTCTAATGAATATTATTATTTTTATTCCAATCTCTGAGAGAATTAAGATGATATTTCTTTTTACTGATGTGTATTTTTAGGAATAACACTAATATTATTCCAAGTTTTTAAAAAACTATAAACATTAATTGAATAGATATTTCCAAGTAACGTATTTTAGAAAATCTAAATTCATTTCATTCGATGTCAACGAATTCGTTGACCAGTTAACGTGCAAGAATTTTTATATCCAACGATGACTGTTCTTGTAACCTTGACAATGTCATTAATTTTAACAGTTCCACTTTGTTAGTATCAAGCGATCAGATACGATTATCATTTTCTTTCTATATCAAGTTCAAATACACGGATTTCTTCAGGTATCGATAACTTTTGATCGTATTTTACTAAACAGTAATCGGATAGATTGAATTCTTTATTGATTTTGTGATTTTAATAAGAAAGATTTTATTTCATTTCTTTATTGTTAAATATTGCAATTCGACAACACTTAATGACTAGTTTAAAAAACATATTTAAGAAATTATTCTCCAAGAAAGTTTTTAAAATGTTAAAATAATAAATTCATAAAGTTTTTATATACATTTTATAGTATTATAGTTTTTATATTGTATTGTCACTTTTATTACAATAGTAAATGTCAAATCTCATATACCAGTAATATATAAATTTGCTTCACATTCGTTGATTTATGAAACTGTACAAGTTGAAAAATACACTTATATAAAAAATGTATTTTAAAAAAAATATTAATTTGAAATATCATTAGTGATTTCAACTACAGTAAAATGACATATGCGTAGAACAAATTGCCTGATAGTGTAAATTAAGTTAATACATACAAAAAATATTATTTAATTAATTTTATAATAGATTGGCAGAAACATGCAAGTTGAAATTTTTCATTGCATATAAAAATCTGTTAGTTTTTATTAAAAATGTTCATAATTTTATTAAAGTTTCAAATTACAGTAAATTAAAATAAATCTGTATATAACAAAATTATCTAATAATGTGATATTAATTTAATGATTTTTTTTTTAAAAAAAACAATATATTTTTATATATTAAACTGTCTTTGTCCATAATCTAAAGAAATGTTATCATTTTCCAAGAAAATCTATTAAAAACGAAGTAATAATAATGATTTGTTCAAAGAATCACAACAAAATAAGTATTATTCGAAGAAATGTTATTATAATATGACACTGGATGTGTTTTACATATATTTATATATATATATATATATATATATATATATATAAACATATTTGAATTACACTCTTGGCGTCAAAAATACAACCAAGTTTAGAATTACTTTTATTTGATTATATATATATATATATATATATATATATATATATATATATATATATTGTGTGTGTGTATATACAATGTAATAATAGTAATAATAAGGAATAAGAAAATGATTTTTCAGAAAAATGACAATATACAATTCTTCAAGGATATGTTCATAAATAGATCTGAATTCTATTCTTAAACAAATACTGTTTACAAGTATAAATACGTCTTATAATAAAGTGTATTTTTTGTTATTTGAAATGTTAAATATTTATTTAATTAAAGAGAATTATTATCAAATAGTAGAGATATGAAATTCAAGTTCAATGAGATCACTCGACAGATTTAAAATATAGATGTTCAAGTGTATAATATTATTTTAATGCCCTTATCAGAATATTTGAAATATACATTATTTTAGTCCATTCTGAAATAAAAATTATTTTTTCACATATCAATTTTGAAAAATTTTAAAATCGATATAAATATAATGTAAGACAATAAGAACCTTGCGCGTTGACCCGTTATATATTCGACGTGTCAGATAAAGGATTAATGAGTTTTGATTTTAATAGCATCCTAAAAATAACTACCAAAATTCTTATTACAAAATACCGCAACTTTATCTCTTTCCCATCTCATACATACATACATACATACACATGAATATATATATATATATATATATATATATAATTATTAATTTAATGATTAAATTATAGAATTACAAAATAAGGTATAATAAGTGACTGAACTTTAATTGAAATATTTTATTTATTTATGAAATGTTATATCTGTGCGTGCATTAAGTATTTAGTTGATTTTTATGCGGTAAAAAGTTAACTTGCGTGTTTAATCTGCTATATTAAATGAATTATTATTTTATATGAAAATTTATATGAAATATTATATAAAAATAGGTCGATATAAAATTTTAAAAAAATTAAGAAGTAACAGTTGACAATTCAATGCGTCGCTGAGTAGACGACGCGAAACAAAACCAATTATCAGTGGCGCTGTGTCTTTGCTATTCTTAGCCAGACGGCGCCGTGGACATGTGACCACACAATTCTTAAGAATATTCTTAACATATAATGTATCTATTTACTATTGTGTTATAATTATATGTGTGTACGACTGAATATTAGTAGAATCTAGTATACGAGAAATCTATGCACACGAATATACGGCTTGGAAGCTTTTGTGTTGTTTGAATAAATGCGCAAATTTTTCCAACTGCGTATTAAAATCTTACTGATTTATAATTAGTCTTGTAATTCTGTAACAAAAATAACGAATTCTCGATTGTTATAAAACAAATTTTCAGTTAGTAGAATATATTTTACTGACCTCATTTGTATAAAATTAGTTTATTTGAAAACATTCTCTATTTACCTTTCTATCTTTATTTAGAGTAAAAGAAATTCCTTTGTATTTTCTTTTACAAACAAATTCAATTACTTGAATGTCGTTAAAAATCCTTTATTCACGTGTTACCATTCGACGTTACAAAACGTCATATTTTTCATTAAGAAAAAAGTCGCTGCTTCTTTAATGAATTTGAACTTTAGAACCTTTTTTGACAAAAAAAATGAATAAAAATATTAAGTAATTTATAAATTAATAATACACATTAAAAAATTGTAGATTGTTTACAAACATTTAAGTTGCGACATCAGTTTAATGCAAATTGTTAAAAGTGACTCATATTTCACAAAATTACACAAACAAACATATGCACATATATATTAAATACATTAATGAATTTTTTGTTATAGGTGAGTTTTCCATTTAAATGTTACGATCAATCGGTAAGTGTTTATTTGAAAAGTTTGTTTGACAAAAATTCACATTTATGTATGATTTAAAAACATATTAAAAATATTCTAAATTGTAAACATTTCATTATAAAATTTCATTAACTCTAAATGATTTTTATTTATTTTTTAACTAATTGTATTATATGAGTATTGAATTAAAATATCATTTAATTTTTGTTCATACTTTTTCATTTATTGTAAGACATTGACATAATTTAAAACAATTATTTTATGTAAAAAAAAATTGTTAAGGTAAACGAAATAATTATTTAAATAAAATACAGTAACCGTGCATGGTTTAAAATTCAATGTTTTACTTGTTACATACAGCTGAACATATTTTAATAGAGCTATTTATAAATGAAAAAAAACTTAGTTTATGGCAATTTAATTGAATTGCTACGTTCTTTGTGGCCATTGACCGCATCGAAGTGGTCACAAATGTTTATGCAAATACAACCTGTAATTAATATAAATCAGTCGAACCCCAGAAAACTTGGTAACTAGTGAAATTTGTCGATTCATTGTGATTGTAATAAATGATAAGTTCTTGATAAAAAAAATAATATTTTTGCGACTTTCGTTTTCACAGTACGTGCGTGTTTAATATCATCTGTTTTTTTATAAAATGTTATCATACCTGTATTTTTGAGAAATATCGCAGAAATGTATGACGAATGATGTATTTACGTTGTAAAAACATTTTTGATTATCATTCAAGGTTGGTTTCCTTTTTTAATTCGCATTTTAACATGTCATTAATTTATGTTTTATTTTAATACTATTTGATTTTGAAAATATAAAATTTACTAAAAATTAAATAATTTAATACCGATAGTGACATGAAATGAATAAAAATTCAGTTAAGTATAATTTATTTTGAATGATATTTGTATTGATTCATTTGATATTTTCCTGTTCTGATAATTTTTTGCAAAATATAATTCTTTGATATCAAGTTAAAATAATAACACTGATAAAAAGATTTTAATAAGTGTGTAGTTTAGGACTAATTTTTTTTTTACTTATTAATTGTTCAAATATTATCTGTATGATACAATAATTTTGCATAAAAAATATAAATAGTTTATATATATTTTTTTAAAAAAGATACGAAATTCTTTAAATCGATAAATGTATTTTCTACATAATTTATTTTTTTATTGAGTTTAACTTAAAATAAAAAGTTGTAGTTAATTGATTTTTAAAAATGTGTTTTTGTATAGAACACATAATTTACGTAAATAATTTATTTAAAAAATATTTTGACAGATACAAATAGAAAGATTGAATTGAATATATAATCTATTAGTAATTATTATATTTCTAAAAATATTATCTATTTAACTTACACACTTTTTCTAAATAATTTATATTTTATATATTAAAATATTTTCGAGGTAATATTTTGAAGAATTAACAAAAACCATTTTCTGTAGATGTTATTAAAATATTTTGGAAATATTTTTTTAAATTTTATTTATTTTTTAATATTTTATATGTTTTCCATTCCCGAGACCCTCTTCATTTTTAACTCTATTAATTGAAAAGTTATAGGATCACTTATCTTGATGTATCTTATATTACTATTAGTTTCGAGTTACCTGTCGATGACTCAAGGGATCATAACTAGTAGTAACATAAGATATATCAGATAAATACCCTCAAGGTTTCATCATTTAAAAGAATTAAATTTTTTAGGTATGAAATCTTAGAATCATTCTTTGCATATGCTTGGTTGCGACTAATTTTGACAGCTTATAATATAATTACTTAAATCTTAGATTTATCATTCTTTCAAGCATATGCTTGGTTGCGACTAATTTTTGACATGGTCAATTCTTTTTATAATAATAATTTTTACTATAAAAGCTCCAAATTGTTTAAAAAAATAGTAATATTACCTTATTCCTTCGTTCAATACCTGAGGAATATATTTGAGAAGATTGTGTGAAAAAGACCGTCGGTTATTTCTGAGATATTATGAAAACACTGTTTTGAGATAAACGCGTTTGAAGTTTCGGAAGTAGTTTACACATAGTTAAGATTTTACAAACAGGTGTATAGAAAATATTTATATATTGTAACAGAGATTAGAAGTTCACAGAAAGTATTCGATTTTTTGAAATTTTAATTTAAGGTATATAAAATAGTACCCTTAAGATCTCGTACTTAAAAGAATTATATTATGTAACAAAGAAGTTCACAGGAAACAAAATCTGTTTTAATTAAATCAAAATTTTATTCTGTTATAAAAGCGTAATATTGTGGAATTTACTCATTTTAATAGGTTGGTGTATGTTGGAATATATGTGTACATTTTATATACAAAATTTCGAAATTGATGACATGGTATTGAAATGAGCATGAACAGCAAAAATTTGTTCGAATTATTGCTAAACATTTTTATAAAATCTCTTAGCCTTAGGTCGGAGTGATTCATTTATAAAAAAAAAATAGTGAAAAAATAAAAAAAATATTTTGTGTCTAGTCGTTGTATCTTATTTGATTTATTTTTATTTTCGATATGAATTTTTAAAAATTGAATAAATATCCAATATAAAAAAGTTAATTCCATATTAATGTTTATAATATTAATACAAATTACTGTACTGAAATAAGAAACAGTTAAAATAATCATGTTTGTATTGGCTGTATGTAACAAGTGGTGTATACGAAAACTGCCACGTGTAACATCGTTACACGTGCGTAACACGCATGCAAGCTTAGTCACTAACAATTGCACAATGATTTGTTTTACGTCGTTTAAAATAATGGCGTAATGATCGAAGATTCTATTGACAAGATGTGGGTGGGTGTGTGCGTGTTTGTATGTATGTATGTATGTATGTATGTATGTATGTATGTATGTATGTATGTATGTATGTATGTATATATATATATATATACACACACACACACACACACACACACACACACACACACACACACACACACACACACACACACACACACACACACACACACACACACACATACATACACACACACAAGTAATATAAAAATTATTACTGTATGGAAATTTTATCAGGGTTAATATACAGTTTTATTAGGCGTATTTTTTTATATTTATTGAATAATCAAAAGTGTTTATTAATGAAGGATTCCTAATTATATGATAAGAACGAATTTAATTATATGTATGTATATATATATATATATATATATATATATATATATATATATATATATATATATAATATAATATAATATAATATAAAGTATGGAAATTGCATCAGGGTTAAATATACATTTTTATTAGGTGTACTTTTTATATTTATTAGATAATAAAAATAGTTTCATAATGAAAGATTCATATTATATATATATATATATATATATATATATATATATATATATATATATATATATATATATATATATAATGTGTGTATAAAATGTGTTTGAACTGTATACACATTTTATATTCTGAAATTATGAATCAAAATTTTTATTTTTAGTTATATCAATGAATAGAACATACGTATTTGTACAACTAGATCTATCAATAAATATAAAAGGTCATAAGGAAAAATAACTTAGATAAGATTAATGAAAAATAATTAAGTAATATAATACATTTCAGTCCATTCGATGTATTATTTGTTAAAGTGCTAGTTTGTAAAACTAAATATAATTGCATACATATGTATATACATCTATAGTAAACATAATATTCATACATATGTGTAGTTTTCAATTATGATGTGTATCGTCGAATCAAATGTTGCATATGTCTTTATAAAGTCATGTGCAACCTACATTGACATATATTCATTATTTCTTAAAGTGTGACCCGCCTTCCACTTCAATTTCTATATTACGTTTCACAATTTATCACTATTACGCCGTAGTCCTATATGTACTTTATTCGTCATTTATGTTATTAATTACTAATTAGCATCAAATTAACTATATGTGTATTTTTCTGACATCTACGTGTTTGTTAATTTAATATATTTGTAGACGACGACCTTGTGATGAGATTACATTTTTGGAATGCGACCTATACTATTAAAAGGTTATACAATTGATGTAATGTTCCTTGAAGTAAATTTCATATTTTTTTTTATTGTAACATTATTTAACTATTTGAAATATACAAAATATTTCAATTATGAATACATGCATGTAGTAAATAAACGCAAGCGTCATATTAATTAATTAATACTTTACAGCACATATCTTTCCCCGAGTGAAAATAATTCCTTAAAAATTTGAACTATTCAGTTTATTAGTACATATTAATTTGTATGTTGTATGAGTACATAGACTTAATTGAATAAATGCAGTCAATTAAATTTTAAATTGATGAGCAGTAGTAATTATATATACTAATATTTTTTTTATTTAATAAAAGTTATGGAAATATATATATATGTATACATAAATGTACATATCATCATCATCGTTAGCCTTTCTGTTTAATGCTTTTTTCTTTCAGTGTATTTCGACTATTTTTTCTCTGTCCTGCCTATTCAAAGATCTCTTCCTGAACCTTTTATACATCCAAGTTCCCAGTCAATAATGTTACTTGTTCATCAGTGGTTTTCTCGTTTTGTTATATGACTGACCCATTTCCATTTCAAACTCTTCATTTTTATTATAATATCTATAACTTTTGATTTCTTTCTGTTCCATTCGATTCTTTTTTTTATTTCTAAGTGATATTCCTAATATTAAATATATATGTATATAAATTATAAATAACAAGAATACAATTTAGTCTAGCTTTTTATATTTAAATAGAAAAGTCTATTGTACAAGTTTTTTTTACTTTAAATATATAATTGTTATCATTTTCACTTACAAACAATGTAAGGATTGATTTCAGTTTATATAAAGCTCAGTATACCTTAAATAATTACCTAAAATGTCAACCTAGTAACAATAATAATATAAGTATATTTAGAACAGTAAATCTGATACCAATGGTTCCAGTAAGGAACAAAATTTTGCTTTTTATTGTTTTTTCTCTTCAATTTATACATTAAAGGTCTTTAGTAGGTATAATAGAGATATTTTTTTATAAATAATCCATTTCCTAGTTCTTTAATATTTATATTATTTTAACTTATACATTCCTATAAAGATGAAACAAATAAAGTGCATGAATATGTACATATATGTATATGTGTATGGAATTACAATTTTTTTATTTGCCTTACAATAAGTAATTTGTAATTTGTTCATTTTTTTAAAATACTTAATAATCTATGAATATTCCATTAGTTTGCTTTCAAACTTGAAAAATTTAAGTAAGTACTGAAATTTAAATGTTTATTATTAAATTTTGTCAAAATTTCATTTAAATTAACTATCTTTTTCCTGTTAGTATTGCTATCCTTTCATTACTCATTGTTAAAAAAAAAATAATTTGATTAAATTATATGATAACAACTGTAATATAAATGTTCTAAATATGTTCAGATTATTTGACAACATATATTATCTAAAAAGATATAAATTTTTATATAACAAAAATTATGAAAAGAAAAATATAAGTGTAATGTATTTATAATATACTTTTTTGATTTACATTTGTTAATCATTATAATATATATATATATATATATATATATATATATATATATATATATATATATATAATATTAATAATTCATATTCAGGAATTTTTCTTTAAGTTAATCGTGGTAATTATGATATCAAAAGGAAACACAATATCCTCGTTCTTTTTATGTATGCATTTTTTAACTAATGTAAATTCACTTCAGGTAAACATTTGTTTCATATCCGATATATGTAACTGTTATAGTTGACTAATAGATTTCTATCAGAATCCTACATTTACCTTTACCATAAATAAAAAAAAGTGATTCATTATGTTTTATCATTATATACTGTTATGTATGAAACACAATATTTTATGACACACACCTTGTACAATTAAAACTAATATCAAGTGTTGTTAGTTAAAACATTAATTTATTATTTATTAAAATTATTTAAACAAAGATTATACTTAATCTAACGATATAAAGTGCCATTTCTCAATATTGTCAATATATTTTGTTATTACAATATATGAATATATAATTATTTGAATATAAACACAGTAAATGTAATTCTATTATGACTGTAATTATACACATTTTAATGTTCTTAAGAATATGAAAATTTGCAATAAAATTATTATAAGAAATATATATATATATATGTGTGTGTATGTATATATCGTACCCTCGGTTTTTATCTTTATTGACTTTTTTTCACACTTTATTGACTGCAATTAGAATATCCAAATTTTGTTTATATTGCAAATATTTTTTAAAAGTCAATAGGATAAACATTGTTCTGAGAATTGAGATTGGTATATATTTGTGTGACATCTCCAATGTGCAGTGGAATGCAATTGGGAAATGTCGCCGAAAATAACCGCCGTCAGTGTAAAAAACACTAACTGTGGAGTAACCAAATGTAGACGTGCGGCGCCATTCTTTTAGACTTCCTGTAACAAGTGTGAGTCACTATTGGTTGCGCGACGTCACGTTGCTGGAATTTCGTTTAATTATTTCATATTGTAATGTAGACAGCCGTCGTTTAGTGTTCGGACAGTCAACTCCCACTCTATAAATGGAAATCGGATATCGCTCGGGGCCATGCGAATTTTATTATTCAAGTTGCTAACAGAATGAATTATAATTGTTTTGTCGTGTATTCGCAACTTATTCAGAAATAATTATATATACATATACTTATATATATATATATTATAATTAAACATTATCAGTTAGTATATTTTTAAATGTAATCATATTTAAGATTGTAATTAGTAAACCATTAATCTCTCCCAGCTAAAACTCTACAGTTATTGATTAACATTATCCAATTAAAACAATTTAATGCGACCAAATTTAATTAAATCTAAATAATCATTATTTTGCGCAAAGGATTTTCGTATATATAAATATAAAGCTATTTAATTTTTTAGTGTTTTTATCTATGATAGTAGTATTTTTGCATTATTGAAGAAAATAAGTTTTTTTTATAAAAAAATCGTGCAATTAAAAGTAAAAATGATAAAACTAATAAATATTTACAAAATTAATAATGATTATTTTGTAATTTAATTATCAATTTGTTTGAATTATTAGAATGAACAAGTAGTAAGGAATTCGTGAATTAAATATAACGGAATACTAAATATTTTCAGTCTCATATAAAATATATTGAATTACCACCCCAATATCATAAATTATAAAAGTGTTCAATAATTACGTTTTTTATTTGTAAGCTGTTATAAAATCCAGGATTTTATAACGTACCGCTCCAATGATAATCAACCATCATCAGCTTATAAACAAACAAGGTGAATAATAAATAATTATTGAACATTATTACAATATCTTGTCGTGTTAAGGTGATGATGATAGTACATTTGCGTGAAAGTGAATTTGCTACAATTTTAAAATAAACAGTGACTTTGTTTTTATCAATTTTCTGATATAAAATCAAACACTAATGCATGTAAATCTTAGAAATGTTTGATAAAATTATATTTATCTTCAGAAAAAAAAGTTAAGAATCATACCCCTATATAATTACAGAAAACTTAAGTGATGAAATGAACCCAATGACATTTACGCTTCATAGTAAAACAGAGGTGGATACGTGACAATATGATGTGTATGGAAAATTTGCATTTGATTAAAGAGAATGTAAATAAGATCACGTATTTAAAAATTAAGATATGCGATGTAAAAATGAATATTCAGGTAAAACAGGTGTTTATTTTTTTTATCGAGACCTTGTCGTTAACATTGATTTTCTTTATAAAAGAATAATGTAGTCCCAGAAAAGCGATGCACAAACTTTCATGTTTATTAAACTCAAGTTCAATACAAAATACATGACATATTTTCAATATATTTTATAAATTATATAGAATAAAAGTGTTAATATTTTTAACATTGAATTTTCAAGTCAATATTAATGTTAGCATATTTTTATAAAAATAGTAACAATTAGTTCAATAATTTATTCTAATATTCCATAATAGAATAATTATGTATTCTTCGTATTCACTGATCTTATTCAGACGTTAACTGAAAAGTTTGATTGTTAGATTTTAATAATATTAACCTTCTAAATTGACCTTATTGTACTGTATAACGATCGTAAGTTTGTTCTGAAGTATAATTATCTTGTCAGAACAATTTTTCAACGATTTCAGTTTAACCTAAAATAGTCTGAAGGCTAAATTTTCACTGAAAATTTATTTTTAGATTTCATTTTGTTTGCAAATTTAATATGATTTATTTTTGTATGTAAGGTAAATAAAAAAAATAATGTAAAGTGGACTGACTTGAATTTTAATTAACTTAATGAAGTCAGAGTACGTGCAGTTGACAATGAATTTATATGGCATTTTATCAGTATCGATTAAAGGCAGTTTAAAATAATCATTTATGGATTTTTCATTGCTAAATTTGTCATTTTATAATTTAAATAATTTATTTTACATATGTTCTTTTTTCAATAGAATAAATACCGTTAAATTTGTAATTAGAATCGTTTATCAAATAAATACTGCATAATTATTAATTGAAAGTATAAATAATAGAGTAGTTCGTACTTATTAATTTATATAATACATAAAAAGTCGTCACACTTTAAAAAAAGTAATCTTAGAAACTTATTTATATGCACATATGTATGTACCTTATTCTTTAAATACTCAAGATCATAGTTTTTTATTAGCACATTTTTGATTGGTATATGACAAGTTGCGGCAATGCTATTTTCAGATGCCACCGACAATAGATTTTTCGACAGTTGTCGTTTCCTTCATAACCAAATACTGTTATGTAAATATACAAATATCATTTGTACCAAGGTTGCAATGATGTTCAAAGAGATTGTACAAGGCCGATGATACAAGTGCGACATAGTTTGTTATTTTTTGCGGGAGTCATATGGCACATTTTGTTTGCTTCATTCGGGTACGTCTTGAAATATAATTAATCTGAGTTCTGATATGATCACTGTTCCGCGAATAAATGTGCAGATTTGTATAGTAACGATACGTATACAACTTTGTATTCAATAATATGTCTTGTTTATATGTTAGCATAAATGTTACAATGATATAACAAAACCATTTTTCATATTCAACCTTTTATCCGTCGTTCTGTTTGAATTTGTATACTTTTGTTATATTTACGTTCATACATATGTACATATATATCAGCATATGCGGTACACACATATACATATTATATGTGTATATGAATCTGTATGTACAATGTTTGTACTCAACAAATCTTGAAAACATATTTTTGGATCGTAGCCATATGCATTTTATTCGCAAAAAATTCTTTCTTAGTATTGATCGAATAAAACCTCTATCCTTTTCTACACCAAATATGATTATACTTAATAGTATAAACAATTTACATAGAACCAGTTTAGTCCTACCAAAAAACCTTAGTTTATTTTGTGGTTTAATCAAATTGTGGAAGTGGTTTGCAGTAAGTGTGTATGTCAAATATTCTTTATGCATTATATATATATATATATATATATATATATATATATATATATATATATGTCTCTATGTATGTATGTTTGTTTAATATAAAAAATAAGTGTCTAACAGTCACTAATACTTAATATTTCGATTGTATATAAAAATATTATATTTGATTAAAAAAATAATACAATAAATATACATCTATCAAATACATAACAATAAAACAACATAAGTAACTTATCTTTACCAAATAAGATATTTCATATATATATTATTAGATAATTTTCACGTTTTTCGAATCTGTAAGTATAATTGTATGAAAAATGATAACGAAAAAATTATATATTTTTTAATTTCAGTTATTTATACAAAACATTATATATATATATATATATATATATATATATATATATATATATATATACACACACATACATATAAGTTTTTATTATATCGTAGAAAAAAATAATATCTAATAAAAAACGCACATATTAATGTAAATGATATATAGAGTGGCTGAAATGATACTGATGAATAGTAAATGATAGTAAACAAGTAAATGTATGTCTAAACTCTTCAGTCTCATTTTGGCCACCCTATAGAGTAAGTAAATGTCTATTTTTCTTTTTGAATATTTATTATAAATTTTATTAGAATTTGTTACATACATATATTGTAAATAGTATTATAAACTGAATCATAAATTTTTAATTAAAATTTTGTATCGTTTGATTCATATGCTATATGCATGAACAATATTCCTTTTGTTCATTTTTCACTCCTTTATTTTGTATTATTTGTTTCTTTTTATTTTATGATCATTAATTTTGTTTTATTCTTGTTTAGATATATTTTGGCCGTGATATATTAATCAGTTGGTACTTTCTTTGCCGCGTTAATATTTTTTGAATAAAAAATGAACGTAATAAATGAGACGTTCTTCGAAAGAATGTTGTCAAAATGCCAATTCTATCGAACGTTTTAATTTTTTGCGAATGAATTTAATGACGCCTATTTACACTTATCGAGTGTAACGCATTTAATACTATAAAAGAGTTCACTTTACTGTTCTTGTTTTCTCTGATGCTTTGACGTTCGGCGGGGGCGTTACTCTGGTGCAAAAATAAAAAGAGACGCTCGCGTGGCCGTCATGTCATTAGCTTCCTGACCTAGAGAACGAAAGTGAATTTCATGGCCCCGGGTTGTTTTTAGATCGAGCAGCAACAGTACTACTCAGCCAAGGTCACTGTTCGGTCCAATACTACAGGTTCCTAATTATCTGCCAGTCGAATTTATTTACAGTTGTCCGACCACGCGCATAGCAAAATTACCGACAAGGAAATGCCCGTGGCGTGGACCACGCGTGTCACTCACACAATCATTCATCCGCATTCGTTCGCACCTCTCGACGTTGACCTTCGACAACTATTCATACATTACTAGTAAAATAATCATGTAGGTGCAACTTGTGCAAAAAGACATTCTCCTACCGTACTCATCGGCCATGCATTTAAATGCAAATACCAGACAACCAGACAACAAACACTGTGAAAATATATTTCGCGATACGCAAAACAACATTCAATAATATTAATATTCAATTGATTCGAGCACATTTATCAAACTCGTGACAATTGACTCATTAGAATGATGTATGGGGAAATTATTTTATTGTTACTAATTTTTTTTAAATGAGTTAAAATAATGACAAAAGATTATTGTTATCTTTTAAGATTTTCATAATCTTGTGTGTGTCATGCTCTGCAATATTATATCAACATTTGTCTAGATAGTATATGACTGCTATATATGAGGAAGAATATTTTTTTTTTTCATTTTAATAGTTCAACATTTCGATTTAATGAATTTAATTACACTTGAAAACATCAAATTTCCTTTTAATTTATTTTTATAATTTTTCTTAGCACATAGTTAATCAGTATAATTCTTGCCGTAATGCAGTCAATATATATTTTTATAAACCAAAAGTGTCTAGAACAAATAATAAAATCAAACTATCAAGAAACTATCTAAAAACACTTATTTTCACAGTTTAACATAGTATTTCAAATATTTATTTTATTTTTCATTTAATGAATATATCAATGTCGTAAGTAAACCATCGTGTTTTTTTTTTTAATTCCTTTTATACGAAGAAAATAAATAAAACATAATAATCCACACTATTCATTTAAAATTAATATGTATGATCATAAAAAGGTTAATATGGATACTCGTATTTATTTCTCAAGAATACATTCAATCAAAATTGAATGGCAAACATTATTATGATACTGGTTATCGAATTTTCTAGTTAAACGATTGAAATACTCTTTTTAGAATGAATGAGAGGTCGACCGTTTGTTAATCATGATTTCAATTAGTTTTTATATGTTAATGTGTTGTAAATATATTGGTTGTGTACACATTTTTTGATAATACGATTTCATTGTATGACCAATCAATTTGCATGACAAACAATTTGTTTAGAACATGTAATTGATTTATTGTTACTCTTACCAA
This sequence comes from Neoneuromus ignobilis, assembly GCA_029203775.1. Classification (NCBI taxonomy): domain Eukaryota; kingdom Metazoa; phylum Arthropoda; class Insecta; order Megaloptera; family Corydalidae; genus Neoneuromus; species Neoneuromus ignobilis. Next base: position 12,189,441 of record CP092090.1, read on the forward strand.
CGAATAATATTGAAATAATGTATTTATTTTCATCATCTGCATAACAATAGTTCGTATTGGAGTTCATCTCTTTAAGTTCATTTCGTATAGTTAACCCTACGGACTCTTTAACGACAGGAAATAGCTAGGCCGCCGCACAAGGTCATCATCAATACTTCCGGATCTTCGCCCAAATCGAGCCTCATTATTTTTAATCAGTTTTTTTTATTTATTGTTTGTATATTACTTTTGTTGTTTAAAAAATTATCAAATACTCTTTCGTTATCTTTTTATATGCGATATATATATATATATATATATATATATATATATATATATATATATATATATATATATATATGTGGTCATCCAAATGTGACGTCTAAATTTGTGTTTTATTAAAAAGAAACATGTGTATAGAGTTATGTATAGGGAAACATGCATATAATTTTTAATAAAACACAAATCTAAGCATCGCATTTGGATGATTCTCTATATAAAAACGGCTGGTGGTTAGTGGTTAGCAAATCGCCTATCATGCAGGAAAAGTGCGTTCGATCCTCAATTGGAGTTATAAGGCAAGTGGGGGTTTTTTAGCCGATGTAAATACAGTCTGCCTAAGGGAGTACACCCTGAGTAAGAAAATCCACACCAACCTGCTTGGTCAGTGTGGTGAATATGACCAAGTACTAGTGAATGGTAACATTCAGTGGAACTTTTGCTACTAGTGAGTCGATATAAGTTGATATTATATATATATATATATATATATATATATATATATATATATATATATATATATATATAAACACACAAATGCATATAAATTAAAAGTCAAATAATTTTTAAATTCAAATCTAAGTTTTTAATCTATAAAATTTTTCATTAAAGTTATTTTAACTATAACAGTAGTAACTCTTTAAAATCTTCTTAGTATATAAAAATAAAAGAAAATTAGAATAATGTCATAAAAGTCACGTAACAGTGAATTGATAATAGATTGAATTCCATGCGTATCTCATTTTTCATTAAAAAAGAATTTGCATCTCAGACCCATAGTTTATTGACGTTTTAAACCATTTGATTAAAAAAAGTGAAAAGCTATTGAAATATTTTTTACAAACAGTGTAAATATTTGTTGTTATGAGAGTTATTTATTAAAAATATTCTCCAGTCGTTTCATATTTATTTTGTTTTAAAAAATAAATTTCGAACTTATATATCTAATAAATTAACTTTTAAAAATAAATTTCTAAATTTTATATGATTAAACAAAATGTAAACTGAAATCAATAGTTTTTAATCACAAACGCCAGTTTCAATATAAGTGTATTATTCATTTCTTTCTTGTAAGTCTTGACATCTTTATATATGTATATATAGCTTAACATGAAGGTTTCTCGAGCATTGTACGTATAAAACAAGAGTGGTAGGCCTTCGGGATTAACAAAATACTAATAGTGGTAACGTGGAGAAAATAACTCCACAACTGTTGGCATGTTAAATCTGTAGGTGTAGTTGGAAATGCAACTAAAGGATTTGAAATATGCAGACAGATGTATATTTAAGTTAATGTCGACATATGAAACTTGTTAAATGAATTGTTATATTCAATTATTATATTTTTGAAATATTTAATTTGCTCGTGTATGTATATATATATATATATATATATATATATATATATATATATATATATATATATATATATATAACCTTTGATTAGATATTTTTATAATTATTTTAAAGAAAATTCACTTTTTCACTAATTATTTACAATGTTATATTCATTTTATCGATTAATTTAAAAATATTTAATTATATTTTTTATAAAAATTAAGCTTAATTTTAAAATTACTTTCCTTTATGTTGTGATAAAATTAGAATGTAAAAATCTCAGTAACATATTTTTTTATTTTTGTAAATATTTTTATCATCATAATGAAAGAATATATATATATATATATATATATATATATATATATATATATATATATATATATATATATTTAAATAAATTTTGTCATTCGAATAAAATTACAATACTTAGATTTGTTTTATCGCAAGAATTTAATAGTATATCATTATAATTTTTATAAAAAATTCTATATATTTTTTAATATTCTAAAAATGACGTTTTGTAATTTATCATTTTATTTTACAATTTCATTTTATAATTATCATTTCATTTTATAATTTATCATTTTATAATTTTCCTAAAAAATAAGTTCATTGTTTTAAGTTTTATTTATAAGTTATGAAAATATATTTAAAAATCATAATTTTAAAAGACCGTAATAAAATAATTCCATTTATTTTTTTTGTATATATACATATTTTTTATATTGTAGTAAATAAATATATTATATTTTTTGATCATTAAAATAACTTTTTTATCTAAATCAATTAAAATCATAATCATTATATATTTATACATATAATACACTTGTTTGTGAAACTATATGTTATAATGGACATAAGGTTTAATGTAATTTTAATTAGTATTAGGAGAGTATAAAAAATAATGTGTTAAATACGTCAGAAATAATTCATAAATATATATATATATATATATATCATTATCTTTAAATTAAATTTTATATAAAATCATGTATTATAATATTTACTACAATCTACTACACTTTTTTATTTTGAAACTTCCATATTGATAAAATTAACTGTACTTTCTTTTGAAACTCAGTTTAAAATTTCTTTATACGATTTAATTATACATAGGTGTTTGTTTTGCTAATATTTGTTAACATTTCATTATATCTATCATATACTGTATGTATTTTCATAAATTTATTTTTAATCCATCTATAAATTATACGCACGTGTCTGTTACATTGTAATTTATTCTTAGCAAAATTGTTAGTATAGTTTTCAGTATGAAGTAATTTTTGTATTGAATTTTCTCTTTTCTTTTTTTTTGTGAATGCTTCCTACAAGGAAACTTATAATTTCACACAAAATATGTTATATATATATATATATATATATATATATATATATATATATATATAATAATAATAATTGTAATTAAAGAATCGCGATTACTTCAATCAATATAAAGACAAGTTTAAATCATAAATCAAAATTATCCTAAAAATTATATATGTCGTAACTAAAAAAATTAATAATGTTAAATAACAATGATGTTAATATATGTATATATATATATATATATATATATATATATATATATATATATATATATATATATGTATGTGTGTGTGTGTAAATGTCAATAATACTATTACTCCATTCTGTCTTTGTTTTATTATCTTCCATAAATACAGTAAGCTAACGACGATTTTATTAACGTAGATGTATTTAGAATATTTGATCAATAAAAGTTATTACTAGGTAACTTTCAACGGTCTAAATTTCGTTCTGTATATTTTACTATTAAAGTGAATAACTTCTTTAAACGTTTATTGTTCGCTAATATATTGAATACTATTTATATACTTTCATTAATTCGTAAATAAACGACGTTACATAGAAACGAATAGAGATTTATTGCATTGATTTTATGGTTGTATGTGGTTCTTTTGCACGCTGCACTTTCAAAAATGACATCGTGACTGTCTGGAGAAAGCATGTGATCGGTGCAATTGCATTTGTACTACTTATTATAAATATAGACACTACGGGACATCTATACGAATATAATGATTCTAATTGTTTAAAGAAAGTTTTATTTATCTATGATATTAATACTTACATATACTAGTACATGTATTACACTTGTGTTATTAAAATATTATATGTACTTCATTAAAGTTCACAAATATCGAAGAAAGTAGAGCTGTCGACATTTAACTTGATTATATATTTTTGATAATTTCAAAAAATGTTAATATTTTAAAATTTATGTATATTATTATTATACATTTTTAAATAGTTAATTGCTTTTAAATATTTTTTTTGACATTCAAATATTTGTTAAAATTCTTGTTATAATTTTTATTCATATTTTAATAAATTACAATCGTTTGATGAATTGTTAATGTTGAAATTATAGATATTATATTTTTTTATTTGTTACAAATATATATATATATATATATATATATATATATATATATATATATATATATATATATATATGGTAGATTTGTTTATATTTTGTGATGTTTTTCATCTAAAAGCATAAAAAGCTCTTATAATAATCACCTACACGTATTTTCGTATTTGTTAAAACATCGTAGAAATGTCAGATATAAAACACTTTTTGTAAACAGTTCACTTGTCGTATAAAGAATTTTATGTGTAAATAGACTTGTTAACACATGAACATATTAATTCTTATTATGGGACATACAATGAATGTCAGTATTAATGTTTTTACATTTTTCATATTTTTTCCATCGTTATTTTTAAAATAATTTTTCTTCGTACTGTCATATTTTAATGACTGAACGACTATAGGTATTTATAACAAGTAAGTAATCGTAAATAATTCATAAAATATTTAATTTGAATCTGTTTTTATTAAATACTTAAATATATTTTAATATATTTTTATATTAAAATGTACATACTTATTCATCGTAAATAATTATATGCTCATGTATATAATTTTTATTTGTAATAACTTTAATTAAATTATAATTATTTTTTTAATATGATTTAAATTTTAATGGAAAAAAATTATATATATATATATATATATATATATATATATATATAATTGTGTATGTGTGATTGTGTGTGTTTCCTTAAATTTGAGATCTGTGTAGTTTTTTAATATAAGGCGCATCTAGAAAACAATAACCGACTGGATGTAAAAAGTATAAAGAAAATTTCAAAATATAATTATTACAGAAAGCTATACATTTATTAAACTACTTTTTCGCATAATCACCATATAAATTAAGACATATGTCTTGTTATGAGATTAATTTTCGTATTCCTTCGTTGAAGATAACTACCAAGCTTTTCAATCACTCTTGCATAATGTCTTTTGTCTCCTAAACGTTTTCTAGGTCCTTATAAAATCTTCTGAGGTGGAGAAATAAATAAATACTCGAAAATGTTCGAGTTAACTCGATCGCATTTTACAAATGGTGGAATTTTAGATGTTTGCATTCATTTTAAACGAATAGAGAAAATAGAAAAAAAGAAATTTAGAACGGAACAACGGATACACGTGTTCTATTAGATATATAAAAGAAGACAAACGTTAACAGGAAGTGTCTATATTCCCTGCGCGGTCACTATGCGTAGTCGATTCTTTCTGGACGCATCTTATATTTATAGAAACAATTAGCTAATAGCTTGTAGTTTTATAGCAGTTGTTACTTTGGACCTGAACTATAAAATGAATGTTAAAGTTTGTATATATGTGCGTATGTATGTATATATATTTATATATATATGAACAAAGTTGCGAGTAAAAATTTATAAAAGTTATTACTTTAAATCTATGTTGGTTTTTATATATATTTTATGAATAAAAAGTATAACTAAGAAACAGATAAATTTAAACTACAAATAATAATGATATGAAGTATTTGATCATGGAAATTTTGATTCCATGTACCCATAGCTAAATATACACATTTAATTGAATATTTTTATAAAAAAAATCATATGCGGTCCATTATGATTTTAAAATTCTGAAAAGGTATTTTAAAAATATAAATAAGCAATCTGTTTTAATTTGCGTTGAATTATAGACGACTGAATTGTATTTCTAATTTTTAAAGCTGATTTGTATTTTTTTCTAAATAATACTATTTTATTTGTCACAATTTTCTATATATTAGTATTAACGAACGTCGACCGTCGTATTACTTGAATGTTGGCCAATTTTTGTTCACAATGTTTTTCGCGCTTTTTACAACCATCGTCCGTTCCGTGTTTGTAAATATCCTTAATTTTTATTTCTTTGAAACTAGTATATTAAAGATACATCCCGTTTTTTATCTGACTAAACTTTTATAAACATGTACAATATACATGCCAGAATAACACCCGGCAATGTCCTCTCGATAATCTAAATGTTTATTTATACGTTTATTGATCCTACTTTTATTAAAAAAAAGTGAGCTTCCCGGTATGAACTAAACGAATCGAAATATTTAGAATATTTTGCATGTCTGTATTACAAGCACGTTGAACTCATCCATTACACAAGTTATTCACGCGTTCAGCTATTTCATGACATGTGTCTAATAAAATAATCACAAGAACAATGTAAATTTAGTTTTAATTTCGAAAGTTATTTATATATGCGCTTTTATTTAACCAATCAATTTATTTGCTAATGGTTTAGGTACATTGCTCCAGATACCTACATTCGATTAATTTATACTCACAACAATTTGATTGATGTGTAATTGGCCACTAAAAAGGCATATTATTAGTTTTGAACAATTCATTGAATAATTAATTAACTATTCAATCTTGAAAGAATTTCACATTAATATCCCAATTATCAAAAATACATTTATTTTAAAAATGCATTTAATTGAATACAAACTTTCATTGTGGTGACTTTTATATATATATAGACATGTAAGAGTTTTTATTAAAAAATATCTATTGTTTTTGTAACTACTGTAAAATTAAGTTGAGTTAAAATCGTTTTCATCGACTACAAGCATACTATTATAAAGTTTTTTTAATATAAAAATAAAATGTTATAATAATAGGACTTTGTTCTAAATGTACTCAGTAACAATAACATTGCAAAAGTAATAAAAAAAATAAATAACACATCTTTACTGCATTTACGTCATATCATATGATATTTAAAAATAATTATTGTTTGATAAGATAAAAAAAATTCAAACATATTAAGTAGCACAGGTATGATGCATTAAATTGATAAAATATTTTGTAAATCATATGAATATGATTCAAGGAAATGCATATACCTGAATTGAAAAGAATCGTGGAAATTTTCAATGGGTTTTTTTTTGTACATCGACTTTGTCTTTTAGATGTATAAGTGAATAATTTTATTTTATTTTTTAAAAAATATCAATTATGAATAGTATTAATTTACTTTTTAAATAATTTTTAATCAAAACGGCACAAGAATGATAAACGATTTTAAATGTAACTTTTAGATAAAGAACATAATATCTAATAATTTAATATATGCACGCTAATAATATTTTTCTTTAAATATCATGACCGATTTGTTAAAAGGTCGACGAAATTGATTAATAACAAATTTTATATCCTTCCGCAGTCTTTCTATCATCTGACAATGCATTTTCAGACTGTTGCAGTAATCTCGACTTGATTCTTTTGATACAAGTACCAAGAAATCGTGTCAAGTGAAATAAGAAAAAAAGTTTCTATTCTTTTAACATTTAATAAGCGTATGCACCACCATCTTCGTGTTTGTGTAAATGTCAATGATTTTTTATAACGATATTCGTGGATTATTTAATAATTATTTTTATGTACGTCAATATAAAAGGAAACTTATTTAATTATTAATAAATTCTGTGTATGCTCCACTCAGTATGATTAATTGGAGAATTTAAGAAATACTTATTTGGAATTTCAATTTTATTATTTTTTAAAATAAATTAATGAAAACACCAAAAATAATCATGTTGTAATTTGTTTGATACTTCATCGTGCAAAAATATTTTTATCAATTACTGGTTGATGTATTGTAATCATTTTTAATCCATATTTCATTTATATAAAGATAAAATTTAAAGTATTAAAATTATTTTTTTTTAAAAATATGATTAATCGAAAATTTAATATATTGTGTGTATATATATATATATATATATATATATATATATATATATATATATATATATATGCAGAAATTTATTAAATGCAACTTTGTTTTTCTCTCTTTATATATCTGTATGATAAACTTAAACATCAAATTAAGTACGAAGTCTAAAGTCTTAATTTCAGTACGTATCATTAAATCATTTGCCAGTTATTCAGCATAAAAGTAATTGTACCAAAAATCTATATTGACTACTATTTTAATGAATTGCAAAAAATTGGTAGACGATATTAATTTTCTCACATAGCCATTATACCTGAAATTGTCTTCATTTCTACACGTAAATCCATTGTAACCATCAATAATTTCAGTGAATCAGCAATCTTTTAAAATTTTCAAAATTGAATTGTCAAGAACCAATAATTGTAAATTTTTTTTTATTGAAAACAACTCTGTTTTTAAATGTTTCATTCGGAATATGTTTATAAATATTTTTTTAATTAATTGAAAACACGATAGATAGCGTTATCATTCAAATTTTAATTAAATTTTATTATTATTATACATCTTTTTTTAAATATTAATTATCGTAAGATGTATTTGGATTGAGAACATAATATTATTAAATTCATTTAAAATGTATAGTCATAGTAATAATTGAAAAGATAACTAAATCAATTCACTAAGTTTATTAATTTTTTATGTCCAAATATCTAAACATCTTATCACTGCCTTTATATGTATGTATTCATTTATATATATATATGTATATATAATTTTAAAGATATAAAATTAAATTTGTCTGTTTTGTTTGATTACTGGATTTTGTATACATAATAATACAAAAATACTATATGAGACAGATAAATAATTGGAATTTACAACAAACAAATTTATGCTGAATTTGTTTGAAATGATTTAACTGTTTTATAATCAATATGAGTTGCTATGTGATTAATTTTTTTGTGTGCTTATACCAGGTACTGTAAGGCTCTGTTATTCAACAGATTTTAAAAACGTACCAATTTCCTAGAAATATATGACTATTAATATAATTGTATTTAGATTATGAGAATGTTTTTCATCGCTACTCAGATGACGCATTCATTACATCTGTTAAACAATGTTTCTAATTAGAAATTTATCAAAAAAAAAAATTTAAAAAGAAACTTTTCACGTCCATAAATATTACTAATGATTAATAAATATCTCCTTTTCGTTTAATTTATGTATTTTTATAATCATTCCGTGATGTTTTTCTGTTCTATAAATAATTAGTTGTAGGAGTTAAATGAGTTTGTTGACAATTCAAATTATTTATTAAAATGGATATAAATTATCTGTTTACATTACATGTGAATTAGTGTTGTTTAATTAAAATCATTAACAGTATTTAATTTACATGATCAAGCGTATATATTATAAATAAATGTTTATACCGGATGACTCTGGTGAAAACTCGCGTTAATCAGGACACGAATTTATTTCATATGATTAACGAAGATATGAATGAAGTTGTGACATGCTGGGGGGCAAAATAAGAGATAATTTGTCTATATAAACACAAGTACGATGCACTAACTGACAGCCAATATGAAACGTACGATAACTGCGCGTATACAACAGCACGCGGAGGCCGAAAGGTTGCAAAACTTCATGAGTAATGATCACGAGAGTATAATATGTAGATTAAGCGTTAATGGGCCACAAGGCCACGATTAGACGACGTGCCTTTCGAACTCAATTACGCTGAATTAAAAACGATTCTGACAATTGTCGATCCCTTAACTGGTTTCCTCTAGTTTATCATTGTCATGTGCCTCTCTGCTGGAAAAATACTAGAATGACTTTTCATGTGATATTATTTATAAGGGTCATGCTGAGATGCAACTAGAAAAACAATAAATTTTATTTACGCTACTACAGTTACTCTACTACTCTATTCGGTTTTGTATTCTGTACATTTATCTCTACATACATACACACACACACGTGTATATATATATATATATATATATATATATATATATATATATATATATATATATATATATATTAAACATGCAAAAACGGAGATATTTTACAAATATAACAAATTAAAATTAATTACGCAATTATTACGCTAATTATATTCATATTTCATCCTTTGAAATCTTATTACGATATCTAATTACAAATTTGATGTAAAATACTTTTTATTGTTTTGATTTATTATTCATTTTCTACTTTTTTATGTTTCATATTGAGTTTAGTTATATTCATAAATTTATTCGTTTTATTGGTAATAAAAAGTATATATATATATATATATATATATATATATATATATATATATATATGTATATATGTATATGTATATTTAACACAAATACATATTCATGGCATATGGAAGAAAGAGAATTGAACCAAAATAGAAGAAAGTGAAAACATACCTGATTCGTGGGAAGGTGTAGTTTATATGTGTAGGATGTAAAGAAGTCAGATAATTCTGTCATAATTTGATAGTTCAAGGTTACACATTTGTGTACATTTATATGGTTATTGTCATTTTATGTTATCAATTAAGTCGTTATTTAATTATACTATTCATTGTTCTTTATTAACTGTTAATGTTGTATGCATGTGTATTATGGGTAATAAATATGTAAGAAGATTTAGAAATTTAATAATGTTTGACTTTAATAAATTTTCTAAATAACTTGAATAAAAAAATACCGATGTATAAAACAATATTTAAATATATTTTGTTTAATTTCAGTGGTAGAAAATAAGTTAAATTTTCATGTCTAGTCTTGAGATTCCTTACTTTGTATTTAACTCTTTTAAGTTAAAACCTAAGTGTCACTTGTATATCTTATATTAATTGAAATAATTTTCAAATATATTTAGGATGCTTGTTATATTTTAGGATAATCGATATTCTCAAGTTACTTAAAGATTATACATTCTGTTGAAATTAGTAATAATAGCAAAAAAATGACCTTAATTATATTTAAAAGAACTTAAGTACAAATAAAAATGCATCCGATTCAATTCTTTTGATTTTCATTTCCTTGGTTAGAAAAATTAACCAAATCAAATCACATCTTCATCAAGAGATTATATATCATTTCATTTTCCTGTCAATGTATAAAAGAAAAATTATTATCAATCTAGTTTTTTTTCCCCACGGATATAAGAAATTAATTTTTATATCATGGTAATATAACTGCGTACAGTACAAAATAACGTAGAAATATAAACAAGTGTTATTGATAAAAAATATGCGAATGTAAAATTAGTATATTTTGTTTATTGTACGAAAATAAAAATAAAATTCATATATAACGGCACAATTAAAGAATTTCAGTTTAAAACAGGTAGAAATTATTTCTAAAAAAAAGATTATAATTAATTTATAATTGGAATTATTTACTGTAACTCAATAAGATCAATAAGTTTTTTTTAAAAAAAAAAAGCATACAAACCTTTATATCGGTGTATTTTGTGGCGGTAAAAATAACCGTATAATTTTTCTTTCAGTAAATATGTATATAAAATGACTGGTTTAAAAATATTTATGAATATTTTTATGTTATAATCACGAATCGATTTAATTATTAATAATTTTGTTCATATTTTTAATATTGCGTTAATTCTTGCAATTTTAATAACGCTTTTATGTCAGTTTATTTTTGAAAATTTACAAAATTTAAAGCACAGTCTAGGTGTATTAATTTATATGTATATTGAGATAAACTTCAATACATCTAGAATTAAAAAAATCAAAATTTATTTAAAAAAAATACATTATAAAAATAAATATGATTTTATGTACCTCTTAAAAACCTGCTAAAAATATTATTTGCGAGAATAGATCTCCTCTTTCATTATTAAATCTGATTTATAGTTTTATACCTGACGTGAAATTAATATAAATTTTTGTATTTTAATACAGAGAATACAGATTCAAAAATGTGAGTTATTTCCGTGTAGAGTTTGTGTTAAAAGTTTTATCACTAAGCACAGTATATACATTCAGGTATAAAAGAATAAACCTATAAATTTCAGCCTGAAAAATTGTAACCATCTGATATTTTGTACAAGTAATTATGAGATTGGAATTTTAAAAAATATTATTGTTTCATTTATCAGTAATTTTTTCTTATATAAAAATATTTCTGATGTAGAAAGAATAGTTGAAAAATAGCATAAAATGGAATTAAAATAAAGAATTTATTTCTGTACTATTTCTATTATCGAATCATTTATATGAAAAAAAGATTGAATATTTTATAAAAGTTATTTATTATTTATTAGCAATATTGTGAAAGTCGATGTAATTAATTATGTTATATTCAATTTTTGGAATATGTTATGTATGATAAAATCAGAAATTAATTTCTATCTAAATTATATAGTATTTAGATACTAATAATATTTATTAATATTTTATTATACTGATTATATGAGGTTTGTTTAAGGAATAGAAAAAATAGTAATAAAATCATTATTAATACGTCAATATTATGTGATTTATGTGAATCTGTTATAAAGTTTATTATAAGTATTTATAATTAAAAAGTTTTAAAAATATATTACAAGTCTTTATACTTAATTTAAGTGCTATTTTTATAACTATTCTAGACATTTAAAATAAAATCACATCTGCGACGTAGATTTATGTTTATTTTATGAAAATATTGAAATTAGAATCAAAATGTAACTAAATAAGATATAAATAAGAGGACTGCCAATAAAACTAATTATTTATACATGTGTGCTTGCATGTATATATATATATATATATATATATATATATATATATATATATATATATATATATATATATATATGTTAATTTATAGTAATTCGCAGAAACTAATTACACTGTTTCTATTTTAACTGTAGTTAATTGCATTGGTGTGTTTCAATCTACATAAGTTGTACAAAAACGTATGTTGTGCATTCGCTGAAGCTATTTTGACGCAGTCTATTTTGTTTAGCAATAACGATGTTAAAAATAAACCTATTATCTATTTAATATAGCGAGCCGGGCTTAATTGATGGTTTGTTGGAGAAGCTTACTTGTGCGGGTTAAGAATAAAGTATGCACATGTGTATAATATTAATGATTTATTTTAAGATTAAAAATAATTTAATTGACTATTTTAGTCGAGTAAAATTAGTAATTTATATTTAATTTGTTTAACATTTTAAATATTAACCTTTATTATATCATTTTTTGGTAGTCTTTGTTGAACTATTACAAAGAAAAAAAGTTTATATTTTCCAGTCATTGAAAATTTCATTAAATAATTATATATAAATATAAAATTATAATAATTTTTATGTGTGAATTAAGTGACTTTGATTTTTTTGGCATGATTCATTGTTAATAATAATAGATTAGGTTGAATGTATTCATTTAAATCTAAATTACACATGATACAAAGTCTATTTTCTACGCTAGTAACTCAGATGTGAAACATTTTTTGATGTGTTTTAATACTTTTCATTATTCGTCGAATCGGTAAACATCGCAATTCCTTTAAAAGTTTTAAAAATATGCTATATATACATATTTAAATTTACCAGTTGATTTATCACAAAGAATGTAAACGTTTCAACATTGAACAAAAAGAATGTAAATGTGTTTGACTCGTTTTCATAGAATTATTAATTTTAGTAATGTTTAAAACTATATTTAAAGCATGAAAAAGAAAATAGTGGAGATTTATAGAATAAAAGTAATAAATATTGAATACATTAGAATGCTAGAAAAAGTAGAATCATTCAATTACAATTGACTGAAAAAAACGCAGAATAATAAGTGGTTTCAGTGTCATGTTTTTATAATAATTATATTTAACTATTGAAATACTTATTCATGTTGTTATTCAAAGAACCAATTATAACAGTAACTTGGGAAAAAATTAATATTTGTACTTTACATTTGAAAAATGTCTATAAAAACATTTCGAGTATATAATATTTTTATAATAATTTATAGTAAAAAGCTTAGTTGATATATTCATGAGTTCAGGAATTGATTTATTCATTTTAAAACATTTTTTTTTAAAATAGACAGAGTGAATCTCGCAACTTTGAATATATATTTATTTTCTTATATGAAAAGTGATAACTTACAGCCGTTTTATAGACTCATTAATCGTCAATTTGACGTGATATTTATTGATTTACCTCTTTTGAAAAACAGATTAAGACAAGGTGGTTAGTGTAACAACTATTACATCGAACTAATCAATGAACCAAGAAAACGAGTCTTACTCCCACTGAAACTATTTTTAAGAGATACTAATTGGACGTTTCGAGCAAAGCTATTAATAACATTGATTCAAAACAAGATTAATTGATATAATATTATTTATTTTCTTGTGTATTGAATTAAAATTTCAAAATATTTACGATTCCAAACAAATTGCTGTTTATTTTGTAAATTTATATACTTTATTTTAGCTCATAATAAGAGGAATTTCTAAAACATAAATATATTTAATGTCATAACTAATCGTTATAAAATATTTTTTTAGAACTGCACTATGTTAAAAATGACATTTTTACAAAATAATATTTTTTGTTTAATTATACAATTTTTTATCGTATTAAAATATAAAAACAATCTAAGTGAATTGATAGAATTTATGTAATGTAATTTAGAGCAAAGATCAATGATGATCATTCATTGTGTATTCGTTTAAGTAGAATTTGACTAAAGAATAATTAATTATTTTATTGTATGAATATCTATATTTTCCATATTTTTTTTATTATTTTTTTGTATATCTATCTCAACTCTTCATCTGTCATTTTCTTAGTCTCTTTATATATCTCGCTAATTTCTATTTCAGACTTTTCACTCATATTAGTTTTTCATACTTCAATTCAATTTATAACTTTTCTTTTCCATAGTATACATCTTTCTATTTTTTTAATTGTCTGATGTTTTAAATTATTTTGAAAATAAGGACTTATGTTTCACTATTATACTTTATAAAGAGAAAATAATTTTTAATTTAATTATTAACATATTTTATCTAAATGCACTTCATCTTTCTTGTTATTTCATTTGTTCACTTCCACAATGAATAATCTTTTATTGAAAAATTAAACTTATAATTTATATATATATATATATATATATACATATATATATATATATATATACACATTTTATTGCGATACTTGTACTTGAAATAATCGTCATTACTAGTTATTAAAACCATTGTATTCTTCAATGAAAACCTTTGAAGATAAATTGACCACAAGAATCAGTTTATCGACATTTAAAATGTCATTCTTGATTAAAACCGTTGTTACGAAATTAGATCTCCTAAAAAGAGTACTTTAATAATATTATTATTTGTAATATTTTATTAATGATATCTGTTTGAAAATATGAAAATAGAAATATTTATTTAATTCAATGTTTTATATAACGTATACAGAACTATTTAATTATATCATATCTGTTATATTTTCTGTGTAATTACATTATTTATATACAATTTTTTCATTAAATATTTTTCATGGAGGTATCTTTTTAAAAATACGAATGTTTTGATGTTCAGTGTAATGTATAAAAAGATTTTATTTCTATCATTCCTATCGTATTTTATGTATAATTTCATTTCAAATACATAAATAATTCGAATTTGAATACTTAAATTATTCTTTTCTAATTTTTATAAAAAATATACAGTGGCACGAATAAACACGCATAAATTTATCACAAAAACTTCTGTATTAGGTCGTAAATAATTCAAATTTCCACATACAGTAATATATTTATAAACGTTTAGGAAAACTTAGACAATTGATTGACGTTACAGACACGTTACAGAAAGATACTAGATAAATTTACATAAAATGAATATATACATTTACATACGTTAAATTTATTGTTTATTCACACTTTCTCAGTGCGTATATTTTAGGTAAAGATGTTTTATATTCGTCTTTATGTTGATATTTTCTACTTTTGTTAAATAGTTAACTATTGTCGAGAGATATTTATAACCTAGTTAATGTTTAAAATAATTTTCAGTTCGGTCGAAATTAATAATTTCATTATTTTTAAAACCAGTTTACATAATCTTTGTTATTTAAATATATACTTCTTGGTAAAACTGATGATTTTTTTTAAGCTAACGAATAAATTTTCTACGAAAAGAACCACGTCAATAATGATGTATTGTAGCAATTTGGCAATTCATTAATTTTGAACATCTTATTAAATTAGAAAGGCAGTTAAAATGGTGATAGAAATTTAATTTGTACTTTTTCAACATCATCTATATTTATTACAATTAATATATATTGACTTAATATGAAATGTGTTTTTATATGAGATTGGTTTATATTATTGAAGAAAATTTATCGAAAAAATAATTACAGTATTTTTTATTTATTTTTGTAATTTTTTATATGTTTACATTTTTCATTTCAAAATAATTATCGTCCTGCATAATATTTTCATCTTACATTCTTGTTTATATTTGAATATGACTTTTATTTATTACGCTCATAAAAGAATAGTAGTTTAATAGCAACGGATTCATGTTTTTACTTTAAAAAATAATTAATCATTAAGTAGTAGTCATTTTTAAGGTTAAATTTTATTTATGGTTGAATATAAATGTCAAGATTATTTTGTATTAGATTTTTCAAGAAAGTATTTTTGTTATATATTAAATATATTTTTTTAATAAATGTACATTAGTGTAGACATATTTCTATAAATATTATTTATTAATTTTAAATTTATAATTATAATTTTTAGTTTAGACTAAAAAAGTGTTTTTTGAGAAAATAGATATTAATTAACGTTTTTAAATATGTATATAAGTGTGTATGTATATAAAAGCATTACACCCATAAACTTTTTTCAACAGTTATTACATTTTCAAGTAGATGTAGAAAAAAATGAGATTTGTTCAATTTTTAATAGTGATTTTATTGATTATTATATTAAAGGAAATGAATGTTTAGTATGTGGAGAGATGAGTTTATACTGCAAACATTTCGTGACTGTTTTCACCTCTGATTACATTTAACATGAAACTTTTCTAACAAACATAAAAATTGAGAAATCATATATGTACATAGTAGTTAATTTAAATTTGTTTAGTTCGTAATTAATTACGTTTAATATTAGTAACGAGTAGTTTACCAAATATTTATTTTATTGGTTTTTATGACTTCCCGTTCAGTTTCGATAGTTTTGAGGTGAGTGTACGTATGTGTGTGTGTGCGTGTATATATATGTATATATATATATATATATGTAGTATGTGTGTGTATGTGTAATAATAATCAAAGCGTAAAACTTTCTATACAGCAAATAACGCTCATCGTAAGTCAATAACATGGATGTAAAATTAAATCTATTGATTATTAAATATAAATAAGTACTATTAATATGGCACAATTCAATTGAAATGCACATTATAATACTTATACAAAGTAATTATATCGACTGACGATTACATGGTTACAGGTGAGCCCGTCGGTAACGCTTTCTTTAGAGCGACAGAGCTCCAGTGAAATAATGGAATCGGTAAGACATGACACGATCTTGTTTTTGCTGCAGTAGAACATTGCTTCTCTATTTCAAATTCCGCCAATTGATTGCTTATGATATTGCTTATTCAATTTCAGATTTATATACTACATTCATAATTACTTACATAAATATATACTCTTCAACAAACACATAATTTATTTATTCTTATTATTATTCTTATCACGAGTGCTCACCGTTTGCGTTCTTCGATTACTTTTACACACGCTTAGTACACAATGTTATTGAATATGTCTATAATAGATTGAAGATACTTTTTCGTGCTATTTTAAACTTGTTTTTAGGAAACGTTCACTCGTGTATTGTTTATTTATGAGACATCTTTTCATACGTACTCAAATTTATGCATATATACATTTTATCAATTATATCTCATTTATATGCATACCAGATTTAAAAATAATTCTAAAATCTTTATGGAAATTAAATACCACATATGTTCAGAAACTGTTAATTTTCTCTCTGTATAGAAATATAATTATACGTTTATTTCATTTCACTCTCCTAAAGATTAAAATGAAAATAATATAGTGAAAAATTAATTAAACTGTTATTAAAATTTGCTTTGAATTTGCTTACAAACAGATTATAGATCAAAAAAATCAGTTACACCTAGTATACAATTATAGATTTAAATAAAATGTAAAGTATTAAAATATATTCAAAAATATTTAAATATATATAGTATATATACAGTGATGGAAATTAATTATATTTACAATATTATACATATTTCATCCAAAAAAATACAAATAGAAACTTTTGGTAAATTAAATGATTCAGTTCACATTTTTAGAAAATATTCATCTGTCTATCCCCTTAATTTCATCAACACATTAATTATAGAATGAATCACATTCTATGAATTCCCATTAATCCCGATTTTTTAGAAGTATGAAAGAGGTGTAATGTTTATATATATATATATATATATATATATATATATAAATGTATATACACACCCACTTTTATATAAAATTCTGAACTAATTTATAAAAATGTAGTTTTCTAAAAATACAATTTTTTAAAATATTCAATACTTTGAAAGTAATTCAAATACAATATTGAAACCCCAAATGATACATAATTCTAGAATTAACAATTTTGTGTTTAAATTATTGTAAATTATTATACAAACACTATACATATTTATTTTTATACTAATATTAAAATTAATATAATAGTACTTAATAAGAAATGCTTATGCTAAATTATTAAAATATTAACAAATAAAATGGTAAAAAATATTAATTCCTTTATTAATAACTGATATCATTTTTAAAAGCTTTCAGCTTATATTTTATATATATATATATATATATATATATGTATATATATATATATATATATATATATATATAATGATAAATGCTAATAATTTAAATCGAAATGATTATGATTACAATAAACCTCATTTGGCTACAGTCCATTTTCAATATTTATCTAAAAATAAATTATTTTAAATATCATCTAATACAAACTATAATCATACTCGTTATGACGTCAAATATAAAAATATTGAAGACAAATATTTATTTTTCTCGATTTTTTTTATCATGTTTAATTTCTCTTCTTATATAAATGCGTCTTAAGTTTATATATAGAAGATAATTATCATTTAAATTCAACATTTTTACCGTCCGCTGTTGATCGTTTTTAAAGTAGGCGACCTTGTGTTTGTGCGTTTAGAAAACCTTATTTTCCAAATAAATGTTTTAACAAAATCGTTTGTAATACATAAATTCTCTATTGAAAATATTCACGTACTGTTATTACAAACAGTATGATTAAAAGGGGAAAAAATGAAAGACTTGTAATGATACATGTGTATAGAGAGAACTGCAGACATGGATATTATTTTTTTTTCTTTTTACTATTTGTTAATCATGTGCTGTTAAAGGATATAAGATCGCGTTGTAAATAAAACATTACAATTAAAACACGTTTTTCAATGTGTTTGTGTGTAAATGCATTTATATATATATATATATATATATATATATATATATATATATATATATATATATATATATATATATATGACACTGTTGAATTATTCATTCATTTTTTGTTTATCTATTCTTTCATTTCCCTCTTGAAAAATTTTTCGATTTTGTTCGTTATCTTGAACTCGAATCAAACAATTCAATATCTTTTGTTCATGTTCGTCAATAGTTTTTTTTTTTTGTGATATATAAAGCCAGTCGTCTATGTCGTCCTGGTCTTCAAAGTAGAAGAGTCAGTCATTCTTAAAATAATTTTTACATTGTCATGTATTACATTGTATTTTATGTTAATGAGTTTTCTTTCCTAATGTCTATTCTCATTTATTTATTTTATATTTGTGTCGTGTTTTTTAAGTTCTCGTTTATATGTATACAACCAGCTTAACACTTTTATATATATATATATATATATATATATATATATATATATATATATATATATATATATATATATATATATATAGTTTTTACCGTAAAATGACTTTTATAGTCTATGTGGTAATTATTTAAATTTGTTACTGCAATTGTCGTAAAAATACTTTCTAATAATACCTAAATATGTGCTATTATTAGATTTGAAATTTGTACAACCAAATTCTGTTCATTTCTTTTATCCTTAAAATAAATCCTACAAAAATAAATCAATTCAATTCATTTGTATGTAATATTATTATACCTTATCCAAGGTTAATAGTTTTGTAAATCTCGAATAGATGTAAATTGTATCGTGCGGTTTTGAGGTTCAGTAAATTTGGTCATTCATAATATAGATGTTTCATTTGAACTAGTATATTATATACTTGTATAAATTTTAAATAGGTTTTAGCTATTCTTTTTTTTAATTATAGTCAGATTACATGTCATTATTGTAAAGGAAATATAGACTTTGTAAACAATGAAAATAGTTCCTGTATACATTCATAGTAACTGTTTCATTTTAAATCTCTTACCTTTTTATGAGTCATTGACAGACCAGTTTAGACTTGAAAAGTAATTCGAACGGGCAAATCTAAATATTTCACATGTACTTAAAAGATGACTCTTAAACTAAAGTCGATCGCAATGATTCATAACACTGTTCGCAATTTGAAAAGTGCTATTACAAAAAGGTACAATGAAACATCAGACTATTGAATAGATGTTTTAAATCTCTCTCTGCGTTCAATTAGAAATATATTTCTATTTCTAAATAAAAATATGAGTAATGGAAATGAATAATAAATATAAATATAGTAGTTTCAGAAATATTCCGTGTCTGTAATTATAAATTACTTATTTTGAATTACGTACCTAGAGATTGTCAATATATATTTTTAAAACGCTAATTATCAGCTCATAGGCAAATTAAATAACAAAAAATGATTACTAACTGTTAGGCAAGGTTATGTTATTCATGTTTGATTGTAAGTACATTACTCTCAAGCGGATGTTGTGTGTGAAAGAGTGGGTATAGTTTTCTGAAGATAACAGAAACCACAAGCGTGCGACAAAAATCAGAAAAACCCGTAGGGTCATTGAATAATCTGATTTTATATATATATATATATATATATATATATATATATATATATATATATATATATATACACACAGTAATACCTCGATTAGTCCGGTTTGAAATTTCCAAAAAAAAAAATTTATTTAAAAAAATCTTACTAGTTTTTCTTGAAAAAAAAATAATACATAAAAAAATTTTTATACGCAAATTTTCAAGTTTTCTCCTTTATTATGAAAACATAATAAAAAAGAAAACCGAAATCGTATTTGCGCAGTTCTAGTTTTGTGGTCTTTTTTCTTTTTCTATTAGATTTCGATTCGCAACTCTAGAATAAAGTCGATTTTTTGATAATTAAATTTTAATAACTTATTTGAAAATGTATTTAAAATGAATGTATAACCCTTGATTTCGTTTTGTTGATACATACCAACATTTGAATATATTACCTTCGTTTTATTTACTGAAAAACAGGAAAAAAAATTGTTTGGAACCAATTAACGTATTTTGTATTTAGTTAATGTTTCGATTAGTCCGGCAAATCAATTTATTAATCAGAAACGATTAGCCTGACTATGCGAGATATTCCTCTATATATACACACAATATATTGAATACATATTGATTTGTACAACGCCCCAACAGCTTGAAGTTATTTCTTGTACATTGCCCTTGAATATAATAACTATACAACATAACACATGTCCATTTTCTATTTAAAATAAACAAACAAACCATAGTGAAACATTCCTAACACTAGTGCTCTAAAGACCTGCGGCTGTTGTTGCTCCGACGCCAGTTGCTAGTTTTTCTATCTAGACGCATTCGTTTCTATTCTCGGAGTTCGTTGGTTATCCGAGCTATTCAACAGACACGCGAAATATTTTTACGCCGGGCAATTAACAGCCACTTAGTTATGTGTGTGCGTGCGTCTAAAAATCGTCGACGCGGATATTTACACTGTGTTCGTAAACACATTCAGCCAATTTTACAAAACTTGCACTTACACTTGGCGTATTTCCATTGGAATATCAATAATGTAACCTAAGGGTACATTTGATACATTGTAATCATTGTCAGACGAAAGACGACGTGCGTATACTTCGATTTACATTTGATCCAAATTGCTTTTTTGGACTCAATCGAATTGCTCAGTCATTATTAGTGTTACACAAATGACGAGTGATTAATTGATTCATTAATCAAGGTAACTTAACCCGAATGCCCCTATTACTTTAATAGAACTATTTGTTACATTGCGCATCTTGAAATAAAATACGAAGTTGAATATATCCAACCAGACAGTCACTGACTCACAACTGATTATTTAATTAATATATTCTGATATTATTTTTAATTCGAATTATTTATAACCAACATTCAGTTAACAAAATATATAATAACGATACAATAAAAAAGTAGACAGATGTGTTAAGATACAGGAGGGGCCCTTATGTTCTTATCTGATATTGTTATTCTAGTAAAAATTAGTTTTTTTTAGTATTTATTATTATATCATAGCTAAATATCAAAATGAAATAATTCATATTTTAATCTTATTTTTAAAAATACACTTTATTTATATTGTATGTCAAACATGCCTATATTTTTTTTAAAAAAAATATACTTTTAATAATTATAAATGAGTAACATTTTTAAAATAACCATTTAGTACAATTATTAGTGTATGTTGTTATTCTTTTTGTTAATACTATGAGCAAATATTCATTTCGTTTAAATTTCTTTTGCACCAATGAAATTATTTTATTATAATTTTAAAGAAAACATCTAAGTTTATAAAAATAGATTTTTGGACATACATCCTAGTTTTACCGTGTTGTTCTCATATTGCCTTGTAAGTATTTCAAATTAATCTTCATTCTTTATTTCAATCATTTTTTTTATTTAATTCTAACAGATATAATCACAATTTTCAATAAGGTCGATATAAAAATATATTGTTTCATATTTTAAAATGTAATTAATAAATATATATATTCATCAAATTTTAAAATTGTAATTACAAATATTTCATCCAACTATGGACTAGTTTGTATAATTTTAACAAATAATTTTACATTTAAACAAATGTTTAAAAATATGTACATACACTTCAACTGGATACTGACAATTTGTTTTTGATATCTATATTGAAATTCTTTTAACCGATTTTAAATATCATATTTTATATTAATTATAAATTAAATTATATAAGACATCGTCAATGCTATTTTGATTATTATTAATAAAACTATCTTTAATATCTGTTTTATACGTACAATATAATACGTATCATCAGTTGCAGCATTTTTAATGACTAAATCAATAAACAAACCAATTAAGAATATATGCAAATATTTAGACATTAATAAGTCTTTTAATTGTTTAGCTCCATTCAGAAATATTCATTCAGTTTTTAAAAATTATAACTGAATAAAAAATATGTAATATTTTATCATTAATTATTTCATCATTAAAGGCATATCATACACAGATAATTGAAATCAGTTTCTATTTGTTAAATGTTTTTATGTAAAATTATCCAGTCATACTTTAACAATATTGCACGACATACACTTCTACGGATTCGATTCTTGTTAAACTGATAATAAATATACATGCAATTCTTATCTATTTTATGAAGTAGTATAACCTATTTTCTAACATATCTTCAATTACCTGCATTGTTCTATTTTATCGATTTATATATATATATATATATATATATGTGTGTGTGTGTGTGTGTGTGTGTGTGTGTGTATTTGTAAATGAGAGGTAGAAAGAATGTGTATAGAGAATGTATTATATAGCAAGAGTTGTCAATATATAATTGTTTGACTTTATACAAACATCACCTACGCACATCTTTATTATTAAAAACGACAACCAGAGATTGTATATTTCCCTGTAAGTATATGTGTGTGTGTGTGTAATATATAACAAAATTGTCATTCGATCTCCTCAAGTTCAGCTAAAAATATCTGATTCAATTCTGACTAAAAATCTTTCAGCTATATAGTAGTAGGAAATAAGTTGAAAAAAAAAGTAGAAAAATCTTGTAGATATAAATGGACCGTCCTACACTTAAGATTTATTTGTGTGATTGTATTATCTATATACAAATATATGTATAATTATGTAAATTTTTAACTTTATATTATTTTCGTAATAAACTGTCATTTAAAAATGCAATATATGAATTAAAGAATATTAAGGAAAAATGGAACAGGAAACTATAAAATATCTGTCATTGTATAAAAACCCAATGATAATTTAAATTTGAAATCCCGCACCCACTAATCAATAAACGAAATATGAATCGAGTGTTCCAGTACATTTCATATCTTCGACAAAAGGTCATGGTTATAAGGACTTTGCTGTAAAAAAAAACTTACATATTTTTATTATCAAAATACAGTCTCTTCGTAGTCATTTTGAATCGTCTAACATTATTTTTTATTGTATCAGATATTTTTTTATATACATACTTTTATTATCAACACCGCAGTTTAATATTTTATTATTTTAAATGATAAAGCTTGTATATTTTGAATATATTTCTCATTTATGTATATTTTATTTAAAATAGTTTATATGATATCGTGTACTATTTTAAATCTAACAAAAAATTACAAAATTAATATATGTTTTCAGCACACGTTATCTAACAAAATAAAATAAATCATAGAATTCTACATTTCTAACATCTTTTATTGTATTTTTTTAAAATTACTGAATTTATATATATATATATATATATATATATATATATATATATATATATATATAATGATTATTTTAAAAGATACGTTCGTTAATTTGTTTTGACAGATAAAATAATGGTGCTTTATATGTTAACTAATATCATTAATTAAAATTTATGTCAGTTTAGATTTTATAACGTCTACTAATAAACTTGTAAAAAAACTTGAATAATATATTATTTTTTTTTGGAATTAGTCACTATATTTTTAATTGAACAATAATTCCAAAATATGTTCGTGTTTTATTTCCTGAATTACAACAGTTCAAGTATATTTTAATTATTAAGTTTTAATTCCGTATTAACAAAAAATATGTATATTTATAGAGAATTTAAATTATATGATTTTATCCTAACGCATTAAATAATAAATTATTATAAATATTTTGCACAACATTTGATGTTAATTAATTTTTAACATTTCCGTGTAAAAATGTAAATTTTAATTGTATATTTTATAAGTTAAAAAGTAAATAATTATTATAATAAACATATTATTAATATTAATCGGACGTTTAAGTATCATCAATGATTTTTATTTTATTTATCATATTATTTTTATCATTCACTCATCAAATATGATTTCATTATTCTAGTACAATCTAGTAATGATTTATATTTATTCTATATACGTAACTGTTTCGTTGGTTGAAAGACAAATGTTGATATACACAATTCAGTATATATAATTAATTATTTTGTATTGTAATTACGCATTAAATTTCCTAATTCTAATTATTATTCTACATACTGATTGAGCGATTTGTATATCGCGATTCAATCAAGGACCGCTGTATATATTCAAAAAAGTAGAAGGTATTGACGAGTATCCTGTTTTCCATCTCGATAAGTTCATTGTATTAAATTATTTTTCTCGTGGCACTTATTACCAGACAATTCAAATAAATTAAAATACTCGTTTTAAAATAGATAGACAAAATATAATATAAAAACAACAAAAACTTACTCGATTCTGTTAAACATTAATATCTATTATTGATTAAGTTTTCAAGAACATTCCAAAGGAACTTGTCAACACATCATAATTATTTATTCGGTTAAATTTGTTGTTCGTATCCTTTAAATATGTGAACATATAAACATCACTCATCGTCTGGCTGCGAAACAAGGAGTCCGCATTGTATTTACCAGTCAAATATTTGACATCGTCGAAAAAATATTTATTTTTACCGCCTGGCCTTGTATATTTGCGAGTACTTGAGCCGTGATATGTTTTCCTAGAAATTCGTCCTTAAGTTTAATATTTATATGTAAATTCCTGCCAAAATAATTATTCGCGTCAAATAAACTTTTCTACAAAAGTTTTCAGTCCGAAAATATGTAAAAGAGCAATTTTCTTTTATTTATGTTGCTAATTCGTCTTTTATGGCCATATTTATTATTTCTGTAGAAGTTACAATAATTTCTTGCTGAAGGACGAAATTAAAGTCATTTATTTTCCCTCATTTAATGTGAATTTTATTATTTTCACAACGATTTAAATATATTCTAGATATATGATTTTGTGCCCATTTAAGAAAATAATTATATGAAACCGACTTTATGAATTTTCAATTAACGTGCCGTATTTTTGATTGAATTTTACATTATGTAAATAATGTTTTATGCTATATTTTATTAATATAATAATAGAATCTTTTCTTATAATTTAATTGCGAACAACTGTTTCAATCAAAATATATCCTGACTTTTCAAAATTGAATTTATTTCGTATAATTACGGTTTAAAAATGATATTTATTATGGTTTAAAAATGCCTGTTAGTTTAAATTTAACATTAATTTATTCATTTATAAATTAAACATCATATTAAATGCAATGTAATCACGAGAAAAATGTTTTATTGCCCAAATTTATTCATTTGCACATGTGTATATGTATGTGTATATAATTGTACATGTATGATTATATTTGTTATTTTTTTATTCGGCATCATATTTAAATGTACATTTGTAATAATATCGTAACATTCTATAAAAAAATATTTAAATTTAATAAAGAAATATTTCATTAAATTTAATAACATTATATATTATGTTTTTTTTTTAAAAAAAAAAAACAACATGTGTTTTGCTTCTTTTCTGATAAATGTATTAATAATCTCTGGCTGCTTATTAAAAGAGTCGCCTGTTTACACGTTTAACTTGTTTACATTCGGTATCTAAATAGAAAAATAATTATTATTGTTCATTGCTATCGGTATTGGGCAAAATCTCAATCGTTTCACTTGGCATCAGTGCCAGTAATTCGTCATTACACCCATCGGTTCTATTGTATTATATCTTTTTTGAACAAAGCTTCTGCGGCTTGCTTACTCACTTTACTTCAGGTCAGACTGATTCGACACACGTCGTTTACTATTATTCGATATTTTTTTTCAGGTTGAGCAGCGTGATGTTCCTGGTATAGACTGTGCTTACCTCGCGATGGATACCGAAGAAGGTGTTGAGGTCGTTTGGAACGAGGTGCAGTTCAGCGAACGCAAGAACTTCAAGGCGCAGGAGGAGAAAATTCAATTAGTCTTCGAAAATCTTACGCAACTTGAGCATCCAAATATTGTCAAATTTCATCGATACTGGACAGACACACACAACGATAAACCTAGGGTAAGTTAAAAACCTATTTATAATTATTACATTGTTACGTATGTTTTTTATAGTTGAATGTTATGATTTTTCTTTTTGTTCCTTTTTAAAATACATAATATTAAACAAAAATATGTATTTAGATTTTATCGAGATCATTTTTTTTATTATTGATTTTTTTTGATGAAATCTACAATATAATTTTACTTCCTTATGAAAATATTAAAATAGTTCAAAAAAAAATCAACGTCAACGAATATTAAGAACAAGAAAATGACTAAATCAATGACAATTTTACTATTATTATTTCTATTATATATATTGATAATGTTGTCTATTTGCACCTTTCCAAATTCCTGTAATACTTCTTCGTGTGTTTATTCATTGTAAATGTTCTAAAAATATATATTATTTTTAAACAAAATGACTTGTTTTCTGAAAATATCTAGTACTACATTTTCTTCGGTATTTTGTAGATACGGTAGTAAAGCCATATTACCTTTTTGATGTATCTGGCGTGAAGTGATTGTAATAAATCACCGATCACGATTCATTAGAATCACTTGGCGTCGAACAGACCGTAGAAGATAACACTTCTTGACTAACATCAACGTCCAACACTTCCAATTTAATGAACTGACGCTAAGGAAAAAAAGTAGTTGTCATTAACTGATAATGAAATCAGTTTTTAATTAAATTAGATTTATTCAAATTAAATAACATTGAATTCTGTGTAGGAGGAGATATTGTTTTCAATCAATAAAGAGAAATAGAAATTCTCGTAATTTTGTGAAATATAAGTTTAGAACTTTTAAATTCTCTTTCATTTTTATTTAATAAAAAAAACACAGATTATTTTTAAAGTATTTTTATTTTTTTAAAAATTTTAATACATTTTAAAAATAGTAAACTTATCTAAAACTCGGAAATAATTTTTTGATTTTTTTTTATATAATTGAATTTTTTTGGCCTTAATATATTTTAACATTTATTGACTGCTTATTATTTTGTATATTTTTTATCATATTTTTCAAATTATTTGTAAATTTTGTCATAATTATGTATAAATTAATAATATTTTTGATAAAACAGTTGTAAATACAAACTCAAAAACTATAAAAAGTGTCAATCATTTATTTGTAATAATAGCTGCCTAATATTTTTAACATTATTTTAAATAAATATTAAGATATCTACAAAATTCATAATCATTATTTATGTACTCTATCATAAAACGAATTATAAGCAAAAACACTCAGGAACAATAAAGAAGTGAAAAAAAATATGAAAGAAGGAGAATCAAAGAGAAAAATGAAATTTGCCCGTCCTTATTGAAGGTTTACTTACTAAAAATTTTACTTAAAGACAACAATTACGAATAATAAACATATTTTTCTTAAATTATTGAAAAAGCAGTGAATAAAGGAACTTTCTACTAAATTTAAAAAATACTACCAAAATTTTATTTATTTAAAAACCTCTTAAGGATATTACGTCTTGTAAAAGGCTATTAGAGTGGTTTGAATAGTTCACTGAAGATAGACAAATTGATGTTTACAATAGTTCCAATTTATCCATTATATAAAAAGTAGACAAGGTGAAAAAACTTTTTTAAAAAGAAATATTAAAAAGCACGTGACGAAAAAAGATCCAGAATTAGAGGAAAATAGTTCATGTCCACAAATAGCTTTTAGTAACTTAGTGTTTGATCATCATTAATGTTATTAATCAATCATCAAACGCAATTATTTACGTGTGTTTGAATATTAAAAAAGGCATTTACAAAATCTTAGAGTTGAAGAAACGAATAGAAGATTCTTGTCAAAAGCCACAAGAGAATATAGTCGAAATATTTAAATGTATACAAGTTAAAGGAAACAAAGTATCATTAATTTATTTTTTTATGATAAATAGATTTCAAAATTAATCCCTTTTTTACAACCATTTTTTTATATATTGTATATCATTTAAATGCTTTATTTATAATTTTTACTTTTACGATATACATATGTATATGTGAAAAAAGTGAATTTTTTTCCATATTATTTTGATAATAGTTTGTATCTAATATTTATCTGATTTATAAATATTTTTAAATGCATTCAAACAATATTTTATATAATGTACACACTTGTTATATTAATAACTGAAAATTAATATCTCTAAAAAGAATTATTCACTATTGAAATACACTGACCGTGCATAAGTCATGGCACACATGGGTAACATAAGCGATTTATTGATATAATTAAATGAAGTCATTAAATTAAAAAAAAAATTCTAATTGAAAATAAATGTAATATTCATTATATTTATTTTCAATTAAATATATTTTTTTTAATTTAACGACTTCATTGAATTATATCAATAAATCGCTTATGTTACCCATGTGTGCCATGACTTATGCGCATCCGTGTATGTATTCTCAGTACAAATTTCTAAAAACTATTTTTGTTGACTATACATATACGTTTATTTCATTTTATGTTACATTCTACCGAGTTAGTTGACACAAGAATATTAGAGGTGTTTGTTAGCAAAACGTATTGCAAGTGTTGATATGCAAGATATATTTAGCTTTTAACATGTGTATGAGATATGCAACTGTGCTTTTTTCCAAAGCGGCATGTATGCATTTTAATTAATTTACTTGTAAAAACATTCTTTGATATATATCGTAGTTGAATTTATTAGTATTTTATTTATTTATTGCACATATATGTGTATTTGTACGTAACATGAAAGTAATCGATTATCAGTTTACGTGTATATGCATATTCATACACATTTAATTGTAGAAAAACGTATAAAAATATGGTATTGTTTTATATATTTTCCCGGCAAAATTTATGGTATAGGGTCATCCAAATGTGATGCCTAGATTTGTGTTTTATTAAAAAGACAAGAAACTGTACACATGTTTCTTTTTAATAAAACACATCTAGGCGTCACATTTGAATGACTATATAATATAAATTATTCAAAATCCTTTGATTTTATGTTAAGAGATTTTTTTATGAAAACTTTATTTTATTGAAGATGAGATATCAAGAAAAGTCTTTGGAATCAAAATTGTTGAAGAATAAATTACTAATAAGTTATTGTTTTATTTTTTTAAAATACAATTCAGATTACAAGATAATAATTATAACTCTAAAAAAATCTCAATCAAATGTAAATATTTTAAAGTAAAATACGAATTTTTTTTTCTGATATTTCTTTAAAAAATTTAAAATTATATGTTGTTGCCAAATTATGTCTCTATCCATTTGTGTTATGAAAATGAAAATATTTTTTTTATTTATAATATTTGACAGGTACATTTAAGAATAATAAAAATAATCGCAAAGAATTTTATATAGAAACGTAGATATGAAATGTAGGTTAATGTATTAAATATCTTTATAGGTAATCTTCATTACCGAGTACATGTCGAGTGGTTCATTGAAGCAGTTCCTAAAGCGTACTAAGCGAAACGTGAAGAGGCTACCACTGCAGGCCTGGAAGAGATGGTGCACACAAATTCTTTCAGCCCTCAGGTAAACCTCAAAGTTCAATTTTAGGATGATCGTTCTCACAGATGTTAACCGTGCATCATCTACCTCCCATTTCTACTATTCAATATCTAATTAACATAAACGATATTTACTATAATTTGGATGGAATTTTTGCAGAAATTTTGCGTATAAATTTCATATCATTTCGCACAAAATTTGTGCGTCAGTATAAATTATGACCTAAATTATACATTACGTAATTATGTGTAAGTAAACTCGAAAATATATGTACCGCTTTCTATTGAAAGGTAAGTAGATTGCACTCATCGAATTCAATATAGACTTAATAGATGCGATAAATGTCGTTAATTTACGGGTAAACCAATAATAAATAATATAATAACAATTGTGGGCCATAATTATAGAAATACTTGTGGTTGTACTTTTTATTGTAATTATGAACATGTTTGCAATTTGACAACAATATATACATATATATATATATATATATATATATATATATATATATATATATATATATATATATATATATAACTGGTACTTTTTGCTATCTTTGCATGTATGTTGTAAATTGAAGTGATAATTATGAAATAAAAACATTTATTTTTATTTATCACAAATTAACATGCAAATACAATTGATTGCTTTGTTTGCATTTAATGTTCGTTTGCATTGTTTTTGTCTAAGTTCTTCGCTTATCGATTGGTACTTTGCTTCTAATGATAACCGTATCTATAATAAAAATGCATGTATGTATTCTCATTTTAAGCACCCTAAAAAATAAAATTATTTTTTTAATACAGACAGTGTTTATCTAAAATTGTTTCAGATATGCTTATTTATATTTATTTTTAAAAATATATACCTTTTATAACCTGATACATATTTTTACAGTTACATTTTCAATAAGAAATATTCACAAATATACATAAATGTACATTCACATACATACATATATATATATTTATTTACATTCAATATATATATATATATATATATATATATATATATATATATATATATACATATATATTGTATGTATTTAGAGAAAATTTGACAATTTCAATAACATTATTTTAGCAAAAGATTGTAAAATGTTATAAATAAATACATAAAATAAATAGTTTTTATTAAGGTAAGTATATCAATAACAATCAGTGATAATAACTAGAATAAATGCGAAGAAAGAAGAAAACTGAAGAAAAAATATATATTTCAATTGTTTCAATCATAAAATGAATGTAGAAGACGACTGACTGTCAAATGATGAACAAATAAATATATAGTTACTAAGAAAGAATATCAAGAGAAATCGATAGTTATTTTAGAAGAAAATGAAGATTTTGGTATCGACAATTTTCATAAAACAAACAGATGGTGAGTTGAAGTAAATATGTTGGAAAAAGTCAAATTTTCTCTGTTGTATATCTCATACACACACACACACACACACACACACACACACACACACACACACACACACACACATACATACTTACATATATATGAATATTTTTATTCTAAAGACTATATTGCTTTTTAATTTTATTATTTAGTCGTATATATTAATTAAAAAGAAAAAAAATATTTTTAATAAGCTTGTCGATTGTAAACAACGTGAGAGCGTTATAAGAATGTATTTTTGAGTATATTCGCTTATAGTGTGTTTCGTGGCATCCGTATGAATAAATATAATGTTGTCGATTGATGTTCATCAATTATCGAGTACTTCTAAGTTACGTTTATGATTATGGCCCCATAATATGTTTAGCTATTTAGTGCAGCAGAAGAGACGCCGCTTCGACTACAACATCCTTAACCTCCGAGCGTCATTGTTTTCGTGTACTCTGGGGTACATTGCTATTATTTTCTTTCAGTTACTTGCATTCCTGCTCACCGCCAATCATCCATGGCAACCTGACCTGTGATACGATATTTATTCAGCACAATGGCCTCGTGAAAATAGGATCAGGTAATTTCGAGTTTTCACTAAAACACACAAACACACGCAAGATAATCTCTTTCTCTCTCCTATCTCTCCGGAGCCGTAGGGAATAAGCGTGTGCAGATCAGGCTCGGGAACGATGGATTTCGCTCGGGTGGTGCTCCGATCGCGCGTGGACGCGTCGCGTTTTCTGGGTGGGGGGTGGGGGGCGTTCCGTTGCGTTTGGGGGGGTGGAACCGGTCGGAAATTCACTCGTTGCGGCCTCGAATCTCGAGTCACATCACCTATGAACAAACTTTGCTATAATCGTGCCCGTTTTCATTTTTATTCGCAGTGGCACCTGATTCAATCAACCACCATGTCAAGACGTGTAAGGAGAACATCAAGAACATGCATTTCTGGGCACCAGAATATGCGAGTAAGTGTTTTGCTTTATAAAACAGTCAGTGACACTTTTACCATATTGTTTTGATAATCCCTCTACCACTTTTAAAACATGATATTTATAATCTTTTTAGTTTCGAGTTGAATCATAATCATATTGTTAACTTTAACACGATTGGAATAATTGTTTCAACTTTTGATTTTGTTGATCTATAATACATATTACTTTATCAGTATTTGTTTTTATTATTATAATTTTTACTGTTAAAACACAATTTAACCCCACTTCGTACAGAAAATTATTTTAAAACCATTATTCTACACATTTTCAAAATTACCCTAGTATATTTTGTACATTTTCAAAACTTCATAATTTTTGCATCATTTACATATTATTCACACACTGAGTTTATTGAAAAAGCATCATTCTTTTAATAATACATTTCAATCAAGACTGTCTTAATTATTGTATTTAATTAAAATGTTACTATCTTACTTTTTTATGTACGTAATAAATAGAATCCACAAAAATTCTAAATATATACACTTTTTAGTGTATATATTTTTTTATTTCACAAAATCACACTCATATAAATGAATAAATGCAAAATTTAAATAACTTATGAATTCTTAATGAGTAAAAATTGTAAAAACTTTTCAAATGTAACATTTTTCATGAAAATTTTAGTAATAATTATACAAGTCAAATATTCAAATTACCATATTAAATAATAAATGAAATATTATATTCATTTTTTAATTTTTTATAATAAAAATAAATTATACGCGTTCTCGCGTCCTAAAAATAAACATAGGGACGTAAGAGCACATGGACAAGTAACACTTACTTCATATACATAAATACTTTCTGTTCAGTTTTTTTGCGTACATAATTTTACAACCGCCCACGATTTTAAACAAATTCAATTTTTACACTATTCCTCTGTTTTGTTTTGTTTTGTTTTTTTGCAACAATGGATATTTCGTATTTCAATATCCTATAATAATTTTTATTAACTTATTAATAACTTATATTAAATCAAAATTGGTATAAATTCCAGATATGTTGCATCTTTTGACTGATGAACTCCAAATAACAGGTATGCTATTTGACTTAATAACAATACTTTTTTGCATAATATAAATTAACGTCTAACAAGTGTTAGAGGCGCTTTAAATGAACTCGTGCCTCTTTTTTAATTTTAATAAATAGATAATAGTACTATTCATATAATTGTTTATATAATAAAACAGTTTATATTTGTTGAATGATATTTTTATTGCTTCATTTATTTAAATTATTTTTTTATTTATTCACGTTGTTATGACTACAAATAAATGTAGAATGCTTTGTTTTGTTTTTGTTAAATGTGCTGAAAATACGAATTGAATTGAAATATAATTCTCTGTTACGTTATTGAACTAATTATTTTATAGAAATTATAGAAGAAATAGAAATATATTTCAAATCTAGACATTTTGAATGTTTTTTTAATACTGTTGATTGAGTAAAATGATTTTTTTTAAATTCTCGTCGAAGGTAAATTATTCATACAAATATATATATATATATATATATATATATATATATATATATGTATGTATATATGTATATATGCATGTATGTATGTATGTATACATACATATAAATATAAGTGGTAGTTTATTTTCAGATCATTAAACAAAGCAAAATAAATAACGAAATTCATTTCTCTTTCTAAATGATGTGACATGAATATAAATTATTTTTTTCAGCTTCGATGAGTCCTGCTATCGATGTATATTCATTTGGTGTATGTGCACTCGAAATGGCTGCTTTGGAAATTCAAGGAAACGGTGATTCTGGAAACGTTGTAACAGATGAAAATCTTCAACGGACTATTGATTCGTTGGAAGATCCTCAACAAAAAGATTTTATTCGCCGTTGTTTAAACAAAGAACCTTCACAGAGACCTTCTGCACGTGAATTGTTATTCCATCCCTTATTATTCGAAGTACATCCACTTAAATTACTTGCCGCACATAGGTTAGTCGAAAGTGCGGCTGAAACTGTAACTGACGAACTTGTACAAAGATTGTACGGCCCTGATGTAGTAGTAGCGGAAATCGCGGAGTCGGCCGATCGGCCAGCGATTCAATACCGTATTACAAATGTGCCAGTAGCAGAAAAATTAGAAAAATTCGTCGAAGATGTAAAATACGGAATTTACCCGTTAACAGCGTTCACGGCAAAAATACCACCGCCGGCGAGACCTCGTCCCATTTCTCCAGAAGTTTCGGAGTCTGTCAAGTCCGTTACACCGGAACCTCTGGACGTTGAAACGCGACGCATCGTCAATATGATGTGTAACGTAAGACCTCGCGAAGACACTGGCGAGTTCATGATGACAATACTTTTACGTATGGATGACAAAATGAACAGGCAATTGACATGCCCTGTACAGCAAGGAGACATTGCTGCGACTTTAGCTCAAGAGCTCGTTCATCTTGGTTTCATCAACGACGATGATCGCGACAAAATAGCAAGTCTGATGGACGATGCGCTTGAAGATGCATTCGGCGAACGGGCCGTCGATGCAGAAGGTGAGTGCCATTCGACGCCGACAGAGCTACCCGCGCCGATCGTTGCCGCGGATCCACCTCCACCCGCGCAGCCCGCCGCCAGTTAGTAGCCAGCCGGAATTCCGGTCGGCGGAACATTCTCGGTTTTCTTTCCCGACTGGAGAAGACAGTCCGAGCTCGGTGCGAAAAGCTAGTCATATCGAAACACGTTAGGGAAAACGGCAAACACGGAATCTTTTTGTTTTTACCGGTCCGCTGTACTACAGTCCCGTCTTTGGAATTTTGAATCGGCAATTCGGAAGGACAATGTTCTCAATTCAATTATGCGCCGAATCGCCGAATTCGCTTTTAAATTAATTTCATGAGCTTATTACCAACAAGTAGTTAGTATGTGTCATATTAGTAATACGATGGAAACACATCATCTAAACGAATATATAAATAACACAAATGTTTCTAGACTCTAAATACATCATAGAATGTACATGTGTGTGTATGTATGTATGTATTATAATTAACATGTATATTCTCATACACATACAGAACAAATCATAATTTATGTTAATTGTATATAGGTCATACTTGCTTCATTATTATGTGTTTGTGCGTGTATATGTGTGTGTGTATGTTGTGTAAATATATATATATATATATATATATATATATATATATATATATATATATATATATATATATATATATATATATATATAATTATACGCACATGTACACATGCACACATCAGAAATGTACATAATCATTAAATTTGAAAATTATAATAAGCATTTTGATTGTTTTAAAGTTTTGAGATATTTATTTTCAGATTAAAAAACATATTTATAATGAATTTAATGTGATGTTTTCATATGTCTTAAGAATAAAAGTAAATCAAAATATATATGAAAAGATTTAAAAAAATATACTTACTACACCCGTTTTGAAATATTTTATCTTAAGTTATTTTTTAATTAGTAACTGTTATTCTTAAAGAAAATATAAAATATTCATTAATTTAACTGTGAGATGTTGAATATTTATATATTTTTATAAACATAATTTAAGAATTTTTACAATAAAAATTAGAACAAAACAAAAAAAATGTTATCTTGAACTGAGTCTACGCTAGTTTTTCATTCTAGTTCTTTGATTAAATTGTACGTTTTCAATACCTAAGCTAACAGAGTATGTATTTACTTGTGTATTCACCAATAATGATGCAATATGGATATTAGCCTGGTTTATATTGAATTTTAATATTTAATAGTTTTTCAATTTTCAAATTCAGAATGTCAATTCAAATATATGTATATAAAAGTTTAAAAATTATCTTCGTATATTCGATAATCGTTAAGATCGGTTTCCCTCGTATGATTAATCACAGAGATTAATAACGGGCTATTGTAATCGGACCGGAAAAGAAGTTGTGCTAGCTACTTCACACGACATGTATACGCTTTTGCTTCTTTACTGTTAGAGGTCTATGATTATGTATATTAAGGAAATGTATATGTGATCTGTTTTTAACGACACAATGATGTTTGATTTTATATTTACATTACTGCTGCCTTAAGTATATGTACTGTATTATCTTACTCTGTATTATTTTTAATATTATATTATTATTGTAGTAGTATTGGTAGTAACATTGGTTTTCAGCTCATGCTTTTTTGCTCGTCTTAGTTGGACACAACTGTGAAATAATCTGATATTAAAAATAAGGCAAATAAAACACCGAGTCACACCATTAAAAGTATATTTATAATCTCTAAATAATTTTGTTTTGTAGTATTTTTGTAATGAAATGCATTTAAAAGTATATGACTAAAAAATTGAAAGTATTTATTCAAGAAATAGAATTGTCATAGTATATATATATATATATATATATATATATATATATATATATATATATATATATATATATATATATATATTAAAAAAAATTTAAAAGTATTTGCTGTTTCACCTTAAGTATTTTCTTATTAGAGTTTCATTTATTTTTTTTCAACTTTTATACACTACTATATAGTCATTATTTGTTTTAATTTAATTTCTTTTTTTTACTATACAGTATCAAAGTAAGTGTACAAGTATTTTTTATATTCTTTATTATAATATAAATATGTATGTGTGAGATTATTATTTTAACTAAAACAAAAAGTTAATATTTTTACCACTATTTAAAATATTCATAGTAGAAGTTGATATCTTGTTAGAATAATTTTTAAAAGTAATAAATATAATAATATTGATTTTAAACAGAAACATTTTGTAATTAATTTTATTATTAATGTTCCAATTTTGCTCATTCATATGTTTTTTATCTCGGTGTTTTATGTAGCCATTGTTATTATTTTTTTAGTCTGTTATAAATATATACATTTTATGAAAATTGTCAATATTTTTTACTTGTTTTTTTATAAAATATATTATTTAATACTATTCAAAATTATTTAATCGATTATATTATAATGTGTCAGTGAAATGCAAAATATTTACATAGAGAATACACTTTATGTGGATATATTTATATACAAATATATATTTACATATTATATATTTATACAATTAAATACATACATTATGTTTATATAACATTCATGCATAGGCATGTGTTAGTAAACCCACTTAGATATACATTTATACAATCAACTTTAAGATTTATTGGTCTTTATTTAATAAATAAAATAATATTTCAATAGAAACAAACTTGAGCAGAATTGCATGAGTCAGAGTATAAAAAGAATACTCAATTATGATTTTGTCATTGTCGAATGCTCTGTATAAGAAATAATTCATAACCACGCGACGCAATCATTTTGCGGATTTTTTATTTATGGATAATGTGTTTGCCTATTGAGACTGATTTAAATAATTATTGAAAATTGTAAAATGATGAACGTATAGGTTTACTAATATGAAAGAATTTAACGATAGATATTGAACAAAATCTTCTCTATGCGAATGTGAATCATATTTGGTTTCAAGAAGTTTTCAAAGCGTTCGTACCCGGTTTTTCCTTCTCTCAGGCGTGAACCAGTTTTCTTCAAACTGAAACGATAAAAATTATTGCAGACTGGTGATTTTTTTTATTATTTTATCGAGCGTCCATTCGATTTCTGTGCATAATCAATAATGGTTTTCATCTGTTTTCATTCTTGTTCTTGTACACGCTTGCTTTTACATGAGGATATTTGAATCGAGAACTTCATCATTCATCGGGTGATAAATTGCACAAAATTGTCAAAAGTTATTTTCTCGGCAAGAGCATATAGTATTATTCGTACGAGTGTCAATACATGCTCGGGCATTAAGTATGAACTGTTATATTTTCACGACGGTATCGAGTCGCTGGCCTTCGAGTAGCGATGCGCTAGTAGAAATCTTCAAGATTGGACGATGCGATTTTGATCGCAGGTCGGTATTTTTCTATATTTGTAGTCGAGACAGTTTTCATAGTGTTACTCTTGTACTCTCCTGTGCATGTTCAAATATAGTGCGAAGACCGGACGAATATAAGACATGATTTTATAAGAATGTAAATCATATTGTTGAAATCATATATAGAAAAAAAAATACAATACGGTGCGCGAGTATACGACGCTGCCGCGAACGTATTCGGTTTCATCGGCAGTTCGTTTGGTCGCTTAACGTAGCGAAAATTAAAAATTTACAAAAATACCGTGTATCGTTCTTCCTTAGTCTTAAATTATAGGTGATTTTGAGGTGTTATTTCTTAGTTTTAAATATCTGATATTTCCACCCAATCTCCCAGTTCGTCGGGACGTCGCAGTCAAATTATAGAAACCGTAACGACGTGCGTCGACGGTGTTTCATATCATCAATTCATATGAATCTTTAAAAATATCGCATAGCCGTTATTTAGAAATGCCACTTTCGAATCATCTGTACATAAATGCTTATTATATCGCTCATATTGAGCTACGACGATTCTTAAGGCTGTTAATAGAAATGCCATTTTGGTGCGATTCATAAGTCCTTCAATATTTGACCAATGATTGATTTCGTGCAATGCTCTCGGTTTATCGATGTACGTGGTCCGTGCCGGACGCACGGTCTATCGGCCTGACGATATCTGCAGAGCATGCACGGCGTTCGTGTTCGTTTCAGTTCTGTGTTATATATTAGTTCTTTCAATCTCAACATGCTATCAAATTAAATGTCGAAATGTATTTCTGTAGTTATGAGTTTGAAACTATTGCGTGGAGATTCTCGAATGTCGGACCGGCAAAACGATAGTAAGAATTTAGCTGAGCGTACGTTGTTTGCATATGAAGTAAAGTTGTATACGATCTACACGATGTTGAGAATCGGTCTGCATTCGATCTACACGAAATAGTATCAATCGTTACCCATATTTGAAATAGCCTTTTATGATATATGCTAATTCTTACCACCAATGACCATTTTGTGTCTATTAAATAAAAAAAATACTTTATTTAATAAATACGCAGTATAGCAAAATTGATGTTATTTTTTTCCTTTCAATTCTTCTTACAGATGATAAAAATATTTCGGATTTTCGATGAAAGGTAAGCCTTGCTAGTATCCGATAATTATAAATCTAAATTAAAACATCCAACTCAACAATTAAATACTCTATATAAAAAATAAAAGATATTTAATAAACATTTTTGAAATTTTTCAGATCAAAAAAGCACTGGCCTTGTTGAAAATAATTTTTTAAGCCTACATGTCTTGTACTTGGCGTAAATGGAGCAATTCAAGATATAATACTACCATTAATATTTATTTTTATAATAATGAAACAGTGAGTTCATTTTTTTGGTAATACTATTAAATATGAGTGCCAAATTTAATATACTTATGTGTACATATATAATATTTTTCAGTGATATAAAACCAATAAAAATAGATTTAAAAGGCAAAAAGCAATATTCTATTGATTAAATATTTATGTAAATGTGAACATTTCTTATATAATTTTAATAACAAATATATACTGTTCTCCAATTAACAAAAGGGTGATAATCACAGAACATTTTAAAAATTATTTTTATTTGCAAATAATCCTGGCAAAAAAGTACATTTTTTAAGGTACTATATTTTTTAATATTTTATTTTAAATTGAAAAATACATTTTATTTATTAATTTTCACAGAGTAATTAATTACAATTATTTGTTACTTTAAAAATTAGTATATATAATTTTTCATGAATTAAAAAAAAATAATTCTTGTTATCTTACTAAATATTATTTATGAAATATCTTCTTTAAGCTGGTTTTATAGTCGAAAAATTAATATTGAAGATAATTTTTAAGATTTTTTACAAAAAAAACAAACACTAATTTAAAATTTTACTCACATATTTATTGATATTTTAAGTTATATTATTTTTTCAAAGTAAATAACACATTTTATAAATAATACAGATTATTAAACAGCGTACAATTGGTGACCATAAGTCCAATTATCTTATTTATCAGAAATCGAAAAAAATGAAAAATCGTAATTTGTTATCGATATTAGATTTAATAATTAGACATGAAAAGGAACAAAATGATGACGTTATATTTTTTATCTTTTTAATGAACTGAAAAAAATAATTATTTAGACTTAATGTTATTATCGGCGATTGATATTTGTTATAGAGGTTCGAAAAAAAATTCAAAAATGAAGTCTGAAAAAAATTGTTTAAATTTTTAATTGATATTAACTGCGACTTACATAACCATATTTCAGTTGAAAAAAAAAACAGAAAAAATAACTTTTTCTCTATCCATCAAAATAAAAATGAAATAACTCATTAATCCACTAACTAATAAGTTAGTTGTAATGCATAATTAAATACCCCTTTTACTTTTTAAACTTTTATCTGCTAAATATAATAAAATACAAAGAAGAGCTAATACGGTTATAAGAAATACAAAGAAGAGCTGTAAATAAATATTTAAGAATTCAAGTATCACGGGAGGAGCGAGCTGAAGATAGAGCCCCTTTGGTTTTTATAAAATCTACAATTTCCATATTTCAAAATAACATCTTATTTTCAGATTTGTGTTTAAGAAGAATTAGTGTTAAAAATTTCGGAAATAGTAATTTTAGTTAATAAATATTAAAATTGAAATTTACAATAAATATAATATTGTATGATTGTAAATAAATATTTATAAATCTTTTTGTTTCATGACATATTAAGACCGTGTCTTTTATACTAATTGTATGTACTTATATACTATGCGTCTGATTTATATTAAAAACTTTTTTTGTTATTTCACTTAAATAATAGGCTCCCATTATAAACAAATTTTGTTAATGAATATAATGATTTTTTTGATTACTTTCCTGCCTTATGCAATCCAGTTCTGCATATAATTCAATTATCAGTATCTTGATATCTACACAAGATTACATGAACCAAATTCCTGTTTACATGCAAGATAAAAATGAAAAAAAAATGTAATCAATTGATACGTTTGTCGATCTGTTAATCTTCTATGATAACAATTACTCCCATCCAAATGACATTTTACATATGTAAATTTATCAATTTCGAGCCCGAAATATCGTTTAGAAAATCTGTGGAATATAGGAATTTGAAAAGTGCAGTATTTTTTGTGTTATTAATTTTTTTTATAATATGGGCATTTTACACGAACGAGAGAAAATGACTGTAATGGAGAAAACTGAAATTCATGAAAGGTCAGTAAATTATTTAATGTTAATTTTATTTCAATGAAAAATATTTTTTTAACAAATTTCAAAATTATATTAGGTTGGCAAGTATCTCCCTTCCGCTTTTTTTTTTTGTACATAGCTGCGAAATTCAAAAGACCAGAAGGCGGAAGGGAGATATTTGCCAACCTAATATATATATATTAAATTTTGTTATATAGTATATCTATCTTTATATAATTATAAAATATACGGTTATATATGGTCAGTTACCATATTTTTTAAAATAAGGATAGAATAGTAATTTTTTATTTTATATATAAAATAATTTAATGGCCACATATTGTAAGATATATATATATATATATATATATATATATATATATATATATATATATATGTTTAAAAATAATTTCACAATAAATGTCTAATAATATTAATTTGGGTATGATAGACGTCTGCTTTCTAATTCTATTTTGATAATGTAGAACAATCAAAAAATTGAGTTTTATAAATAAAATATCTATGATAGCAAATTGGTGTAATAACTTAAAATTTAAAAACAGTATTTGACTATTAATCATTAAAAATTATATATATATATATATATATATATATATATATATATATATATATTAGGTTGGCAAGTATCTCCCTTCCGCTTTTTTTTTTATTTTTTTTTTTTGTTCATAGCTGCGAAATTCAAAAGACCAGAAGGCGGAAGGGAGATATTTGCCAACCTAATATAAAGATATAAACAAAGAATTTACTACAAATTAAAATATCTAAAACATTGATAATATTTATGCACATCTCTCAACCTACAGACATTTTTTAATAAAAATATAAATTTATTCTCGAATCAGTGACAATAAAATCAATATTTTATAGAACAATTATAAATATGTGTAAAAAATAGTAACATTATCGTTATATGCCATTTGTTCATAAATTAGCATATGTTCATGTTATCTATTGAATTATACTATTACAATTTATATTTGATTATTATATACACTGTTATTCAATCGTGAAAAAGAACATCGAAATTTGTTATCAGCAAGAATATTGTTTCATTTTAAACATCAGTTCGTTTTAAGTGTGTTAATTAATTAAATATTAATATTTTTATATTTTTCATGTACAGAAAAATCCATTGAAAATAATTCATATATATAAGAAAAATATAAGTGAATAAATTAAATACCTTCTTATTTCATTTTTAGCAATCGATAAAAAGTCACCAGTTAAAAATATTATATAATCTTTTTTAGAAAAAAAAAACAAATACAATAAATCTCAATTCAAAATAA
Organism: Neoneuromus ignobilis; assembly: GCA_029203775.1. Lineage (NCBI taxonomy): Eukaryota > Metazoa > Arthropoda > Insecta > Megaloptera > Corydalidae > Neoneuromus > Neoneuromus ignobilis. Next base: position 12,232,973 of record CP092090.1, read on the forward strand.
ATAAATGAAATATATGTAAAAAATCAAAAATACAATAACATTATTTTTAATTTTTAATGTACGATTCAAAATTCATTTCAATGTCGATTCCAATACATAAAATTACAATCATTTCTAACTGAAAAATAGCATTTCATTAAAAAATTATTATTATATCATTCAAATAAAAGATAACTTGTATTCACACATTTTTATTCAGCGTTTGAGATTTCGGCTGACTTGTAATTTTTTTAAGAAAAAAATATCTTCTTATCAAATATAGTCTTTAAGCATTTCACTATTTTATAAATCCTTTTCTCTCTCTCTCTCTATATATATATATATATATATATGTATATATATATATATATATATATAATATAATGTCGAATCTCTTAGATTTTCAGATTACTATCAACAGTGGTACCGAAAATGGAATCATATTTTCGCAACAATATTCTGTTTGTTATCTTTCTTATGTTTATATGTATTAATTTTAAACATTTGGAATTATCAATGTGACGACAGTACAAAACAATCCATTAAAACTTCAAATTTTGCCTTAAATGAAAAGAATGTCATTAGGAAATATTGTAGTGTCACGGAAAAATGTGAAGTGATTTGTAAAAAATTAACTAGTGGCTTAATTATTGCTGATGAGTTAAGAAAATTATTCGAAAGTAATTCTTTTCAGGTAAGTTATTGTATTTTAAAGAAAAATTGTACTTTGTCAATTTTTTAAAAGTATAATATATTTTTATTTCTATCGAATGAACTAAAATAAAAAAGAAAAAGGATTTAATATAAATTAATCATTTAGCTTTACTATAAGGTTTTAGAATAGTGTTCATTAATCACTTATTGTGTGCTTTTATTATGAAGGCATGGCCATCGAAATGGACATCAGCATTTCGATATCAAATAAAGTGAACAATACATGATTATTGAATACTTTTAAAAAATCTGGGGTGTTAGAATAAAGTGATTCATTTAAGTTCAAATGAATTTTCCATAATATCAAAACAAATAATAAAAAATAATTTATTTTTATGAAACTATGAAATAATATTTACAAAAATTCGTTACAAAATATTTATTTTCTTATAAGAAATAACTGATTAAATATATTGATTTTATATATATATATATATATATATATATATATATATATATATATATATATGTATGTATGTATTTTCATACTAATTACAGATTAGATATGTAGTTAATAACTTTAGAAATTTGTTACTAATAAATTCTTTATAATTTCAGAAATGTTCAAAAACAATACCGTCTTTAAAAATAACGAACTCGACATTTCCTTCTGATACATTATCAAAAGAATTCTTACAAGTCGACGGTTATAGTTATCTGGAAGTAGAAATTGAATCATGTTATGTTAAAATAATCGATGAAAATGCATTTTCGGGTCATTCCATGTTAGATACGATCAATTTATTAATTCAGAATGGAGATTTTCTCAATATAAAAAATGGTGCTTTTCATATTCCAAAATTAAAAGAATTGAAATTTGAAAATATTAATGTTACAAATATTGAACCAAGGGCATTAGAAGGAATATCCAATCTGAATAGTTTACAAATATTGAAAACATGTCAAAATAATGATCTGTTAGAAAATATAACTGGAAGTGGGGATTTCACGTTTAATTTACTTTCAATTGCCGATATACGTTATAATACTCTTAAGGTTAGTATGGTTATTTCTTTTAATGGATATTATTAATAGAATTGATTTGTGCAAATAAATAGAAAAATCTCTTACTGTATAGATCCATAAATTTAATTATATCGCAGGCATTTAATCTTATGAAAATGTACTAAAGGCAATAATAATGAAATAAATTTTCGTATACATATGTACATAAATAAAAATATAAAAAATTTTGAAAAAATAAACACTTACTTAAAATAGAATATTAATTAAAGTAAACATAAACATAATCCTTAATACTATTCGTAAAATAAAATATATATAAACAATTTTTTTAAACTGCTTTAAAGAATATTAAGAATAAACGATTTATAAAATAATTTAATGCTTATTTTATTATTGTCTCTTGTATTATTTTTCTCAGGTAATAAAAGAAAAAACCTTCTCCAGTTTCGTTAATGTAATATCTTTGTACCTGGCTTCATCAAAACTTGAACGAATCGAACAAAGAGCGTTCATTAATTGTCAAAAACTTCAACAACTCGATATCTCTGATAATTTATTACATACTCTTAGTAGTGATGTGTTTGCATTTAGTATTGTAACACCACTTCACATTAAAAACAATAAATGGAACTGCAACTCCGATTTAGTTTGGTTTTGCGATTGGAATATTCTAGATATAAATGAAACTTATTGTTCAGCACCGAAGTCAGAAGATGGAAAATTAATTAATGAGAGTGTATGCTTATTCACACCAACTGAAAGTATGTTATTTTTAATAAAATCATTTAATAAATCAATAATTTATGTTTTTTAAAGAGTTTTTAAATATATAATTATTCATTTTTATGGTTTTTAATGAATTAGTTGAAACTTTTATTTATATATTGGGTTGTATCATATGAAATGTCGAATTTTTGCATAGTTGAAAACCCATCATCATTCTATTAAGTCGTTTTTCCTGTACCTTTTGTAAATTGAACTTTTAATTATTTTCGTAAAGAATGTTTATTATCAAAATTGAGTTTTAATTAACTGCCTCGATATTTATTTTTAATTGATGTTTGTAATAAGATATTTTCGAAAAAAATTCAAATATTTTTTTGTATCGTTACAAATTATATACAAATACGTCTGAAGTAGCTCCAAATATTAACTTTTCATTCGACGAAAGAACAATTAATAAACACACTATTAAAATTTAGTATGAAAGGTGTTGTTTAGACAATCAAAATATTTTTAATTAATCTCATTGAAGATCAGCTAATGATATTGACCATTTAGTAGATATTGTTAAATTTGATCTTTCTGAAATTGAGTTCCATCTTCAGGAATTTGATGTTTTTTATTATTTATAAATCAACATTTTAATATTATTGTTAAGGATTAAAAAAAAAAACTAAAAAATGTGTTTCCCCTAAATTTAACAAAATTCAATAATTGCCATATTTTCAAATATGATTTTCATTGAAAAAATGAACGTTTCTTAAAACAAAGTTGTTATTTGTGATCATAATTGAAAAATCATAATCTAGATAATAGCTGAATACCAAAGAAGCCTTAAAACATGTTACAAAAGATTTTGGTAATTGTATGGATGATCCATTGAAGGAATCATTTATCATTTATTTCTTAATATTGCCAATATGAAATATTATCGAATTTACCTTAATTCCAGAATATTTCGCCAACAAATTTTCATCTTTAACAGCTCTGATTCATTGTTGTACAATAAGTGCTCTTTAAATCGAAACGAAATCATTTAAACGTTTGAAAAATTCATTCCATCAAAATCAAGTCTTGTTCAAGAAAAGTATATACATATTTACTTTAGAATCCAGGTAGAAGAATATAATAGAAGAAATTAGATTTTATTTTGATCGATAAAATAGGTTAAAATTTCGTTTAAAGTATTTATTTTTTTAAAAAAATTAGACATTTCATATCGTACAACCGAACATTTTTTTTACATTATTTCATATGATTTTATGTAAATTTTTATGTTGGCAATAAAATGGTAAAAAATGAATTTGTAAACCAGTATTGAATTTAATACAATAATATGCATATATTTCATTTTAATTATGTTTTCTGGTTTCAGCAACTTCATCAACGCAAAAAATACCAGTACACTGTAATGATGAATTGTTATACGTTTACAAAGAATTCTTAAATCCCATAAAAGTCCGATCTGAAATAACAACTTCTAAAATTATTCATTTTAATGTGACAAAAAAAAACCCGACTGGTAATGAAATTGAATTTTTGATCGTTTTTCCTGACGAATCAACACCGTATACATTGATTTGGTTTCAAGAGAACATTGATTTCGATGCTAACTCCAGTTATACTGAACCGACGAACGATAAAATAGGATGTATTTTAGCAATGTCAAATTTTACGACGATTTCTTTAGAAGATCCAAAAGAAAATTACATTATTTGTGCTACGACGGATATAGACATACTTCCGTCACCATTTTCATGCCGTTTTTTGGAAACAACAATGAGCAATGATTTCGATACAAATAATCCTGGATATAATTCGATTTTAATTATAAGCTCGGCAATTTTAATCTCTTCGATATTTGGTTTTGTTATAGGAACTTTTCGACGTTATTCTCGAAAAGAATCTTTGAATAATGTAGAATTGTGTAAAAAGGAACACGAATTTGAATTACATCAGAATGATACTATTCGTTATAAAAATCCATTCCCAACACATCATTACGAACAATTGGTTTTCGAATCGCCGAAATATGAGATACCTAGACGTTTTCCTAACTTACATCGCAGTGAATCTGATTGTAGTATTGGAACTGTATATATAACACCTTTAGAACCAACACCATATGAACTTCTTGCATGGAAAATTAGCCAACAGTATAATTATAGGGATAATTCTTCACCACCTCCACTTCCACCACATCCGTTACGAAGAACAGAAACAATCTCTACGCAGAGTATAAAATCTTTTTTATCTAATAATGATTATAATTTAATATAACATTTTTGAATATCAAACATTGAACATATAACCAACTATATAAATACACTTTTTATAATATTAAATCTCTGGAAAATAGGCAAGGTATATAAATTTTTATCTTATTTTGTTTTGGTTAATAAAATGTTAATCTTTTACATTTAATTTAACTACTTGACAATTACACAATTTTGAATTATTTTAAAATAAAATAATTTCGAATATAAAATAATAAGTAATTGTTATATTCACTAATGATTTAACTTAAATTTTCAATTTATAATATTTTTTTGAAGTACATAAAAAATAAATATTAATTTATAAGTTTTCTCGTAGTAAATTATTTACTGTTTTTTTTATTAATTTTACGGATGAACGAACAAATACGGGATTTCATTTTTCTTTTTATCAGTGTTACATTTAATGTAAATTTATACATTTGATATAATTTATATAATATATTTTAAAAATACATATTCTTTTTTAATACACCCACAATTTTAACAGAGATTTATAAAATGAAGTTATTTCTAATACCAGCATTATTTTTTTTGTGTTATACCTGCAAATCTCATTTAGAATGCAAGAAATTAAATTGAATAATTCTATTATTTTTAATGGCGAATTTTTTTGTACTTTATAAAAAAACTACTACTGTTCAATTTGCTACTACGGAAAATTCATTCTAACGTAAATGAATCATTTTATTAGTTAATATGCATTTCGATGATCGTGACATTATTATAATTTTGCATTATTTTAACATTTTAATAACTAATTGGATTTAACATTTTCAACGATTTAATGTTCTTATACAATTTTGAACTAAAATTGAATGTACAGCAAATATAAAAAATTGTATACTTCATATTATTTTTAAAAAATATTACGTACATTGTGTGACATAATATAAAATAAAGAACATTACTTTTCATTCAGCATTGTGGAGCTGATTTACTTTCACTCATTCTAATAACATAACATTTTATAAAATTCCAGTAATAATTTATTGTTTTTATTTGTTGATGTGCATTTATCACACTATCCTTTTATAATATAGCACTCTAATATTGATTACATAATTATTGAAATTCTTCTTACAGAATAAAGTTAGCCAGTAGTTACTGATTACTTTTATAACATCGATGATCTGAAAAATATAAAATGAAATAAAACAATATATTTATATATATTTTATTTTGTATAAAAAATAATCAAATTGTACATTTATTTTATTGATAACAATTAATTCTTGAAATTTGTCGATTAGGAAAAGTAACAAATTTTATAAAACGCACTCTAATTCTAATTATACCCAATACCGTACGGATTTCGTTAAAAAAATGTATAAACTAAACATGTTTTAATCCTGATTGTTTCCAATGTTGTAAAGTTAAAATCTGCGTCCAATTGAAACACCATAAAATAAAATAAATTACTTGGTAAAGAAAGAAAATTTTCAGTGCACGATCCAACACATACAAGCTAAAAAAAAATTGAAATATATTTATAAATATTAGCAGTTTATTTAAAAAGTAATAGGTATTTTTAAATATTGAATATCTGTTGAAATAATTAATGAGTTTTAATCGTTTTTCATTTCTTATTTTTTCCAAATTGGATAATCTAAAATTACAATTTGAATACGAAATAAATATTGGAAACTTACAATTTATATAAAATTTTCGCTTTTGGAATTGTCGAAGGGTCTTCTTTCATACAGTATGTTCTTGCACCCAGTATCGCTTTTCGCATATAAGGATCGATATCTAAATTAACATTCTTAATATAAAATGTTTCTATGTCGTTCTTATTCATGTTATCAGACAGTGACAGAAAGTTTTTATTATCAAATATCCATTTTCGTAAAGTAAAATACTGTAGCACTTCTAATCCAACACTAATCCTTTTTTGAATACGTACCATGCTATAAATTAATAAATCTGTTTTAAAAAGTTTTCCGATAGAAGTGAAATATATAATATTTTCAGCTAATTATATTCAAAAAATATTATTTAAAAAAAATAAAAAATGATTTATGTTGATACAAATCGATTCTAAAAAGCTGTTAATTATAAATGATACATACGCATTTTAAGTTTTAATGTTATTTTTAATATAAATAAAGAAAATTAATGGATTTGAATATTACAAACGATAAATAAATATAATTGATTATTAATTATTATTTTCGTATACAACATTTATTTTCATTTTTAAACATTTACGATTTAAATAAATGAATTTAATAATCAAGGACAAGCATAATGTGAAGTAATTTCTAAACTAAAAATAAAACGAAACGCGACATCAATTTGTAAAAAATAAATAATTTCTATTAAAGACTGTAATTATTTACACGCAGCACCGTAAGGCACTTTCGATCAGAAACATTTGTAAATTTACAATATCGTCGATTTAAAAGTAATAGTTAACTATATACTTTTTATACGATTAACTAATTATATTTTAAGTATCGTTTTTTTATTACTTTTATTGGCGTTTTAATATTGCAGTTATTTTATGACATTGGAATAAAAATTAATTGCGATAAAATTTATTTTTACATTTGTTTCTGAAAAATAATTATGCACTTTGAAGAATTTAAATTATTATATAAGTTCTAAAAATAATGACATTATTAAATGATGCTAATTTCATACATTTATAGAAATAATTCCATGACCTTTCAAACGGCATTTATTTTTAAATTCAAATCTCTAGCATATAAAACAACGTTTATATTTAAAATTTATTTTTCAATTTACATATTATTAAAAAATTCAAACAATAAGTACAATAAATATTTTACTCCAACATTAAGATTTTATAAAATTATTCAATAATTACTTATTGTTCGAGTTATTCATCGGTGTAAATTTTGATGGTCATGTTTTATTTTCAAAATTCCGTTTAATAAATTTATGAAAAAATAATTATTGAACATTTTTATAAAATTTTCTGGTGTTGGGGTGAATTATTAGTTTGTATTGGAAAAAATTGCCAGAAAACCAAAACGAATAATACGTTAAAGTAACAATTACAGAAAATTGTTAAATATCTTGGTTATTTAAATTTATTAATACGTTTACTATTTAAATAAATGTATCTGAATAATACGATAAAAAAGCATTTAAATGCACACAAATCTGAAATAAAAATTTTGATCCAATCTTCTGTTGTTATAGCTAAAAGATTTTGATAATGAAGATTCATTATTGCAGCTTGAAGTTATTTGAATCAGCTTACGATTCCACACTTCTCGTGCCTACTTTAAATCTATTCAATTCCAATAAAAAGTGTATAAACTGTGACTTTATTTGAAATTAGAGTTCAGATTGAACTGGAATTCAAATTTATAGATGCAAGGTGAATCGGTTTTTAAATTTTAAATTAAATCACGTAACTTAATAGATGTAAAATATGTTTTAATAACAAACTACAATATGATCATTTGAATATGACTTTCTTAATGACAATTTGTAAAAAATAAAATACTTTAAAAATATTTCGAATAAATATTTTTGAACGAAATAAAATTTAAAGTTGTGATGAATGTAAAATATTTGTAGAATATTTTTCTGATTAGTCTTATTATCTTTATGTTCATACGTAATTTTAATTTAAATAAAATATTAAGATTGTAAAAACAAATTAGGTGTATTTTTATCCAAACTAGATTTATTTAAGTCTACTTATCTTGTAAATTATATAAAACATTAAGATTACTATGTTGGTCATCCTGAGCATCAATCATTTGATAAAAATACATTTAATATTGTTTGAAATGTCAAATGTGACTTAGTAATACGACTAGGAAAACAAACATTTTATCAAAATTTAGATAATACATTATTGTATTTTAAATAATAAACTAATGAACATATGATGACGACATTTAAAATTGCAATAGTTAAAAATAATTCAAGACTTAACGGTCTGAGGAATGGAAATGGCTTCTATGTTTTAGAATATGAAGAGAGAGAGACCTTTTTTCATCGATCTCTTGTTAGAATTTGAAGTAGTGAGTATGAGTTCAATCTTTTTATAATTATATTTTTAAAAAACAGAGTAAACTGTTAGATCAAAAATTGTTTATCTTTTCGGGGTACATTTGTCTCTATTTCACTAATTTAATCAATGTTACTCTAAATTATTTTAATTGTAATGTGCTACTGTATGGTCCATATAGTTCTGGTAAGTCATAGTAATATCACTTGTTTAAATTAAAACACTTATTTCTGAGAGAAGAACAATTTTCGTCATATGAAGAAATGAAGAACCTGGTAGCACAAATATTCAAAGATTTTTTAATAGAGATACTCCTCTAGTGTTAGAAATATATATATATATATATATATATATATATATATATATATATATATATATATATATATATATATAGAAGAATAAAGACTATACTAAAAAAATTATAATAGTATATCATATGTAGAATTTGTTATTTTTTTAAAAAAAAAAACAAATCCAATTTCATCTTACATAATAATTTTAAAATTATCCTTAAAAACGAATTATAGAATTATTTTATTTGATCAATTATGAATATCTGTATATAAATAAGGATTATTTTTTGTAATGAAATATAATAATAATATATATACATACATATGTGTGTGTGAAACTTACAATCGCTTCTGCATAAATATAAGCATTAGAAAATCGATGAAATACGCTGGTAGAATATGACAGAAAAACACAATGATCGAATGTATGAATCGGTTCGTTCGAATGTCACCATCTGGGTACCAAATTAATGGCCATCCAAAAGGAATTTCTTTCAGTGCTTCTTTACCTTTTGTGAGTACATCACCCCAGGTATAGTTTATTAAATCACCTGATGTCATATTATAAACAGGGGTTGAGTCGAATCTACGATAATTTATTTTTACTGTATTTTTTTTAAATTGTTAATTTTAAAATAGCTTTTTATATATAATATTTTTTCCCAAAAAATACACATTCATAAAAGTTATTTATAGATATTTCTCACGTTACTTATAAGAAATCTGGACAATTATAATCATTTAAAAATTGATGAAAAAAATTATTTATCATACTTTCAATGAATTTAATTCTAATAAATTCGAATTAATAGTAATTTCATGTACATCGTCAACACATTATTATAACAAAAAAAATTTCTAAATACTCACGAACTGGTTGCCCTGCGCCATGCAGCAACAATAAGGGCATTGATAGCAGCATCTACACAAATTACTTCTGCCTTATTTGATGCTTCAGCTAACATTGAACGAATTACACCTTTTCCAGATGCCACTAATATACCGACAGGTCCGTTTAAAGAATCCACCCAACCAGGTATTGGTTCATATATAGCAGGAGTCACTTAAAAAACACATTTATTTAAATCATTTGTCAGGTTAGCATTTTTTACACTTTTTTAAAAATTTTAATTATTGTTCATATATGTAATACAAAATCAAATTTTAATAATAGTATTTTTTTACTTTTACATATTACACATTTATGCGATTTAATTTTTTATCGTTAAAGTCTATACTTATTTGTTTTATTTTCTTTTGATTTAAATTTGAAAATCATTTATACATTTTTTTTTATAAATAATAACACTCGAATTATTTTTATTCCTCTTTGATTTTCTTCTTTATGCATCTGTTCTTTATTAATAATAAAATATTTATTAAACAATCAGTTTTTTATTTCTATTTTTTTTTTGGGGTGTGACGAATAAAATTTTGTAAATAGTATTTCTCTTTTATGTCTATAAATATTTATTTACACTCTATATTTATAAACCTGATATTATATTAAAATACTAAAAAGTTTGTAACGGATTAAATGAAGCTAATAGATTCATTCAAAAAATAAATAAAATTAATTTCTCTAGATCTTGAATGATTTATAATACTTAAAATTAATATGTGTATATATAATAAAATTCCATTGTTTTACACAATTTTTAAATTACTTTTAGAATATATTGGTGAAAGTGATTACATTTTATGATTTCTTTACGTTTATTTTCACTAAACCCATTAAAATTTGCAAATAAATTGAAATATTTAAAAAATCTTATCTCTGTGAAAGTTTTTTAAAAAATTAATAAATATCAACAAATAAAATTTTCCTAATTATCACATTTATTCATCAAATCTTTTAGACCACTGTGAAAGACAATTATGATTTTTATCGCCATTGAATAAATAATTGTGTAGTTCGGTTTCATTTTCATTTATATGTGATTTTTGTAAATTAAATTACGTTATTACATATCTTTTAATTTAAATTTAAGTAGAAGGTTTATATTATTATAGCTAGAAAAATATTCGTTTAATTGAGTATTCATATACATAATCCTGTTTATAATTAACATATTTTAATTAAATGTGTATAAATGTTTATAAAAAGTCATACTTTATAATTAGTTTGATTCTGATTTCACGTTATACTAGGTATTTGTAAGCTATTAATATGTAATTATGCATATATTTAATTCATTTCTCCAATATTATTAAAATTGTAAACATTTTTAATTACCTATTGAAGGTCTTGCTATTACTATTGGAATTTTGTCTTCATATTCGTTTACAATTGTTTCAGCAAGACGTTTTGAATAAGTGTAACAGTTTGGATGCGGTCCTAATAATCTAAAACAATATTTAAATTAATGTGATTTAAATAAAGTTTTGCTGTTTATATATATGAATTATTTTTTAATTCTATAGAAAAAAATCTCTGGAATTTTTTCCAAATTCGATTCACAAAAATCATTTATGAAATGTTTAAAAAATGAAACGATGAACTTTAATAAATTTATATGTGTATACGATATATATATATATATATATATATATATATATATATATATATATATATATATATACTATAAATATAATAAATAAAAAACCTTAAACATAATCACAGTCATTTATAATAATAACAATTTTTCAACTTTAAAAACTTTTCTAACTTGCTACTCAATGATTTTTTGAATTATATGTATATCTATGATCTTATTTTCAATTAATGAACTTATTATTACTGAATATACATTAATAATTTTTTTTTATTTTGAATTAGAAAATCTGTTTGAAAAATGTTTCAAAATAAGGATTATTAGATCGAGGATCAAAAAATCAAGCTATTTATTTAAAAAAAAAATCCTAAGGTTTTACCTTTTAAATATCTTTTCAAAGAGATTCTATCATGTACTAATTTAAATATTAAATTTTCCTGAAAACTTCATAAATGATTTTTTTAATGTAGTATATATTTTTTTATTTTAAATATAACATTTTTAAACTTAATGCCTTCAGCAATCAAAATAACTGTATTTATATTTTAATAATATATTTCAAATAAGTTTCAATTTATGATTTTAAATTTTAAATCAGTATTTTAATATTCAAAATTGTAATAAAATATAAAAATCAAGTCTATAAACTAATTTATTTCAAAAAAGGAAAGAATGTGTTTAAAAATATAAATAATTATATTTTATACAGTAAAGGTTTTTCGATTCAATTCTAAATTTTACATCTGTTAATAATATTCACCAAAAAAATTATTGATTTATGTATTTGTATAATAGCATTTAAAAACTGCCGCAGAACAGAACAATTATTAATAATGCAAGATTTATGCGGTCAATGTGAACCGATCATTGCTCAAGGACTACATGTTTTCCATAGTCTATAATAATTATATCCTGTCTTAATAGTTTTGGGTTAAATAGAAATTATATTTTTATATGAACTTACGAAATAATACATTCGATAGAAGTTTAATCCATTGATTTATTATGATACAAAATAACTGAGTACGAAGTTAATGAAATCATTATATCAATAAATATATTGTTTAACAAGGGGATATTTATTAAATTAATGAACAATGAACGATACGTTTTAGTTAACGATGGATACTTTATCGCATAAAGACAGGGCGTAACATACGAACATATTAAAGAAGTGTTAACAGTGCCCATGAGTGAAAATAGCGTTAACTGACTGGGGGATTTCTATAATAAAAATTTTCAAACTTCAAAGCAGAATGTGCTGTAGTTTATGTGTATACGTGTGTGTGTGCTGTATATATGTATATATATATATATATATATATATATATATATATATATAAACAAATTCATTGAAGTAGAAATTTAAATAAAGACAAAATGATTGAAATATAACACGAATACTAAATAAAAAATATTTGAATTATATAAACTCCTTTTTAAAAACAGACATTTTTCAACAAAATGAAAAAAAATCTACCTTAGTTTTTTTTTTATTTAGTAAATAATTTATTATATTATGAACTTTATTTAATAAAAATATTTTTTAATAATTCAAAAATAAAACTTAAATTTGGAATTGAATTTAAATCAGAAGCCAAAATACTAATTTTTTCAAGAACATTTTTAATTCCAATTTTAGGTTAATTGTATATTATAACTTCAATTTAATTCTACAATATTATTAAATATAATTTTTTTGTATCTATTTTTTTAACAAAAATTTTTTTTAAAAAAAGTATGTCTTCAATTTACTTGTATTAAAAAAAAAATAATATATATTCTCATTTTAATATATTTAAACATTTTCAGCCAAACTACTACAATTTATTCATTTTTTATAGCCTTTATCAATTTTTGGATTTTATATTAAATATTTTTAATATTTCATTTATAGTACAGGATATTTATATTTATATATATATATATATATATATATATATATATATATATATATATATATATATTAATAATTTTTTTTTTATAAATAAGAATATATTTTAATACTAATAATTTTCCAGATCAAAAGTAAAAAAATATATTGTACAGTTAAAAAAAATTATGATAATATATAAATATTAAAAAGTACTTGCTTTGGTGTAAGTAAGTCAAGTGTTTCATCATCAAATATTTCCAAAAGTGAAAATACATGTTTAGGTGGTAGTGGTGGTTCATAAACCTTTTCAGATAAGACATTTTCTTCACAATGACAAAACGCAGTAGATATGTGTAAGAACACCTAAAAATATATAAAAAATTAACTTTAATTATTCTAAACATAAAACTCAATCGTGCTTGTAAAAAAGGTCGCCTGAACTTGAGAGTATGTAATTTTAGAATCTGAAAGCGAACGAAGTAATTGCCAATCAAGATTTTTTCGATTTTATATTTTTATACAGTTTTATGAAATAATTTTTTCTAGGTTATATTTTTGTCAAATGCTATAAAGTATTTTTCTCGAATTTATATTTTTACTAAATTTTATGAAATATCTTTTAACGAATTTTACGAAATATTTTTCCAATTTTATATTTTCAATTGATTTTGGTTGAAACGTTTTTTTTAAAATTTTGTATAATTATCAAATTTTTCATTTACATTTTTTTATTTATACAAAATCAATTTTATATTTATTATTTCAAATTATACATAATATTATCTACTACTCTTTCAATTTCAATATTTGATAACAATTAATTTTTAAAATTGTTAATGTTTCTAAAGTACTGATAATAATCAAAGTTTAAGTACACAAATTTAATCTTTAAATTAAATATTACATCCTTAATTCAAAAAATGAATATTTAAGAACATAATTTGTATTAAAAAGTAAGTATAACGTTAAACACATTCAAATAAACCAATATTTTTCATCGAGATATTAACCTCTTGAATGTTATCAGTACTTAGAACTCTAGACAAAAGCACTTAATGTGTATTATCAACACTGTTAAGCGTTCAATTTTAATTTTATAATAATAACTTGAATATGATTTTAGTAATTCGTGTTGTTGAAAATGTTTACTTTGTAAATGTTTATCAAGATCAAATTATTCATTCATGATAGCTAAAAATATTGTTTTTTAGAATTCATAAATACAATAAAGAAATTTATAAAATACAAAAACTATTTGTACAACAGATGTGACTATTGTTGTAGCTTGAATGTACACAGCATGCGATTTGCTTCCAAGTGTCCCGCAGTCAAAGGGTCAATTATACAAATGTATTTAATTAAGTATTCAATATTACTTTATTAATTATCTTTTCAAATAATCTAATGAAAGTAAATTCATATATTTTATATATTTTCGTAATAATATGCATATACAAAATATAATAGATATAAAAATATATTCTTATAATTAATAGTTGAGTTGATTATAAATAAAATATCTAATACTGATCAATTAAAAAAAAATGTTTTATAATTATTGCTAAATAACTTTATCGCTATTTGAATAGAAACTACTTTTATCATAATAATAGAATTTTAATTGAATATAAATATATTTTATACAATTAGAAATGTATATAGACAAAAAATGTATAATAAACCATATAAAGCTGTGAATATATATATATATATATATATATATATATATATATATATATATATATATATATATATATATATATATATATATATATATATATAAAATCACAATTTATTTTATTTTCTCTTTTCAAGTTTGCAAATAAATTTCATTACGAAAATATTCTTTATTAACAAAATATCTTTTTTATCTAATATTAGTTATTTTTATGACTTGATAACTCATTTGCCCACGAGAAATAATTAATGAACTAAACAAAATGGTACAAAAAGTGTAATTATTTCTCAACATTTATCGATGAATACATATAAAAAAATCTAGTTTATGAATTTAAACTACATGAAAAATAATTACTAAATTTTTATTTGTACAATAAAAACAAAAAGTAAATTTTAAAGATAATTTTTATTATTTATAATATTGAATTATCTATAATGAATTGATAACACCTTTTTAATTCTATAAATGCTTATTTTTGTGAAAATAAAAAATAACTATTTCAAAAATAAGATATATCTCTAATTCTGAAAAATTATTTCATAGAAATTAGTTGAATAATAAATATAATAATAACTGAATTATTATGAGATAAATCAGTAATTATATATAATTTTATCTAATCATTTAAATTTTTTTTTCGAAAGTAATTTCAAACACTAATATTATTTCTCTAGTAATTTCTATACCACATTTACTTATTCATAAAAAATAAAACTTTAAATCTTCCAATACATAAAATTACCTTTAAATTTGAAAACTGTGTACAGAATTCAATAACTCTTTTTGTGGCCATACAATTATTATTGACAGCAGCACGAAATCCAGCTTCTAGACGTAACGAAGCTGCACCGTGGAAAACAACACTAACTTCATTTTTCAAAAGTTGGACATCGCTTGCTTTTATTCCTAATCCTTCTTTTTCAATATCGCCGTCAATTGCTATTAATTTTTTTAATAAATCGGGATTTGTTGTCCGAATTTTATCAAAAATCTATAAAGTTATATTTTGGCTGATTAGTAAGTACATAAATCGGTTATATATTAAATAATAAATAGAGTAAGAAATTTATTTAACAATCGAAAATTGTTTTATTAATATTATATAATTAATTTTAATTAAATTATTCGTTAACTTATATTAACATTCTATAAATAATTAAAAAAGTAATTCAAATCCATTAATCTCAGAATAATATATTGAGTTTTAAAAATATTTTAATTTTTGTTAAATAAGACAAAAATTCAGATTTAAACTTTATAACAATTTTTTGAATCTGTATTAATTTTTTTAAATAATCAAATTACACAAAATGATATTTTAATACTGAGAAAAATGTTTTTTATGATATTTTTTCATGGTGTACAATATATATATATATATATATATATATATATATATATATATATATATATATATATATATATATGTATATATATATATATATATATATATATATATATATATATATTACTAAAAATAAACATATCTGTTGAAGTAATCAATGTATAAAATTTACAACAGCAATTAAATGTTGCCAAAAATATTTTTGGCACCAAAACTGAGCTCTAATATTATTCATAATACGTTTCCATAACTCATATGATTTTTACATTATTTACAAATCTTTGTGTTTGAGTTTCATTGATGTACTTCTATGTTATAATCCTGAAATTTTCAGTAATAATTATTTATTTTAATTAATCATTTTAAAATATGTAACGAAATATTATTAATATTTTTGTGTAAAATATCAAATATAATTGAGCGTCGACTTAAAAAGTTTTTCTAAAAAAAATATATAAAAAGAAGAAATATATAAAATTGTCGCTAATTCATTTAAAATATGTAGGTTTCTTCTGATTCTATACACAGATGCAATTACGTATAATATTCGTAATTACACACACAAATAACATGTCTTGACAAATATTATTTGTGTAAGTATAATGTGACAAAATGTATATTAAAGGATATTTTTATACTGTGATTACATAAGATGTATACATTGAATAAATTTCTGTTTAAAATATCTAAAATAAAAAATATAACTTTTTGAAAAAAATACATACTGAGATTAGTAAACAATTTTTATAATAAATAAATATTAATATATCTTGAGAAATAGCTATAAAGTTCAGTAATATAATTATTTATACAATAAGAAAGTAAATTTGTTTTACTTCTTAATATTTATTTTGAATATATATTGTTCTGTACATATTTATACACACCTATTTAAATATATATATATATATATATATATATATATATATATATATATATATATATATATATATATATATATATATATAGTTGAATAATTACCTGTTTGCTTTTGTAAAAAATAACATACCGGTAATTTTATAATTTCATCTCGACGTTGTGTACATGAAAGACCACGTTTACCACGAAGCAAAATATACACTCGATTAATTTTTGGGCAGGCTCGTATTAATTTTTCGACCAATACTTTACCCATAAATCCAGTTCCACCGGTAATAAAAATACTTTGGTTTGCATACCAACTTGCAATGTCACTATTATCCATTTTTGAAAATTAGCGTAATTAGTTCTGAAAATAATACAAAATATAAGAGTGAATGTTTATATATATATATATATATATATATATATATATATATATATATATATATATATAATATCCCTAAAATCATTGTTTATATATTTATCAATATTAATTAAAAATATTTATATTAACGTAAAATTCCATGAAAATGTATTAAAAATATTTTCACTTTTACTAAAATTAATATCGATTTTTGTTATATATTTCTATTTTTTACTTAATTATTTTATAATAATTTTTTCTTACATTATTATGAAAATTTTTTTTTTTATAAAGAAAATGTTAATAAATTCCAAAAAATTAAATTGAAATTTATTATAATAAATACATAACTTTTACATATAGTATTTTATTATATATATATATATATATATATATATATATATATATATATATATATATATATATATATATATATATATATTGTACGTTAGTAAAATTTCAAGCTACTTAAAGTCGTGAAAGTGTTTTTGGAAATAAAGTGAACTTGTAGTTTTTATAAATATCGTTTATTTATCAGTGACACATTACGACTCCGTCGAATGATCGTATATAGATTGACATACATTCTTAAATAATAAATAAATAAATAAAACTTTATTGATATGAGTTGGCATAAATTTTTCTTAGTATGGATATAATTTGGTGTGGTGTGTAATCTGTTAAGATTTTGTACCAGTATATGTAGGTGAGTGCAGGTGTGTTCGTGAGTGTTTTGTTTGTTTGTGAAGGTTTTTTACGGGAAAATTGTCAAAAAACCCGTTTGTTCCTGATTTTTTTTTAAAAAAACTAACTTAAACTAATTTAATCTAACTTACATTCTTCTTTGCTCGGCGTATTTATACCAATATTGCAGGTATAGTTTATTGTTATACTAATAGTTTATTGCTATTCCTTCTTAGAGAAAGAACAAGTACCGTTGTGTCTTTAAACTACGAACAATTACACCCTGTTTTAGTGTCGAAGGTTTATAGACGGAAAACTGATTGTATGCCCTGTTTCCAGGCACTGTCAACCGTTAACTTGCGTGGTCTTTGAATACACTTAATCTTTGTTCTGCCAGATGTTATTTCGACCACTCTGATTTTTGCTACACAACATCCCCCCCCCTTTGAGAGGGTACCGAATCAATCACAAGTATCGCATTCACGGTTTATCTTTTTTCACTTTCACTTTGGGTTACACTTAATTTTTAATGTCAATAATTAAAAGTGCAAGTTGTTTTACACCTTATTGAGTTCCATGTTATATTATTGTCAATTTCAGATAAAATGACACGTTTAGTATAAGTGTTTTTATTTCGAATAGGTCTGACTGAGTATGTGATACCATCCTTTCTCGCGTCCCAGTGAATACCGAGGGTATTTAGAATCTTCGAATCTTCTACTTGAAAACACGAATTAATCGCATTATTAGGTAGTCCATGAAGAATTGTTGAATCATTTGAGGTCCACCGACGAATGTTGAATTTACCACGCTTGAATAAATTCGTTATTTCGTCTCTGATCTCACGTGCTTCCTCGAGTGTATCAGAACCTGTGAGGGGATTATCAACGTATAAATCGTTTTTTAAGGCTACTGCGGCTCGCGGAAACTTTTCGCATTCGTCATCAGCCCGTTGATGTAAGCATCGAATGGCTAGGAGGGATGCTGGGGCTACTCCAAACGTGACTGTGTTATATTGTGACGTTCGAATCTTGTCATCGATTGTCCACAAGATTCGCTGATATTTGCGATCTTCTTCGCGAACTAAGATCTGTCTGTACATCTTCTCGATATCTGCTGTCCGTACGTACGTGTAGAGACGGAATCTGAGAACTAGATCGAAAAGATCATCTTGAATCTTCGGACCCAACATCAAACTGTCATTCAAAGAGATGCATGCATCAGAGTTTGCAGATTGGTCAAAAATTATCCGTAATTTAGTTGTAGAACTGGACTCATTAATAACCGCCTGATGAGGCTTATAAAAAACATCATCCTTATCAATCTCATCAGAGATCAATGACATGTGCCCTAGTTTCAAATCCTCTCGTATGAAGTTATTATATTTGATCTTCAAATTAGGATCTCTTTGAAAACTATAAATTAATGAGGTTAAGCGTTTAATCGCTTGGTTATATGAAGAACCAAGTTTCGTAATCGTCTCTTTGAAAGGCAAGGCCATTATGTACCTGCCAGTATTATACGTTTGTATGTGGCGCTGAAAGTGCTTTTCGCATTCAAGCTCTTCAGCGGACATAGGTGTACGTGTGAAGCCTACGTTCAATTGTCAGATGCGTGTTAATAATTGTTCGCATTCTGAATCATTGCCATCAGTAAATAACATAGCATCTTCAGTTTGTTTTTCATTTATTCTATTATGAAATATCCTTTTATCATTGAGCGTTCGATACGTTTGATATAGATCGGATTCAGTATAACTGAATGCGTTGTGATAATTTTGAAGCGTTTTAGATCTGCTAGTGCCAAAGAAATGATCGACAGTTGATGCAAGTGTCGAACCTGCACCTGATTTATTCGGCAATGTAAACAAGTTCAACGGCGATATCCATATCGACAGAATTGCATTATTCGCCGCGACTGAACGTAATCGAATCGGATTGACAAATGTGTCGTAGAACATTAGCTGCCAGGTCTTGAAAATGTCTGCATGATTCACTTGTTGGTTGCCAGCATTAACGATACTCGACATCCACTTTTCTTCGGCCTTTTCACATCCGAAATGTACGCTTAAGAATGGCCAATGGTGGAAAATTTCTAATGGTGCCTATATGTTTTTTTTATTTCTAACGCCAATCACTAATAAATTACATTAGTTTTTTTGTAGAAAATTTGTACATAAAAATATGTTCTAAATTTGTCATTAAATATTATATAAGAAAATATTGAAGTCATTTATAAATATATAATAATTTTTAACAGTTTTTTCACCAAATATATTTTATTAAATATAAGATTATTAGATGATTTTTTATAATAATTATTTTATGAATTATTATGATATTTATTATAATTAAGAATTGAATTATTTCATAATTTACATACATATATACACATACGAGGATCGTTTGATAAGTATGGTAAATTTATTTGTTGTTTAATTTATTTAATTAATTAATTTAATTAAAATTTTCAATTCAGTTTTTCTTACTTTTTTACCGTACTTATCAAACGACCCTCGTGTATATATATATATATATATATATATATATATATATGTGTGTGTGTGTGTGTGTGTGTGTGTGTGTCTGTAAAAGATAACTAAAGCAAATGAGATGATTTAGTTCAATAAAAAGAAAAACAACCTACAATACTAAATCTTTTTAAATGATTGAATAGATCTTTTAAATTAAAAAATATTTATCAAAGTCGATTTTAATGAATATTATAAAAATGAAAACGACCATAAGTCAAAAATTACAATAACAAATTTAGAAGTAACATTGATAAATATTTTAAATTCGACCAAACCTATAAAGAGGTTCAATCTCATATTCTAAAATCATTCTCATTTTTAGTTTGCTATAGGTAATTGTTTATGATTACTAGAATCTCTATCATTAAACCGATGCATCTTAACCACATGTATTATTGCTTATTTAAAATTTACAAATATTCACAAATCTGAATAACTCTAAATAACAATAAAAAATATTGAAAAGAATAATTGGTTTGGTATTGAAGATAATTACTTTTTTTAAAAAATATTCTTCTGCACTACAAGATGTTATAACAATATTTAATAATCACTGATTATTTTTTTAATAATGAATTTCAATATTCGTGCCATCAAAAAGCATCATTATACAATTTATGAATAATAAATGATTATTTGATATTTCATTAAATATTATAGTGCGATATATGTGTTATTTTTTACAATATATTGTAATTAAATTTCTGTCCAGTTGTTTTATACATAAATTAAAATTATTATATTTTTTTGTTCACTTTATAATACATTTTTATTTTTTTAAGTGCAATTATAAAGTCTTTTTTATAAAAATAAATCTATATTTTGTTTATAATAAAAATGATTCATACTCAAAAAGTATGAAAATTTATAAACATAAATTAATCTGGAATTTCAAATATACTTTAATTCTTAACAAATGTTTAATACACTTATTTTTAATTTTTGCAATTATTTGTATATTGAATAAAATATATAAACAAATTCCAATTGATTTAAAAACTAAAATATTCATGTGTGACATTATTTCAAAATATTAAAATGAAATCGACAGAATAATCAAAATAATTTATTTTTTTATTATAATTGATATAATATCTATTTTATACTCTAATATTATATTTTGGTACTTATTAATATCTATTTGAAATCCGTTGTGTTATTAAAATGTTATAGCCTCTAGCCTTATTACGAAACTCTTCTCTGGCAATAATATATAATTAAATGCATATGAAAAACGTCTATTTACATTTGATCAAAATAACACTTTTTCCTTGGCCAATAATTTCTTTTACGAGTAGGGCCGTATGGTAAATAAAATTGATACAATATCTTGATAATAATATATTTGTCGACATAATAAATTAATAGTAAAATTGTAAACTATATTAATTTTAATATCTAGTTAATGTTCGGTAGCATTTTTTCGGACATAATTTTAAATCGTTAAAAACAGCTATAATCATTTATTAATTTTTATACACAGTTGCTTACAAACAAGTTTTGTTACTAAAAAGTGTATTTGTACATTTTTACGCAATAATTTCGTCGAAGTCAACAAATCATTTGTCGAAGGTTTCAGTTTGAATATTTTACATGTGTTAAATATCAAACGTGTATAACAATTATTTAACATTATAAAAATACACTTTTATTTTGATTAGTTCATTTTTAAAGATAATTTCATTTAATCAAATCAAATTTGCTTGTTATTTTTATTTAATTAAATTATTTATGAATAAACCATAATCATATAATTTAATAATATATGATTTTAGTATATCTTTTATAAATGTATTTATTCATATTATTGCTCAACTGTATTATTAATTATTAATTATGTTATTTTATGTCGAATAAACCTACAAAAATATTACTTATTATTTCTAATGTCTGATTTCATTAGTACGGTATTTATTAATGCGTTTTCATAATTTTCAATGATTTTTTTATCATATATTTTCATTGTCATTTATTATTATTTTGTTATTAATACTAAATTTAATATCTTTATACTCATATATACACACATTATGCGTATATATATAATATAAATAGATAGATAAAATAGATAGATAAATAGATAGAGAGTTGCCTAGAAAAATATTAAAACAAATCAGTCATGGTCACTCAATGATAAATTATTTTGATATCTAACTGAATAACCTTTTAAATCAATAATATACTGTTATCTAATTTTCATCAAATTCAGTACTTTTCTAGTTTTAGATAAATTAATTTTATTCCATTCGTCCTTCAAATAGTTAACTAAACTCTGCATGTTTTAAATATTATGTTTTCACAGTAAAGACTTGAATTCATTTCACAGGCACTCGGTAGAATTTTCATACGATTATTATCGAGGTACATTGAGGTATTTAAGAGTAGTATATTTATTTTTAATAATATTCTCCAAACAATTCGGATGTTATTGAAATGGAAATAATATATTCAAGATCTAATTTCAAACATATTCGTTTTTAGTAATATGACAAATAAATTACTTGCCCTTAAATTATGTTCATTAATTAATTATTGAACACTTTTATAAAATTTTATTCAGATGAGTGATTAAGTAATGTTAAAATGACTTTTGCTCAATATCAAAAATATTTTTTTAAAATATTTATATATATGTAATTATCCAAGAATTAGAAGGAAAATATATAAAAAACGAATTCTATTTGAAAGAAAAATAAACTTTTTTTTAAAAAAAAATTCACGATAATGTATTTTTAAAACTTAAATCATTTCTTTCTGGAAAAAATATTTACATTTTTGTAAATACAATTTTTAGAGTATTTTGGTATTTTGAACTTTTGACAAATTTTACTTAAAAGGAACAGAAATAAGTATAACAAATATGTATACTTTAAACAAAAACACAAACATGACGTAAATGTAATCGTAAACATAATTCATTCTACGAATATATTAAAGATACAATTCCATTTTTTTAAAAAAAAAATACTTATCATTTATCATATGATGAATTTTCTCTATAATCTATAAAATGATATTAATTTATCGATAAAACTTAACAATAATTCTAATTCAAAAATAAAATACTATTAACTGTACATATGTGTGATAATTAAGTCGTTTTAAACGTTTTTTTCATTTTAACCTGTATGAATATAAATTAATTTTTGTAATTTAATAGTGAAAGATAAACTAATTTAAAGAATATTTCATCAAAAAGGTCAGATAATTGCATTTGAAAATAATGTTATTTAATTGTGATATTTAAATTATATATATATATATATATATATATATATATATATATATATATATTATATTGTGCAATATTTACACCATTTAATTGTTTTCATATTTGATTAAATTAAAAACATTGTTAAACATTTTTGTAATTGGTAAAGTTAAAAAATATTTAATTATTAATTTTTGAATTCGTATGTAATATATTTATATAAAATATAATAATATAATGAATTAATAATAGATAATTAACAAAGAAAAATTATCAGTGTGTACTTAAAAATAATCTTCTTTAAAAATACGTAATTATATTTTACATATTGTTCTTAATTCATCTTAAATATCTTACTTAAAATTAAAGTTGAAAAAACATTGCTAAACAAATTATATCAAGTATTCTATTTTTACAATATTGTTTATTTTTTTTTTTTATAATTTCTTAGTCAAATAAATAAATTTTACTTTTATTTCAAGTGTATTTAGAAAACTTTTACATTTGCTAATTATATATCTAAATAACACTACTATATATATATATATATATATATATATATATATATATATATATATATATATATATATATATGTATATGTGTGTGTATAATTACATAAACTTATTATAAAAGAATTTGTTGTAAAATGACATTTGGTTTTTAACTATTTGCAATTGAAATCCTTTAATTTCATCTTATTTAGAATAAATATTTTAGCACCTTTCAATGATATTCATTTTAATAATTATTTTACAACTTTGTTAATATTTACGTACTAAATACCAAGTCATCAATTTTGTAATAAAATTTTACACATTATACTTATAGCACTAAGGTAAATATCGAAAAAATATATAATACATAAATAACTTGCAATTTCATCCGTTTAACAAATGTTTGTTAATTGACTAATTCTAATCAATTTTTTTTAGACTTGATTAAAATTACAACAAAATATTTGTCATTAAACATGTTATAATTAATATACCTTGGAAGAAATTTTAAAAAGTGAAAACTTTTTTTTCTATTACTTAATAACGAATAGAATGAATTATTTGACATTGAATTTTATCTATGAAAAAGTAGTTCAATGTTAGATCATTGAAAAAGACTTCATTTATGTGCATTTCTATATATAAAATATAAATAATTGACATATTATATTGTATTTATTATATAGTCTTGTTTAGAAATCATTTTATGTGAATTTATATATACACACACATGCATATATTGATTTTATTCACTTTTTATAAAAAAATCGATTTAAATATTTATTTTTTAATAATACACTATTTATATATATTTGAATATTAATTTATATATTAATAAGTAAATTTTTAATTTAATTTTAAAGGAAAGTGATAAACATTTTTATATAAAATTACTGTTCTTGAATTTTGTTTCTATAATTTAAAAGCTGTAGATGATAATTACTTTCATTGTGTAAACTACTTTTCTTTACTACTCTTATTTTTCGCTGTGATGAATTATAAATGATGTTAAATAAAGCACCGCATTAATACAAATTTTCCAAAATAGTAATAAAAAAATATGAGTACAAATATACTTACTATACTTAATTTAAAATCAAGTATTATTTTCAAGCAAAGTTAAATTTTCTTATTCTAATTAAAAATACCTTATGTGTAGTCATTTCTTCTCTTAATCAATACTACATCTTTGTTTACAATGTTATTTATTCCTGTATAATATAAAATAGCATATTTGTAATGTATATATGATATTTAAATTTTGTAAGTGTTTTATATATGAATAATGTACTATTTAAAAATATTATACAAAAATATCATCAATTCTAATCGATATTTATGTTTTTTTAGTGCCATTATATTAGATAAGAATTATATGAATCATTTAAAGAAGCGTTTCCTTCTCTTTATTATAAATAATATAAATTATTCATAGCGTAAATTTCCAAAATATATTTTTGTATATTTACAAATATGTAGCCATTTTTTTGTTCTTTTTTATTAATGACAAATGTTTTGTTACATATGAATTTCTTAATCTTTTTTCACTTTCTTTCTCTTTCTCTCTCTCTCTCTCTCTCACACACACACACACATATATATATATATATATATATATATAAATATACTACAATTAAATAAGTTGTTGAATAAATAAATGCTTCATCATTTAATTGCAAATATATTCAAATTAATAAAATGTATATTTTTCAAATAGATTACAAGTATATTTTTCGAGAAATATAATAGATAGCTTATTGCAAAACATATTATAATTATTATGACTCCAAAAGAATTTAAAAGGTGTAAGAAAATAAACATTATGACTGAACAATAGTTAAAAAATATGTTGTAATTTCACATTTTCTTGTTGACTCAATATTACATCTAGAAAAAAATGTTAATGGTAGATAATTAATAAAATGCATTTCATGTATATTTTTATATATAAAATATTTATAAACAACATTCCTATTGTAAACATTTAAAAAATCCATATTAATAAGGGAATCTTTTTTAATTTATACTTTAATAATATATTATTTTCAAATATTAATTTGTGTAATTATTTTTAAATTTTAAATTTCATTTATAGTTTTTATATAAAATACAGTTGTTAATGAATATAATTTCTTTGTTTTAAAAGCTACAAATGATAAAGAATTACTTTTATTACTTAAATTATTTTTTCTTATTAAAGTTTATTGCATAGTTACTTGTAAATCATATTAAAAAACTTATCATTAATTTTCATAATTTTTATCAAATAATTTAATTTAATAAAAAAAATTGAAAAAAAATATACTTAAAATTGAAAAAATATAATATAGAAACAATAATTACTTAATTTTTTAAAAAATGTAGTTTTCACTGACTTTTTTTAAAATAAATTATTTAAAGATTAGATATATTTTTTTTGTATTGTATAATATGTTTTTTTCGTGTTATAAAATTAATTCCACATTATAACATGCTATTGTACAAAAGATACATAACGAAATAGAATTATGAAATTTAAACAACGATTGTGTTTAATATCACATATATTTCAAAGAAGACAATTCGATTAGATACGTTTTCTCAACATACTTAATTCGCACGAAAATCTTCACGGATTTTAATGAGAATTTACAAATGTTCTCTGTACAGTATGTCTACCAAATAAAAATACACAAACTTTCTCCGATGAAATGAAAAGTGTTTGCCTTAAACTGATTTAAAATCATTTATTATTTTAAAATAAACTTGATTTTTCTTATTTTAGAATAAAACATTTTGGCTTTGGTAATTTATTCTCTCAATCAATGTTTATATAATTCTACATTACAATATATAAAAAAAAATATTTGTAATATTTATATGACATTTAAATATCTTAAGTATTTTACATCAAGTATTTATGTGAAAAAATACCATTCCAATCAATATTTACCTTTTTTTAGTGTCATTGAACATGTCAAAATATAACCTTGTTAGATAAGATTTATATGAATCAAGTTAAAATACTTTTCTCTCTCTATTATAAATAATGTAAATTATTCATTGCGCAAGTTTAAATTAGTAAATACATATTCATATATTTACACATATCAATTTATTTTTGATCCTTTTTTATTTAATTACAAATGCACTATTATGCATGGAATTTTCTTACAAAACTTTCTTTTGCATATACGGATAAATTTTAAATGAAATACAAATACAAATTTATTTATTATTTATGAACACATATTTTTATATATTTTACAAGGTCATATCAAATGTAAATGTTAAAAAAAACTTCAGTTATTTAAATTGTTGAAGTAATCTACAATTATTTTTTAATCATTTCAAAAAATCAAAAAATGTCATTTTCGAATATATTGATAAGAAAACAAGTCTAAAAATACTATAAATAAAAAATATATTTGAAGTCAAATCATTTATATTTAAATTTGAATCCTCTTTTTATAATAAATAATATTTATTTAAATTTAATATTTTTTAGAAGAATAAATTACATTTTTTTATTTGAATAACATTATGTTATAATTAAAAATTTTATAAACAATTTTTAAAAATTTTCTAATTATTTTGTTAATATTTATAGTGATTAAAATAATATCATAAGTATATTCAAATGTTAAAAATTGATTTGAAATGATTTAGTGACTTTTAAAGTTCACTAATTAAATAAGACTATATATATATATATATATATATATATATATATATATATATATATATATATATATATATATATATAAGTAAATAATAAACCTTTGTTGACTAAATCAAATTAATACTTTCAATAGACAAGTCACTTTTTTTAATAGTGTTAATTATTAGTAAAATACCTATAAATACTATTTTAGTATAAATTAAGTAACTTTTCAATACATTTGAGACGCCAAATTATTCATATTTTTAAGATTAACAAAATATAGTGTATGATCGAAACAAAATTATACACACACACACACACACATATATATATATATATATATATATATATATATATATATATATATATATATATTACTTATTAATGACTTCCTTAATATTTATTTTAGATCATTAATATTATGATCATTATAATTATGAATTTGGAATTTAATGTTCGGTTTGACAAAAGTAATTTTAAAATTATACATATATGATGATGATTATATATACATACATTCGTACATATATATATATATATATATATATATATATATATAATCATCAACATCAGTCCATTGCTGGACGGAAATCTGAATGAATATTTTTATTTACTGGTATTTGGTCATACTCACCACGATGACCAAGTGAGGTTGTGAGAATTTTTATTCAGGGTTTACTCCCTTAAACAGATTGCCTTCTCTAAAGAAAAAAAACTCCGTCTGCCCTATATATCAGATCGAGGATCGGATGATATATATATATATATATATATATATATATATATATATATATATATATATATATATATATATATATATATATATATATAGAATACTATTTAATTATTTATCATTGAGTTCTAATTTTATTCTTAATTATATAGTATTGCATATATTGTATAATTTATTAAGGTTGTCAAAAAACTAAAATGCTAAAAGTAAAAATTATTAAAGATATAAACATAATATTAAATTATTATTAATTTATTAATTTAGTGCATTGACTAGATATGGTAGCAATCAAAAATTTAAATAATATATATATATATATATATATATATATTATTTAAAATTGTATAAAAATATAAACATACACTTTTTTATGTAATTTTATTTAATGATTTTATATGAATATATGTCTAATTTTAATATATTCTATATTTTTCAAACTTTTTTGACAAGAATATTTATTAAAATTAACAAGAATTAAAAATTTTAATTAATTCTGATTTTTATGTTTTTATAAAAATATGAAATTTTACTTGAAGATAGAAAATTTTGACCAATAATAATAGGATATATGTACAATATATAGAACGTATACACACTTTGTGTGTTTTAATATTAATTAAATTTATGTATAAATCTGACATTTCAAGATTTTTAATTCCACATACATTTTAATAAAATTGAAATCATTTTCTTTTTAAAAATAAATATTTATGCATATAACGAATTGGAAGAAATATCTCATAATTTATTTATAAAATAATAATTGTTAATTTATAAAATATGAAAAATTAAGCTATTAAACCGTAATTTAAATTTTAAAATAATATTTTTTTAAATATTTTAAAACTGATTTTTTAACGTATAAAATTGTATTCAAATAGATTTTATTCTCTATTTTTATAAATGTACATATATATATATATATATATATATATATATATATATATATATATATATATATATATATATATATAAATTGTATTTATAGAAACAGTAAACACTTATCAATAAAAATATTCCTTTTAAATTACATTTATAATTAAAACTAATTATATGAAATATTTAAATTAAGACAATTACATGTTACAAAAATAAAATTGTAAATGTTTTATACAAATAGAAAAAGAAAATTATTTATTGCATGTTTTAAAATTGAAAGTAATTTAAACAATTTAAAGAATTATTTCTATATACATCTGCACACACACACACATGTTTGAGGGTGTTTGAAAAATATTTTAATTTTAAAAACGTGTAACAATTTCCATTTTATAGGGTCATCCAAATGTGACGCCTAAATTTGTATTTGTTAAAAAGAAACTATACACATGTTTGCCTATACAGCACCCTATACACATGATTTTTTTTTAATAAAACATAGATCTAGACATCACATTTGGATGACCCTATGTATTTTTTATTATTTACTGAACTTTTTTATTTTACTGTAATATTTATTAGTTACAGATCAATTTTTTGTATTCGTTATGAACACTGACTGATTTAAGATAAATATTTAAACGGCGTATTTTATTTTAAAAATCTAATTAAAATACTTTTTCATTGTTATAAATTAAATTATTTGCGAAATAAAAATTAAAAGTAATGAGTTTTAGCATTAACTTCCTATTTTCTTAATTTTGATGATTCTTAATTTTTTGATGAAAATCAATTTGCACCTTTACATTATTGCAATAATTGATATTGATATTTTTTCATGCATTAAATTTTATTTAGTCGAACATTATAATATATTAAGAAAATAATTTATTTATTATTTTCTAAACCATCTTTTCAAATGAATGAAATAAAAATATATTATAAATTTATATGCAGTATCTCTGATGAATAAAAATTATAAATATTATTCAATTACTATAATCTTAACTATTTTTTTTAATATCGCTTTTATTAATACTTACAAAAGAAAAGTTCCTTTACACAAACTTTGCATTCAAACAAATCACTAACTGCAGTTTTGTAAGAAGTAATTGAACAGTAAGTTAAAAAATACGTTATACTGTTTCTGACGGATTGCTGAAGACCGCAACCGATATAAAAATTTCTCCCACTTATTCATTTAACCTTGTTCAAATTACCTACTGAAGATTTAAAGCTTTACTCTTAAATGTTTAATGTACAAATATATATTTTTTCCTATTAATAAGGAAATATAATAAATAATTTAATAAAAATGCAAATGAAAATCATTTTTAATAAATTATTTAAATTAGGCATTTACTATTTTATTCGCAAAAATTAATATTTTATATTTTAATTACTTTTATATATATATATATATATATATATATTAAATTATTACACTACATATTTGGTTGAATTTATATAAAAAAAATATCAAATTTTATAAAAATATATTGCATGAAAAATATCACTTTCTTATCAACTTTTCTAGCCTGCTTTAATGGTTTTTCATTTTTTATGTAAACATTAATTGAAGTTAATCGTCGTTATAGTTCTCTCTTAATTTGTATTGTTTCTAAAACGAATATTTTTAATCTATATTCGTCTTAATTTATTCTTCTTTTTGAGTTTTCTTGCATTTTTTGAGATGATAATACACGGAAAAAATCAGAAATTTATATATTTTCTAATCTATTATTTATTTAAAGTTTAAAAATATAACAGTATTAATGGTTAAAAAAATAAAAAAGATTTATTTTTAAAAAAGGATAATTGATTGATAATAAAAAATATTATCTAATGTCCATGACGGAAAAACATAAACAGGAACTAATTAATAAATCATAACATTTATAAGTAGAACTAATATATTTTTCAAATTGAAACAATTTAAATAATTTTTTTTTTTGACTTTACCAATACATAAGCTCTATTTTCTAATAATTTGTTTCTTTTCCTATTTGTTTTTATTATTTCTGTACATACATTTTTTTGTATTTAGTTGACAATATTTATTTCTTCTCAGTTGTATTTTTTTCTATAATTTATCCCATTTACTTTTTTTCAGTTCTTTAATATAATATAATATATATATATATATATATATATATATATATATATATATATATATATATATATATATAAAGTTCATAATATTTTTTATATTTCTTCTATCATGTTTAGAACACAAGTATTTATTTTAACCGATATTTATCTTCATTTTTGTTTATTCCAAATTTGTTTTCTAAATTTTTTTTATGATAATCATTATGACCGATGAAAAGTTTCAAAAAACCTAAGTGTCACAGTATATCTGTTGATAGATTATATACAATTAAGATTAAATATTTTTGCAATATACTGAGTAAAAAAAAATAGCAACCATCACATTATCAATAAACTTAAACTAAAGAAATTATTGTAGATAAGCAAACAAACATAAAAAAATAGAAAAAATAGTGCGAAAAAGGATGAAATAAAAAAACGAAAGAATTGTAACTTATTGTAAATTTTGATATTTGATAAATATTTTATTTGTTAATTTTAAATTAATTTGAGAAGTGCCAATATTTTTTTGACGGAAAAAATATTAATTTTTAAGGAAAATGATAAACACACGCATCACACGTTTTGCACGCATCACACGCATGGCATGCATCACACACATACACACACACACAAACACACACACCACACACTCATACAAACACACACACGCATACACACACGCACGCACACACACACAATTTATTGTAAAATTATTCATGTATTTTACAGCTTACAATTTGAGTATCAACATTTGTCTCTAATGAAACAGATTCGATACTATCACGCCGAATAATATCGTTGCTATCCTTTCATATACAGTGATGGAGTTACGAAGAGAGAGTGAAATGGGTCGATTGTGGTGAACAGTGCTGCATTAAATTAGTGTAAATTTAAACAAACTGCTGTGTAAATATGAAGACGATATTAAAATTCGGTATTGAGTGAATTGAAATAGTGATACCACGGCCGGCTTATAATTTTATTTGGGCAACGTTAACCACTACCTTTCCAATGCTGAAACAATTGCAAATGGGCCTTCGTGCGTTCTTAATGCTAGCGTCAAGAGTGTGGACATGTCTCTGTTTTATGTTCAAGAAACAGGTTAGAGCAGTGAGTATCTCAAACTAGAATCGCAAAAAAGAATCTCTTTTGAAAAATTACTGGCATTAAATAATACTACATGGAAAAGTTGTCAAAGTTCAAGTTATTATTACTATTTTGACATTAATTAATATTGTGGCGGCATCTCTTTTACTGCTTCATTCATGCTCATTTATTAATATTTAGGTCTCTGTTAAGCAGTTTATATTTTATTTATTAATGCAAAAATAACTGATAAGTTTTTTTTATTATTTTCTTTATCATAACCAAATATATAAAAATGTATTATTATATACAAAGCATATACACACGTGTGTGCATATGTGTGTATAGTTGTATATTTGTGTGTGTGTTTATATATATATATATACAATATGACTATATATATTATATATTATCTATTAACTTATGCATATATAATTTAAAAATAGAATAATTAATAGATTTTGTCAATTTGCCAGTACTTGGTATGTTTGTATAAAGCTTTAAAATATTGCTTTAGTTATCATAAAAGTTCTTAGGTTCTTGGAAGTGATATTAATGGAAATTATATTAAATAATATAAAAATTATTAAAATTTGAAACAAAAAAATATTTATCTTATTTTCAGCTTGTTCAGCATCAGCCAGTTAAATATGAAGTATTTCCACTTTCTCCAGTATCTAGACATAGGCTTAGTGAGTATAGCTAAAATTTAATTAATTAACTTTATTATTCTGAATGTAATTATGAATAATATGTTTATAAATATTGAGTTAATAATGACTGAATATACATAATTTATTTTATATATGATAATAGATTATTAGAATAATAAATTATTCAATAAAAATAAATAATTATTCAAAAAAAATGCTAGATATATAAAGTTTTTGTTATAGGTATAGTGAAACGTAAGGTGCTTGTACTCGATTTAGATGAGACATTAATTCATTCACATCATGATGGTGTTGTCAGACAAACTGTTAAACCAGGTACTCCTCCAGATTTTGTACTCAAAGTTACAATCGACAGACATCCAGTTCGGTTCTTTGTTCATAAACGACCACATGTTGACTATTTTCTTGACATTGTAAGTTTTGTTAAAAATATTTTGCATCTATATGTGTGTGTGTGTGTGTGTATGTATATATATATATATATACATATGTGTGTATATATATGTAAACATTGTTTTAATTTTAAATTCATAAAGGTATCTCAGTGGTATGAGCTTGTTGTATTTACGGCCAGTATGGAAATATATGGAGCAGCGGTAGCAGATAAACTAGATGCCGGTCGAGGTATTTTGACACGTCGTTTTTATCGACAGCACTGTACACCTGATCTCGGTTCATACACAAAAGACCTTTCAGCGATATGTGGTGATCTCACATCTGTATTTATACTTGACAACTCACCGGGGGCTTATCGAACATATCCTGGTATTTGATAATAAACTTAAATTGTTTTTATTTTTATAAAATCATTATTTTATTTGATACATTATGAACAGATAATGCAATACCAATAAAATCATGGTTCAGCGATCCAACGGATACAGCATTACTGAATTTATTACCGGTATTGGATGCACTGCGGTTTACTCAGGATGTACGATCAGTACTGAGTCGCAACCTACATCTTCATCGTTTATGGTAGCAGCTTGGCGATCGTCGCCCAGGCTGCGTGCGCTTGCCAGGTATAATCTCTTACACTTATTAATAACTAATATTTGAATTTACATATATAAAATATTTTATAATTAAAGGTAAGTATCGTATTCAAAGTTCTCTTTGGATATTTGAAAATTATTCTAATTTAAATTTTATTTATGAAATTTATACATTAAAAATAACGTAACAAGTATACATTTGATTATTGATTAATATTTTTTCAGATGGAGGGTGTTGATCAATGAACTGTTTTGTCATGCCTGTGACTCCTACCTCTCTTATTTTCCCCTATACATTGAAATCGCTTGTGAATTATATCAGACACATCAAGAAGTTCACAATAATAAAAAAGAATGTTTTGCGTAATGTGCAGTGAATGTGAACCTTCAAATCGATTTCTATTGACTTCCTGACTACTCATCCTGTGTACAAAATATTAATACTGACACCGACAAATGTAAATTAGCTAAATTGAAACATAATATAAATTGTGTTAAATAAACTATCTATTTTGAACACTGTGTTCTAAATACAGGTATGTTAAATTGATTAATTTTATATATATATATATATATATATATATATATATATATATATATATATATATATATATATATATATATTATGTATATATATATATATATATATATATATACATATACGTACATACATATATACACACCTATACACACAACACATTGTACTTCATACGTATTTTAACCTTTTGGCTTCTTTCATGGGAAAAAAATGAGAAATAAACACAGTTATAAAAACAAGTCCGGATATAGTTGAAGGGTAATATTGATTATAAATGGTAATTGTATCATTTTAAAATATAATCAAAATAAAACAGTACTTTATAAACTTTCAATATTCATTTTGAAAATATATAATAATTATAAAAAACTAAAAGTTGCATTAAATTATTTTAACCTCGAAAAATAAGCCAGTTGGTTAAAATGCATAAAAATTTAGTCATTTGACTATTGTTTTTCTTGTACTTGAATATTTTATATTCAAAATCCTAATAATTGAATACATTTTTTTAATAAATGAAAATATGAAAATTTTGGCGTTACCATGTATATAACAGGCATTTTAATAATTTTTCAAATATTGGCTAAAAGTGATATAAAAATAATTTGTTCATGGTAAATAAAAAATGTAAATAAGAATTAAATTGATTTGAAATTCAAGTGATAATTGAAATTCGTATTCATCTAAATCAATTTTTGAAAATGAAATGAAAAAATTATTTGTGACTTATAATAATGTCTAACGCCAAAGATGTACAATATGATTTATTTATTATTATTTTTTTTTAATATAATGAAATAATTAAATCTTTTTCATTTCCATTATTTTTGTCACGTGTGTTTGTTAATTTTTATCTGAAAAGTCGAGGCTGCTGACAACTGTAACTATTGTCAACGGAAACATTATTTATTTCCGTAAGCACAAACGTATTTATATCTATGTCCACTTGTAATCCATATTGTGTTAATACTTTTTTTTTAACCTGTACATAAAAGAAATTTACAAAATGATTTTTTCTTGTAATTTATGGTAAACTAGTTTATTGTTATAATATAGTGTTAATTTTGAACATGTTTTCTGTATCAGAAAACACATATTAAATTTGATTGGTAATTTAAGGACTGATAAAATGTGTTTTGTGTCAATTTTCATGTTTCCGTGTACTATTGCTGCATTTGAAATAATAAAATACTATTGTCACTGCCAGTGAGTATAATTGATATTACTGTTATATTTTTTCTTACAATGAAATATAAAACAAAGGAAAATAGATTTATAAGTACCTATTTACCAGATTTTATTTATTTCTTTTATAATTAAAATTAATTCATGTTTTTAATTTTTATATTATTATTTTACTGTGAAAAGAAAGTGATTTGAATTTATCATTGTAAATCAATGTCCCTTTTTGTTTAATTATGAATACAAAATGTTGAAGAATTATAAAATTTAATAAATATGTTATATTTGAGATAATAATTAATAATATTCTGCATTATGGTATTGAGCTTGATATTTTCATATACCTGTTATTGACAATATATAGAAGCAGAACAAGGTGCCTAAAAAGAAATAATTTCAAACTTTAATAGAAACTTATTTTATAAGTTAATTCAATTATTAATGAGTTTAATTTACAATAATGTTCATTAAAAAAATACTTTTTTTATAATAGTTGTAAATTCATCAGTAATTGTGTATTAAGAAAGATTTAAATTACTAATATTGTTTGCAAATAATGATCTTAACTTATTTTGATTTAAAAGAGATTAAATTTCTTACACTTTCAAGACTGATAAAACAAATAATCTTTATATTTCTGTGTAAAGAATTGAGTAAATATTTTAAATTGACTGTTTAAATTTATCAAATATTATATCTGTTAGTGTTCAAAATTTTATAAGTATTATACATATACATACTTTATGACTTCAAGTGTATTAAGTACTTGACTGTTTTTAATATAAGTTGATTATATTAATACAAGAATATTTTAATATAGTGTAGTATTGCATATTAAACATATTTCTATATTTTCAACATGTATTTAGTATACATTACATAAATATATACATATTTTATATAGGAATATGTGAATAGATATATATTAAATTTGTCATTAATTTTTAAATGGGATTTTAAAGCGATAAACTAATGATAAATTTGTAAATTACAGTATAAAAATAATGAAAAATTTAATTTATTCTGTCAAATATTAGGTAACACTGATAGCTAAATAATTTGAATGTATCAATTAGTTTAATTAACACGGTAATCTCAATAAGAACATAACAACATTTATTTATAAAATCATGATTTTTTAATAAAAATCAATCTTTTTACGATATTGAAAATAAGCCTTTAGTCATTGGCACAAATAGAAACAATTAAAAGTCTAGTAATAGTTTTTTTTTAAAAAAAATGCGTATCATTATTTTACAGTATTTTTTTCCATAATAGTAAGTGCATAATTGTCAATGTCTTTATTGGAAACATTTGACATGTACTTGTATGTGCTGGATACTAGATAGATATATGCATAAATATAACATTAATTGTGGTAAGTTGTTAATTTTTTACAATTTCCTAAAAATAGACTTTCCAAATGTTTTTATTGTGTAAAATTATTTTTATAAGTAAATATTTAATTTCTAGATAACTTTTTCAACAATACTACATATTTTTATATTATTTAAAACATAGAACTTACCACCATTGTACTTATATGTATGTTTATAAATATAACCAAATGAATATACATGTCCAATGAAATGCTATCAATTTGTGTACCTGAATCAATCAGAATGCTCAATTATAAACAATGTTATCTAATTTGTTTTCTTCAAATATCATTTAATAATTAAATAAAAATTATGAAAATAATGCAAAAATCAAAAAATAAATTTATATGAATGCATATTGAAGTTCAAAATTTGTGTTAACATTGTGCAATTGAATATTTGTTATTCAAATAACTTTATAAATTTTCATTTAACTATTTCATTTTAAAGGATAAATTATACAGTTATATATTTATCTTTTCTTATTAATATATATTAAAGGTAAAGTAAAATACAAATATTTAAAACAAAGTACTATTTATACATTTATTTATTTTTTTAATTAAATGAAAAAATAAAGTTATTCTGTATACTTTCATAACTATAATTTTATATGTACATTATGTTGAATTAAAATATATTATTTTTTATTCCATTACATATAAGTAATAAATAGGTACTGTAATAAAAGTAAAAAAGAAAATTAAAACAAATGTATATATACATTTACACATGTGCACAAGTGTATGTATGTATATATATATATATACATATATATGTATGTGTGTGCGTGTGCATGTATTTATATAATTTGAAAATGATAGTAGAACACGGAAACATATAAGACACAATTTGGTACTGTATGTGAAATATTGGATGAAAATTCGTCATAAGTAGTATTTACTTGTAGTAAATATAAATACCTGTCCGTTGTAGAATGAAAACTTATGTAAATAAATAAAAGAAATTTAAAAACAGTTTGGTTTTAACAAAGAAAATCCTAAATTCGAATTATTTTTATGATTTAAAAAATATAAGATTTTTTTATGATTAACATAAAAAAAATTTAATAATTAAATATATCAATTATTTTCTTTATTAACTAATAATGTACACATTATCCATAACATACCAAAAATTTCTAACAAAATACCATTTTTCTTTAATAAATAAAATAATATTTCATTAATCTTCTTTTCAATTTGATCTGCAAATAATTATTTAATTTTGAGTCAATATAAAACCAATATATTTTTTATATCATTCATAACAAAATTGAGCTAAAAATAAATTATACAACCATTATCTATAATTACATTATCTCTATACTGCTATCACTGTTTTTTGTGACAACTTCTGTTTCTGAAGAACCAGAACCTGAACCAATTTCTATAAGCTCTTCGGATTTATCACGGTCATCTACTTCAGCAGCACTTTGTACTGCTTCTGCACTAGATAATTGCCATGCTGGTATTGAAGGTGGCATGATTGGAGAAGGAAATTGTTTTCTACAGAAGTAAATAATTTTAATTTCATATAAATTTTGATTTTTAAACAGATATGTAAATATAAATAAGCAAAGTGTATATATATGCTATAAGATTACGTACCTACTAAGTAATAAACCTTTAACAGAAGATATTTCCGCTTTTAAATCGGCAAGCTGCCTTTCTGTTGGACTCGAATCATAACGTTGAGCTTCGATTTTATCGATTTGTGCATTCATGCGAGCAACACTATCTTGTATTTCTCGAGTTGATGATGTTACAGTTTTATTTATTTCTTTTAAATGATCTTCAACAGACTTTTTCTTTTTTCTATCTCCAAATAATAAAGGTTCAATATATTTCTAAAATTTATAAAAAATAATATATAATATATACATGTGTATTAAAAACATTATAATGGATATTACCTTATAAAACATATAAATAGCATATAAAATCCCACTTATAATTGCCACTGATTGTAAACCATCTCTAATTTTCATGAATAATGTTTGCTCGGGATATACATATTGCATAATAGGAGGTGGTAAACCATTTGAAATTATCTAAATATTTCAGAAAAATTAATATAAATTAATAATAAAAGATATTAAACATACCTGGTCACTTATTGGTTTGTAAATATTACATCGTTCAAAAGCTATACTTATTTCTTGATCTGTTAAACCTTTAGTTTGCAAAAATTTTTGCCTTTGAATAAGAGGTGTCGATGCAACATTAGGATTTTGTAAAAACTTTACGGCCGTACTGATCTAGAACAATTTTATTTTTTAATTTAATTAACAACATATCAGATAGAAAACTAACAATATCTTCTCGAGGGTTATTTATTGTTCTATTATCTCCATGCTGTATGCTGTTTTCCTGAGACATTTTTTCATATAGATTTTATAGTAAACTATAACCAATTTTTGTTCGCAAATTAAAATCTCCCGAAACCATTCACTTTTTTGAAAATAATCATTTTTTTACTCATTTACCTTCATATTAATAATACAAAATATTTTTTCATATAAAAAGTCATAATTTTTATGACAGTAATAAAACATTAATTGATAAGAACAAGTTATTAATTTAAAAACTATATTTATAAAAATAGACACAATTTTTGGAAGAACTTGCAATTAAAGGAATTATTTATAAAAAAATATATAAATAAACAAATATAATAAATATATAATAAAATAATCGTATATAAATTTCTATATTGTAAAACAACCTTCGCAGCTTACTATAATTATATATTTATCTAGTCCATATCAAGTCCGAATTTACTCATAGGCGTTTCATTTTATATACTAAAATTCACTCAAATTAATCATGATGGTTTGATATTATGACAATTTCATTATTATAAATTAAATGATAAAAAATGAAATTTTTTTGAAGTGTGAAAAGATTTCAAAAAATATTAAGACAATAATTCAGTCTTGGTAAATTTTGAAGTCTTTTTATGAATTACAATATACATTTAGTAAACATTATTTTTGTTGTAATTATTTATAACAGTTTATCGGTTCTTTTTCGCATCATTCATTATTTTGTGTATTATGTATGTGTGTGTATATATATATATATATATATATATATATATATATATATATATATATATATATAATTTGAAATATAATACTTTTTTTAGATATATTAGAATTTTTTCATATTATACATACATACATACATACATATATATATATATATATATATATATATATATATATATATATATATATATATATATATATATATATATATATATAATAGTAATATTAAAAACTATGTTACGCCTATGCAGTGTGCAACGAGTGAGTTGAATTATCAAGTAAACCAATTCCTTTCGGGACGAATAAGTGGGTGGCACGAGATGCCGATAGTCCTGAAATCGTTAAATTGATTGCATAAACTTTCAATTAAATATTGTCTTAATGTCAATTTACGTCAAATAAGGTAATTTATAATATAGAATAATTTATTTGTGTAAATGTGTACGTCTACCATATTTTAATACGATTTTTCCCTTATCTTTACTGACATTAATGACATTTTTAACAGTATAACTTTGTAAAAAAAGTTGATTTAATTTTAGTTATCCGTTAAAATTATTTAGATTCATATTAACTTGTGCATGCCCTTTTTAGCCCCCCGAAATTATCAGTAATAGTTCATTGATATTACATATGAGTCAGTTATCTAATATTCTTTTCTATTCATTTGTTGTAAAATTAATTAATAAAGAATTCTAAATAAAATATTTGTTATAATTACATGTTCATTATAATTACAGTTACTATTAAGTTATTTGAAGTAAAGACAAAAATATTTTTTAGTTCATTAAAAGTGGAAAATTATTATTTTTAAGTAAACTGAAAAATATTGTAAGGCTTTCTTGAATTAAATAACAATACAATTAATGATTTTAAAATGTATATTAATATATTATGTACAATTATATTGTGTATGTAAATTTAAAAATATAATAGCAAAAGTATGTTTTTTAAATTTAAATTCTTTTTTATTAAATATTTATCTTGGGTTTTATTTTTTATTTTCACAAGTAAAAATAGATATTATTACATTTATTTAAAGTATATTATTCAGTAAGTATTTTTTAACTGATGAATAATATTAATTTGTTTAATAGATAGTGTGTATTATTGGATTCAAGCATTAAAAAACTAGATTTTGTTTTTAAAACATTTGACTTTAAAAATTATTTCCATGCCATTTGTATTTTTTTTGTATTTCATTTACAAGTTATTAAGTTTTAGTATTTTAATATAATATTAATTACTCGATTTATTTTTAGAAACTATATATATTAATCGTATTTTTTTACTTGTTTATGTATTTCTGTTCATTTTATTTTTTAATAAAAGAATGAAAATTAATCATTTATATTAATCTTGTAATGAAACTAATTGTATTGTAATAAACATGTTTTATGTTGTTTTTAGTTTCTGGATTGCAGGTTAGCAGTATTCTAAGTTTACTGCAGTAACCATGATTGGTGGGTTGTTTGTGTATAACCATAAGGGTGAGGTGTTAATTTCTAGAGTTTACAGAGATGATATTGGACGTAATGCTGTCGATGCATTTCGTGTAAATGTCATACATGCACGGCAACAAGTTAGATCTCCTGTAACAAACATTGCTCGCACTTCTTTTTTCCATATCAAGGTATTTATTTTAAGTTTAAAGTTTTGTAAGGATTTAAAGAAAAAATTTATTTTTAGAGAGCTAACATTTGGTTAGCAGCTGTTACAAAACAAAATGTCAATGCTGCAATGGTATTTGAATTTTTACTGAAAATTATTGAAGTAATGCAGTCTTATTTTGGGAAGATATCTGAAGAAAATATAAAAAATAATTTTGTTCTTATCTATGAATTACTAGATGGTAATTAAATTACTATTGTAGCTTATTTATTATACGAAATGTGCATATACAGTTTTTAGTTAAGATTCCTTATAGTTTTTTGTTTATTTTATAACAGTACTTATATTTGAGCTTAAAAAATATTAGAACATTAAAAATAAAATATTTTTTCTGTTCAAAATCAGAATTGTCAAAAAAAATTTTTTTTAGAAATTCTTGATTTTGGATATCCACAAAATAGTGATGTCGGAGTGTTGAAAACTTTTATAACACAACAAGGTGTTAAAAGTGCAGGTGGAACCAAAGAAGAACAAGCTCAAATTACATCACAAGTTACAGGACAAATTGGATGGCGTCGTGAGGGTATAAAATATCGAAGAAATGAGCTTTTTCTTGATGTACTTGAATATGTTAATTTATTAATGTCTCCACAAGGTATCTTTTGTGATGTGTAAATTTAAAAATATACTTGTGTTTAATTTACAGGTGTTACAATTTTTTTTTTAATCTTAGGACAAGTGTTATCAGCTCATGTTGCTGGCAAAGTAGTTATGAAATCTTATTTATCAGGAATGCCTGAATGTAAGTTTGGTATCAATGATAAAATTGTTATGGAAGCGAAAGGTAAAGGGACAGGAAATCTTGGTGGAGCAGTAGGAGATGGATCTGATGCAGCACGTTCGGGTAAACCAGTCGTTGTTATTGATGATTGTCAGTTTCATCAATGTGTTAAACTCAGTAAATTTGAAACTGAACATTCAATAAGCTTTATACCACCAGATGGAGAATTTGAACTCATGAGGTAATTTGTTTAATACATGTGAACTTAACAATAAAAACTTAAATAAACTGTGTTTTTAGATATCGTACAACGAAAGACATATCACTGCCTTTTCGTGTTATTCCACTAGTTCGGGAAGTCGGTCGTACAAAAATGGAAGTGAAAGTTGTTTTGAAGAGCAATTTCAAATCTTCGTTACTCGGACAAAAAATTGAAGTGAAAATTCCAACGCCATTGAATACATCAGGAGTACAACTTATTTGCTTGAAAGGGAAAGCAAAATATAAAGCATCAGAAAATGCAATTGTTTGGAAGTATGAATATTTTTTTATTTATGTATATAAATGATAAAAAGTTAAATTTATCAAATGTATACTTTTTGAAACATTGTTAATATTTGCAGAATTAAGCGTATGGCGGGTATGAAAGAAACACAATTGTCAGCTGAAATTGAATTATTAGAAACTGATACGAAAAAGAAATGGACCCGTCCACCAATATCAATGAATTTTGAAGTGCCATTTGCACCTTCTGGTTTCAAGGTGCGTTACCTTAAAGTATTTGAACCAAAACTTAATTATTCTGATCATGATGTTATAAAATGGGTACGTTATATTGGACGAAGTGGCCTTTATGAAACAAGATGTTAATCATGGTAATCCTGATATTTTGAGCACATTCGAATATGTCAATGTTAAACGGAGCTTATGTTAGTATATTATTTAAGTCATCTGCAACAAGACATTTTCATTTAAAATAGATGTTAATTTATAAATATAAATGTGTATATGTATATAAATATATATTTTACATACATGTGCACATATATATATATAT
The DNA here is from genome assembly GCA_029203775.1 of Neoneuromus ignobilis. Lineage (NCBI taxonomy): Eukaryota > Metazoa > Arthropoda > Insecta > Megaloptera > Corydalidae > Neoneuromus > Neoneuromus ignobilis. The sequence goes on from CP092090.1 coordinate 12,277,167, forward strand.
ATATATATATATATATATGTGTGTGTGTGTGTGTATTCATACACAAAGGCATCGTGCATTTTTGTTTTTTCTTAAATAGTTCATGAACATCATTAAAGATATGATAAAAACAATCCTGTCATCATATAAATATAGATATACATATACACATATTTCACTCACAAGTGAGAAAGGCATAAAGTTGTGAGCTGAAATGTTAGTTAAGTTACAAGTTTAAATATTACTTTAATATAATTGTTCTCAGATATTTTTCTTTAAAACTTGATAACAAAATGTTCAAGTATAATAATTTAATCATATGGTAAGTAATCATCAAATATATTTTAAAATTTAAAAGTAGTATTATTTAACACTGAAAAGAAATTATGAATTTCTAAGAAATACTCTTTAAAAAATGGCCAAAACAAGTAAAGATCAATAGTGACAAGCAATGAAACTTTTGTTCTGAAAATAAACTGAACAAGCTCTGTAAAAACACATATGTATGATAAAACCATCTTGCTAATAATTCACAATGTACATTTTTTTTGTTTTAAATGTTTACATACTATAGATGATGGGACCATTAAAAATATTTTATCTTCAATTGTGAGCTGTAATTTGTGCAATTTATCTAAAAGATTAATTAAAAGTATACTCTTTACTTTACATAAGATTCAACACATTATTTTATTTTATCAGCTTGAATGGTATAATTGTCCAAACATCACTCGTTTTTGTTTTAAATAATAAAAACATGATATATTCAAGAAGTGGCTTCAATATCAATGTACTGTGATTAAAAACTATAAAATATCCATAAATATCAAAATGTATCAAATGTCATTCAATTTGCTTGTTACTAATAAAGGATGTTGAACATTTTTTGATGCATTTTATCAGGTTCATTTCAGTCAGCAATGTATATAAAAACAATCTTTGAATCTGTTAAATACGATCTTCATAAAATGATGAATGCGTGTTTTGGTCTCGAATAATCTTATTAATAGAAACAATAACGTATTAGGTATATCACAATAATATAACAAATCATTCCTAATTTTGTGTTACTTGTAGTTCAAAGGCGTGCGTAAATAAAAATGTACATATTTGCTACAGTATATTTAATTTTTTTTTTGTAGATGTATGTTCTAAAAAAAAATGTCGTGTATGGTTATTTAGATATAATAAATGCTTATAAATTATGCTGAAGAATCTGTTGACAGTTATATAATATATAATGTATACATGTATATTAATCATAAAGTATATTTTAAAGTAAGTATAATTGGCAAATAAAATAAAAAATTGCAATTCTTTGTTTCATTGCCAAATTAATAATTGGTATTTGGAATAAAGAAGTATAGTTAGCTTAAGTGTGCTGTAGAACAGTGGAATTTTTTATGTAAAAATATACATGTTCTTGAGTATAAAATTTATTATGATTAAAATGAAAATATTTAAATGAGACACAATCCAATCACAATTATTTAAATATAATTAATTCATAAGTGTTGAGAGTTTTGAAAATAGTAAATATTTTCAGTTGATTTGTTATGAATTTTTTTTTGTTAAAAAAAATGATTAATTTCATACCTCTTAGAATTTGTTAAATCATTTTAAGTTTTTAATTAGCTTTAATATATAATTAATATTTTAATATTGACATTTTATAACTACATAATTGTATATGTTAAAACAATTTCCTTTTTTTAAAAAATGTAAAAAATTCTTCTGTTCCTTCTTGAAAATATAAGCTAATGTTAGGAATATTGAACAGACTTATGGAAGTAATTCATATAGTTTAAATTACTTATTTCAAAAATATAATTTAGGGTTTATTATTCAATTTTTTGTAAGTTTTTATTTTCAAACATTTATTTGCATTGATATTATATGTATATTTGTGTGAAAATATATATACATGTACATACATACATATACTAATATACATGTATAAATATTTTTTCTCTTTAGTAGTAATCATTGAAATTGATTAATGTGCTCAATTTAAGTATATTCTTGTACATACACACATTATTTATATATATATATATATATATATATATATATATATATATATATATATATATATATATATATAATGTATATATACATATAAAATTGTTTATGTATTGTATGTATACATATGTAATTTTACAGAGTACATTAAGAAACATGAAAAAAATTTATTTCAATGACTTTTTTTAAAAAAAAGAATTAATGTATTTATGGTGTAATAAAAGTGTATAACGCTATCTTTGTATTTTATTAAACCTATAATTTTTGTTAGACATGTAATAAATGTTTTGTTTATTTGCTAGTAATTGTTCTTTTCTAATGATTATTATTATTATTTTTGTGAACATTGTAAACACTGAATATTCTTTAAATATACAATTATTTATTGATAAAATTAATAATGCAAATTAATATACAATGGTTTTATTTTGTACATAAGTAACACAAGGTTTGTAATACAGATAAAAAATACATGTACCAGTGAAATTATTTGCATTCGATTAAAAATGTAGTTATGAATCTCAAATATAGAAATAATTTTCAAATAACAAAATACTTAATATCTTCCAGATCTTCCTTCTCTACGCGGAGGATCTGTACCTTTTCGTCCTCTAGATCTCGACCTTCTGTCTCTCGAACGAGAACGCCTTCCTCGTCCCCGAGAGCGTGATCGTGATCTAGAGCGACGACCGATACGAGAACTTTTACGACGTGAATACAAATATCGTCTTAATTCACGAGAAATCGGTTTTAAATGCATGAAATTGCAAAACCCTGATCGAGTACATTCGCCCATTTCATACTGCCTACAGCATGCTTCACGAAAATCAGTTACAGGTGAAAGCTCAGCATAAATAGGACGACCTCCGAACCAACGATTATTTAAATCGTTAACGGCTCGTTCAGCATCTTCTTCTCGACGAAACTGAAAATATATCAATGTTTTGAAAAATTTTAGAGTTGCAAAAAAAAAAAAAAACATTTAATTGAAGGTATCTATAATTTTACAGTTTAACTGTATCATCTAATAACCAAAGGTAAATGTTTGTTCACACTTACTTTAATGTACACATTTCCTACTAAATGATCACCAAGATTATCACAAACATTCATTTCTTCAATTTCACCATATTTATCCTCACATTCTACAAAAACATCTTCAAAAAAATTATCATAGTGCTCTTGCATTTCTTCATCAGAAACATTGGCTACCACTAAAAACAAAAAATAATATTAAAAACCATTATTTTAAAAAAGTAATTAATGAGTAATTAATATTTTTCATACAATGGCTTCCATCAGCAGATTTTGCTGAATTCTGAGGATTAACATATAAATTTTGTAAGAGTACTGTTTGTGAAAATGTTGGTTTGTTATGAATTCGCGAACAACGATCGCCGTGTCGGCAAGCTCCAATTTTAAAATAAAATGAACAATTAACTCTGCAATAACAGCAATAAATCAGATTTAGAAAACATATCGTATAATAGATTACAAAATCAACTAACTTATCTTTTTCGGTGCCAAAAATTGACGCCAAATACTCAGCCATTATAAGATGTAATTTTTGGATTTTTTTGTCTAGACGCCTTCACCATACACACTGGATATAACTGATTGAAAATAAGCAATTAATAATTACGATTTTCCTCCAAGAATACAGTAAGATCTTGTATAAAAATATTAAGATACGACAAACCATATAATTTTAAATAGCTTTTACAAAATACAAAAAATATATAAAACATATAATTAATTGCACTCGGCTTTCAAAACACCGATGCATTTTATTTGACGAAAAAAAATCCCTAGATCTTAAAATACAATAATTTATGTTGTTATACAAATTTGAATATCATAAATTTGAATAATAAAAATAATTAAAGGATCACAAAAAAATATATATATTTTGTTCAAATTTCAATAGCATTATTTTTTTATATTTATATTTTTTTAAAATGTTTTTTCTTTAATGTATCTCTAGATAATAATTTTTCTATTACATACATACATACATACATACATACATACATACATACATACATACATACATACATACATACATACATACATACATACATACATACATACATACATACATACATACATACATACATACATACATACATACATACATACATACATACATACATACATACATACATACATACATGTGCATAGTCAATTTTTATTTTTAATATTAACAAGTATATTATATATATATATATATATATATATATATATATATATATATATATATATATATATATATATATATATATATATATATATATATATTTAATAAAATCCTATTTACATGTCAATATAGTGATATTTTGTTTTACTTTTTAAAAAGATATTTTATTAATATTGGCGGCATTGTATTGTCTAATATGAACTAAGACTTTTGTAATTATCAAATATACATTGTCTAAACCGAACGTCTTTTTGGTATGTATTATTATTATTGTAATTTAATATATATATATATATATATATATATATATATATATATATATATATATATATATATACATACATATATATATATATATATATATATATATATATATATATATATATATATATATATATACATACATACATACATACATACATATATATACGTACATGTACATACACTTATACACACACATACAGTATCTCAAAAGTATTCGTACACCTGAATTTTTCTTAAAGGTTTTTGTAATATTTCAAAAAAATGTTCGAGGAAATTTTATGTAATATATTGTATATTAAAAAGTAACAAGACTTCAATTACTCAAAACATAACACACTTTATTTTATTTGAATTAAATAACTTAAAAATAGTACATTTTATATATCACAAAAGTATTTGTACAGTGAAATGTTTATATTCATAAAAATTAAAATGATATTTAGTTGCCAGTCCATTTATTTTTAAGACACCCTCAATTTTTTGAGGCATGAAATTAACAAGTTTGGCAGTAATGCTGGAAGTTATTTTCTGCCAGTCCTCCTGCAAAACAGTTTTTAATTGTTCCATTGATGTTATTGTAAGTTCTTTTGGTCGCTGTTTTAATTCTGCTCCTAAGTGCTCTATGGGGGTTTAAGTTGAGTGATTGGGGTGGAGTAATGAGATAATAAGGACACTTAAAAGAAATCCATTGATGCACGATATAAGCACAATGCTTAGGATCGTTGTCCTGCTGAAAGTAGTAATTACGGTCAATGTTCATCATTTTTGCGCTCTCTTCCAAATTTTTTTGTAAAATTTTCAAATATTACATCACATCTCTGATTCTATCACAACTAACTTTTCAACCCCTTTTACCGACATGTAACCCCATACCATCACTATATTTTACTGTTGGTTGAATACAGTTTGAATCTAATTCTGTTCTAGGTTTTCTAGAAATTAATTTTCTTCTGTCAGACTGGAAAACTGTAAATTTACATTTATCAGAGAATATAAGTTTATTCCAAAAGTCTGATGAAGTATTTATATACTGCTTCACAAAGTCTACATGTTCTAATTTATTTACATTACTTATGTATGGCTTTTTTCTAGCAACACATATCAAAAAGTACCTTTCCAAAGTGTCCTTATAGTTTCTGTACTGATGACCACTTCATTAGCGTTATTTATTTCTGTTATAATTTTGGGAGCATTTGTATCTGAACATGATAAAATTTTTCGTTCTAATTTAGGTTTTATTTTATGTGGGCGACCAGACCTTTTCTCATTTATAAGTTTATTTGAGGATTTAAAACGTTGAACTATATATTGTACAGTCGATTGGCTGTGTTTAACTATTTTCACAATTTCAGCATGAGATTTTTTTTCATTATATAAATTTATTATTATATTTCTCTTCATAATTGTTGTTTCTTTACCTCTGACACTACTCATATTATTATGGAATTCTAATATGAACGAATTTGAATGCAATACTGACTGGATAATGCTTATAAATTAATGCAATAAATATGCTATGACACAACTTCAAGGAATTCCCATAGTATATTTTTATTTGATTAACAGTTGCCTGTACAAATATTTATGTGATGTATGAAAACTTTTGTGATATATAAAATGAACTATTTTTAAGTTATTTAATTCAAATAAAATAAAGTGTGTTATGTGTTGAGTAATTGAAGTCCTGTGTTACTTTTTAATATACATTAAATAAAATTTCTTTAAATGTTTTTTGAAATATTACAAAATCTTTCAGAAAAATCCAGGTGTGAATATTTTTGTAAGTGATTGTGTGTGTGTGTGTGTGTGTGTGTGTGTGTGTGTATATATATATTTGTTTAAAGTAAACATTCGTATTTCTTATAACTAAAAAAAATATTTTTTGTAGCTAATATCCAAGAAATTTTTTTTCACAAGCAAAAGTAATATTAAAATATAGTTGATTGTACAATTATTTTTACTATAAGTAACGAAAGATAGTTATAATAAGAATTATGCACAAAATACTTTAATACGTATATATTTATTTTTAAAATGGAAAATAGATCATTAGAGTGTATACTTCCAATATGTAATGATTCATTCACAAAGGTAAAATTCATTAGTTTTTATTATTATTCTAATAAAAATGATATTTTATGCTATTCATTTTTTTAAATATATTTTTCAGTTTCTTCATGCATGTGTTGATGATTTAATTCAGGTTCGTCTAATGAATGCAGATGATTTCAACACAGATGGAGAATGTACTACTAAAAATGATTATAATATATCTCTCATTATTTTGAAAACATTATTTACTAATGCAGTATTAAATCCAGATTTTGATATAGTTGAAAACACAAAACAATTGGGAACACATAATCAAAAGTCTGTTATAGAATGTTTTCATTTAAGGAAATATGATATTGTTAAATATTTACTAAAGTTGAAATTATTAAAGTATGGTAACTTATTGGAGGACTTTGACTGGCGAATAAGTATAATATTGGGAAGTTCAAAATACAGGTATACTAAGGAACCGATATTAAAATGTACTTTTAGTTGTGTTCATGATACTTCAAATAAAAATAATGTGCCTTATGACATTAATTTTGAAGTTGACAGTAATATGTTAAATAAGTTAATATCTGTGCTAGACAATTGAAATACATAAAATGTGTAGTGTTATTATTATTATTAATATATATAAATATTTATGAATGTATAATTAATAATGATAAGTACTTTTACTGATGTCAACATAGAATTTATAAAAATAATTTGTAAAATTTATTATAGGGTAAAGTAAAAATTGTTATATTTGTTAAAAATATTGTTCATGGTTGTGTACTATTCATATTAATATTTTTCATTGATTTTCACCACTTGTAGGTGTCGGCACTGATTTATGATGCCTAAATATGTGCTTATGGACTATTAACATGACGGTTACAAAAAAAATAATATTTCTTGCCAAAAATGAAGGTTGTAGCCTTTATATTCACTAATCAAATTTACTTATTTTTTCAGTTATCATTAGTCTGAATTTTTTTAACAAAACATATTTTTTAAATGTTTCAACTAATTAATATTTTATACATAAATAAATGTCAATGCTAATGCAAATGGTCTGTTGTACCGGCTAGTTCTAGATATAAATTTTATTGATAGGTTGCAATAGTTTTTCTGTTATAGAATAAAATGATCAAATATTAGGGCTAGATATAAATGTCATTATCATTATTGTTTTTATATACCAATTGGCTTCAACTCTTGCTTGATTCACTTGACCTCCAAATTTGCTTCTATCGTTTAAAGTTTCCTGGTTATTTAGGTACATATATAAAAAATAATATATATATATATATATATATATATATATATATATATATATATATATATATAGAGAGAGAGAGAGAGAGAGACATTTAGAGAGAGTTCACATTACAGTCATCTATGCAGAGTCAAGACTTCATTCTGACAATGCCAGCTTAATAGAGCCTTGTTAAAGTTTCATGAATTTATTAGAGATAAAATAATTGTTTTTAATTAAGGTGAGGTTGTCAACCCTCATGCTTTTACAATTTTTCCTTTTGTTTCTTAAAATGACAGAGGAACCAACATAAGTAGATCAAGTTGGATATTCACACCTTCAAGTCTGCTACGACTCATATGATCCCCTTGGAACAGTCCTTCATGCATACCGGCAACTTAAAGGCGGTTCCTCTGAATTGTGATGCATATTCCTTGAGTATGTAAGTAATATAACAAAGGAATTTAGTTTATTTATATATATATATATATATATATATATATATATATATATATATATATATATATAGAGAGAGAGAGAGAGAGAGAGAGAGAGAGTTCACATTACAGTCTCTATGCAGAGTCAAGACTTCTCTGACAATGCCAGCTTAATAGAGCCTTGTTAAAGTTTCATGAGAGTTGTTTTTAATAAGGTGAGGTTGTCAATCTCATGCTCAATCCTTGAAAATGAGGGATTCAGCTGGAAATTGCACTCTTCCAGCATGACAAATAATGATGCATTCCATTTTGCTACCAGTCGGTATATATATTTATTGCATGTAGTAGCAATATAATTAAAATTTATTTTATTCGAAAATCTGTGTGAAAACTCCAAATATGTTCAATAATCTGTCTGAAAATCTCTTCCAATTTTTGTTAATTTTAATATTTCATAAAATTTACCTCTATAATTCTCAAATAATTTAGGGAAATTTCTGAAATTAAATTTTCACATTAACCCGAAAGCGAAGGCGGTACCATTATTTTTTTAATAAAAAGAACAATTATTTGGAATAATTCTCAAAACCTTGAATCATTTTTTTTATCTCTGTATCTATATTATTCTAGAAATATTTATCATAATTTTATATTTTTAATTTGATATTGTGTAATTTTAACATTGAGTTATTTATAAGTCATTAATGTAATCTAGTTTTGACCTTGACATACTTATTTTATGTCTAATTTTAAACATGATCATAACCGATGACAGTTGAGTTGAGGTGTGCTTAAGTGTATATGTGAATAAAAAAAGGCTTTAATCGTTAATGCAAGGTATTTTTGCTGATAAATAATTTATTGTTACTAATAAAATAGTATTTTAATAAATAACAAATACAATTTGTGTTATTATGTTTGAATTGATTGCACATGGCATTTCACTAATTCAAAGGTTAACTTTGTGAATCATGAATTTAATATGAATAAATATTTGTAATTTAAAAATTAAACCTTAAATTTTGAAGAAATAGTTTTAAAAAACTTACGGTTAATTAAATATTAATTCTCTACTAAAATGTTTATAAAACAAACACGTGTATTATTAAAATTTGTTTCATTTTCAAATAAATACCCTATAGTAAGGGGTATGGGGGCATATATTGTACTATGGCCTATATCTAGTGTAATCCAACAGACTTTTTCTGGCAAAAGGTGGAATGATTATGACTGGAAAGAAGCCCTTAAATATAGTTTGTATGGTGGTTTATATGTAGCGCCCACATTATACTGTTGGGTACGATTATCTACAATAATGTGGCCTAAAGCAAATATTAAAACTGCGTTATCAAAGGTACTATACATTTATATTTTATTAAATAATTATACCTATTTATGTGGTTTTTAATATTTGAAGGCATTTACTGAACAACTTAGCTATGGGCCTTTTGCATGTGCTTCATTTTTCTTCATAATGAGTTTACTTGAATTTAAAACATCTTATGAAGCTATAGGAGAAGTAAGAAACAAGTTTATTCCAACATATAAGGTATTATTTCTTGAATATTTCCTTTGTGTTGAAATATTTATGTTTTATTTTACAACAGGTTGGATTATGTGTGTGGCCTGTTCTACAAACAATCAATTTTACATTAATATCAGAAAGAAACCGTGTACCATTTACAAGTATTTGTAGTTTAATTTGGACGTCATTTTTGGCATATATGAAACATAGAGAATGAATTATAATTAGTATTAAATTTATTTGTATCTTATATAGGTGAAAAGTTTTTTTTTTAAAGTACACTATAACATTAATCAAAAAATAGTGTAATGCTAATATATTTTTGTTTATTTCTAGAGATACTAAATTATTAAATGAGAATTATCTTTATTATATGATATTCTTGCTATATCCATTTTTGATATATATTTTTTTATGAAATGACTGTATAAAACAATCAGTATTTATTTACTTTTAAATTAAAAATGTGATATAAATAAAATTTTATATTTAAAAATCTGTTTTAAAATATTTTTTTAAAAAACTTATTTAGTAATGATGTATTTATGTATTAAATTCTGATGTGGTTTAAATTATGGGTTTTATTTTAATTATTAGTATAGTAAGGACAATAGTGCATTTTTGATATTTGTATTATTAACAATTTTTCTAGATATTTTAATTTACCAATTAGTTGTATAGTTTTTATAAAACGGTGTATATAGTTAGCACAATTTAACTAATTGTCTTCATTTAACTTTAGTTGATTACTTTTAATGGACATTTTTTAATATAAAAAATACGTATTTGTGGAATCTAAAAAATACATGTTTTTTTTTTAAAAAAAAAAAACTAATCACTGTACTTTTCTGTTAGGGTTTTTTATTTCTCTGAAAATTAATATACAAAATTTATTATGGCTTCTGTTTTTACAAAAATACGTAATTCTATAAGCAAACATCCAGTACTTCGTGGAATGATATCTTATTCTATTATATGGCCCGTGTCAAATATTTGCCAACAAACATTTATGGGTAGAAGATTTGAAACTTATGATTGGGCCGAAGCACTGAGGTTCAGTATATTCGGTGGGTTTTATGTGGCACCTACATTATATTCTTGGGTAAAATTAGCTGGACTTATGTGGCCAAAAAGTGATTTGAAAAGTGCCATTATAAAGGTATTTTTTAAATAAGTCTTTAGAAAAAGCATTTAAATAACATATACAAAATTTTAAAGGCACTGGTGGAACAGATAAGCTATACACCATTTGCAATGACTTCATTCTTCTTTGGAATGAGTTTAATGGAGTTAAAAACAACAGAAGAAGCTTTAAATGAAGTAAAAACAAAAGTAGCTCCAACTTATAAAGTAAAGTGTAGATATATATTCTATATATTTGATATAAGTTAATCATATTTAATAATCCGCTATTTTATAGGTAGCTTTATGTGTTTGGCCGATTGTAGCAACAATAAATTTTGGCTTGGTACCTGAAAGGAATCGAGTACCGTTTATTAGCGTATGTAGTTTAATGTGGACGTGTTTTCTTGCTTACATGAAACATCTTCAGGCTAAAGAACTAGAATTAAAAAAAGAACTTGGTTTGATACGTTTATAAATCTTAACCATTTATATTTCTTCAACAGTAAAATAATATGAAAAACAAGTGAGTACAACCTATTTATTTTTTAAATTTGATTATACATATACTTGTGTGCATGTCAGGGATTGTAATATAACATGTTATTTACAATGTATACTGTCTAGTAACGTAAAATTAATCAATATCATTCAGTGTATTAAGAGTTTATCTAATTTTAAAGCTCTTGTATGATTTCAACATAATTCCATTAAATTTATAAGATATACATAACTTTTAAATGATGAAATAAAATGTTCTTGAAATTACTGTACAGCATACAATATAAAATGAAAAACAAATTAAATTTATATAATATACTAATTGATTATATATTTTTTCCTAACTACTGAAAAATTTACAATATATGCCATTTGCCATTTATGTGCAGTACTGAAATTATGTTTTGTCATATAATAATAATAAATTAACTATTAAATTAATAATGAAAAAAATTCAAGATATACTCCATTACAAAAACATCACAGGAATAATTTTTACTTACATTATTATTTATAAATGCATATCAAAATTTCAATACTGCAGAATTGTCACATAATGATATCATCAATGTATATAAATTAAATTAGATAATTTTATCAAATATTGCTGCTTATCAAATTATATTTCATAAAGAAATTAATTATTTATTCAACATTAGAATAACATTTTTTTTACATAAATCAGAAAATCTTGGTCTCAAATATTAAAATGGTAAAAAAATAAAGTGTATATTATGATATATGGTGCGACAGTGCGTATTCAGTCCTTTAAATAATTTCGGTTATTGTTGGAAGATAGTTTTACTTTAAAGTCTTGACATTGAAGTGTTACAATTTTTACATATGAAATAAAAATTTAAAATTAAACTAATGAGAGAGTAGGTAGTATGTATATTTTTCAAGGAAAAAATTATTATTTTTACTCGTGTACGTTTTTATATATCTTATATCTGAATTTTTCCACAATGAACTACCGCACCATGACAAATGACCATGTATATGGTTTTAATTAATATTTATTATCATTATTAATACTTAGATATTAATAGAATTTAATAACTTCATGACATTAACAGCAACATGAAATGGAGATTAAGGATTCACATTTTATCAACTACTTAAACAAATACTTATAATAATTTTCATTTTTGTTTGTAATATTTTTAGGATATTACACTATCCTAAAGAATTTATTTATTTTCATAAATTGTAGGTAGACATGCATATGGCAGCATGATTAATCCATAATTATTTTATTTTATTTTTATCAGCAGACTAACAATATTATTGAGATATCATGTATCGTATCTATTAGAAAAAATGCAATTTATGTTATAAAATGAATATAACCTTGTCATTTTACAACACAAATGATTAATTAGAAACTATTTACAATTCATCCAAAACCTGTATCTCATTCTACATTATTACTACATCTCTTATTTTGTGTCCAGCTTTCTAAATAACAGTTATAAACAAATAATTTGAATGCTGCCAAAGTATATTAATATTTTGGCAGCGCTTGTGTATCCAGTTCAGTTTACCTTCTGTGTTCATCACTCTATTTTACGGTGGAGAAGTTTTGGGATTGATTCTGATTGGAAGCCACCCAGGTGCTGAATACATCCCTGGAAATAATTGCATTTAATTAACTTCATATTACTATTAAATTCACTACTTACTGAATATGTGTGTGTACTGACTGGTGTGCAGCAATTGCAAAAAGCATGCAAGAATATACTTGTATATATAAACAAGAAGTAATATTCATAATGAAAATTATATTTAAAATAATTTTCTATGTAAAAAGTTACCACTGCTGATTTTCATGCATTACTGTTAATCACAAAATTATGTACATTTATTATAATTAATAACAAAGCAAACTACATTAATAAGCATACCCACACCCATACCCTGTTTATATAAAAAAATGGAATTTTGATAATTACATGAAAGTGTACCTGCAGTGGCTGACGACACATTCATTGCTGCAGTATTCGTCCTCCCATTCAGAGTTGGAGATGGCAACATTGGAGCAGCCGTGGCGTATGCAGGTGTTGGAGGGCCCTGTGGTGGAGGGGGACTGTCCCACGGTCTGCTGTTGTGGTGCTGTTGGCTGCTGTACGGGTGGTGTCGGCTGCTGGGAGGGGACTGGGACATGCGTTGGTGCGGCGCTTGTGTGGCCAGTTGTGGGGACCGGCTGTTGCTGTTGTGCTGAAACAGGAGGCGAACTCGCAACCATGTGTTCGCTGCGAGGGGGACTCAAGTGCTGCAGGTGGGAGGGCACTGCTACCTGCACTGGGTGGTTCACCTGAAACAAAGTGTCCCTTGTGCTTGCAGCGACTCTCTGATTCATGATCCAATCCATTTATATAAGCGGCCCTCCCGCCTTCAAAATACTTCGGTAGTATCGTATGAATTGAAAAGTTATCTGACTAGGGGGATATTTGTTTTACAATGAACTTAAGATTTTAATACGTCAGATTCATTTAATGATAAATTAATAGATACTGTTTAGCTTTAATTACAGAACTTGTAGCAGTATTATAATTTGTTTATAAATATTTATAATTTCTTATAGATTTATTTATTTATTATAAATTATAAAATTGTCAATATTATGACTTATAAATCAGAAATTATACAGAAAATAAAAATAAATGTATTTTTTGGAAGATTGTGGTACTTATAAGAAATAAGTTTTAAAACATTTATTATTTAAAACTATCTTTAATTTACTGCGATCTAAAATTACAATTACATGCTTACCTGTTGTTGATGTTGCATATAATTTTGTTGTTGAGGGGGTATATGGCTCTGCATGTGACTTGTCATATGACCACCGACTGGAGCTCCCATAGGAGAACCTTGATGCATCATATTTTGATGTTGTTGGACAGGTGGTTGACCTTGATTATTCATACTATTCATCATGGGAGGCTTTTTCATTGGACCACCCATTGGATTAGGCTGTTGTTGAGGGGACTGTTGTGGTCCCTGTTGTTGAGCTGGTGGTGTTGGTGCACCTCCCATTGGAGGTGATGGAAGCGCATTTTGTGGTGAATAACCACCATACTGATTGCCATAATTCCCATAACCACCGTACATATTTGTATCTGGTTCTCCTGCACTCTGAAATAGTAATAAAAAATATATTATATATATATATATATATATATATATATATGTATAAAATACTTCAAATAAAGCTCAAATTTGTTTTCTGAAACAAAATTTACCTTTGAAACTAAACTAGCCCTATAAGCTGCAAGTGCTTTGAGGTATTCTTTTTTGGCTGCTTCTGTCTTCTTTTTATAGACCTGAAAAAACATTTATGTTAATATTTTTAGTCATATCTTAATAAAAAAAACATTTTTATAAATCAGTTATTAATATAAATTACTATAAATTCACTCACATTTTTGTGCTCTGAATCTAAAGCATCCCACATTGACGCTACTATTTTTGAAACTTCTCCAAAACTTGCATTTGGATTTTGACCTTTAATTGCTGCTTGTGTATCACGAAAGAATAGTGCATATGCAGATACAGGTCTAAAAATAAATTTAATATATTAAATGTAAGAAAATTAATTATGAAACAAGTATTAAATATAACTTTGTTGGAAAGAATTATAGTTTTCAAAGGTAAGTAAGTAAAAGTATATAATTATTAGTGCATTTAATCTTATAAAATTATTATTGATTATATATATATATATATATATATATATATATATATACACATATATATATATATATATATATATACATATATATATATATATACACGAGCATCGTTTTTAAATAAGTATGGTAAAAAAGTAAGAAAAACTAAATTACACAATAAATACATTTACCATACTTATCAAACGACCCTCGTGTATGTGTGTTATATATATATATATACACAAATAAGATAGAATATTTTTTTCATAATTTGAAAAGTTTCAAAATTTTACATTTAAATTAAGTTATAAATTTATTCATTTATTTTTTTTTTTTTTAAATAAATGTACGTGATAAATTTCATTCTTAAATATGTAATAGAAAAACTGAACTGAAATTTTGTTTTCAAGTGGAATTAATCTTAATGAATTTCATAATTTGAAAAAGAATTCAATTAATTGTAAAAATAATAACTTATCTACATCTTTCTTTTTTGAAAAGTAATTAATATTGAAACAAATATGAATATATATAAAATTATTACATATTTTATTTGTATGAAAATGGGTATCTCGAGTAGCAAATACAATAATAAAACTTAAATTGATTTTATTTACTATTGAAAGACGCAACGCAAGAAAGAGCAATAAATATATATATTTCAATATGTACTCAACACAAAAGTGTGCACGAGAGAAAGAGATGTATGCTGAGAATATCAGTATCAGTGAAAAGAGAAATAAACTTTTTTTTGCATAATCAATAATACATGACCCATTTGAATTCTTTTCGTTCTATTCCCCCTTCTCTATAGTAATACTCCCCGCCAACGCTTGACACGCGTATTCCTTTTATATTGAGCCTCCGCCCTCACCGTTCATGAAGGGGTGCGAACTTCACACCCTACAACACATTTCAAAACCGGTAAATATGCCATGAGGTGGGCGAGGGGTGCGAATTGAAAATTCATGTTCTGTAGAAATGCTATCGTAAATGTAAAGCACGTTTGTATGTCGAAGTATAATTGAAATTTCGAGTGTTTAAGTAAATATTCAATATATCTTAAATGCAGGCAGTTTGCACTTAATATAACACATATGTGTACCGTACATCGCATATGCGCGTGTCAACGTTGGTCGTATTAACAGACACATTTGTAATATTGTATATTACTATTTTTTTTAATTATACATTATATAATTATATATTAAATAATAATATATCACTTACTTTTGTGGTTCATTGGGGTCACGTTTTTTCTTTTTTTTCTGTACCTTCGGTTTTTTCTGAACTTTGGCTACTGGATCCGCAGGCTCTGGCGATGGTCTTTTCAAACTAGCCATTTGCTGTAAATATCATTACTTATATAATTTACATACAATGCAAAAGAAATGTCAGCAAAGTAATTTATGTTATGCTCGTTCGACACAAGTACAGAAACAGAGACAATAGTTTATTAAATAACTTATTGGTTGCAGTCAACCGACAATGAACTTAAAATAAATTATATCTGCACACTGAATCATACTATTTGATTTAAATACACATATTATTTATGGCTGTTAGCAACATGACAGTAATAATAAAAAAATAAGCCAAAAACTAATGATTTGAAATTAATATCTTAAAATGGATATATGAATTATGGATAAATTTATGTACAATTCTGACTGAAGATTTCAATATATAATCTATTGTTATGAAAGTAATAGAAGGTAGCTATAAAAAACACGAATAATAATTGAATATGAATATTTCTTCAACTAATAAACTTTTAAATTATATACATTTATGCTTGATTTAAACAAATTATATTTAAAAAAATATATTTTTGAAACAAGCTGCGATAATTTTCATGATTTATTATATTATGTATTCATATTCTACAATTTTCCTGATAAGTATAAATCGATTTCTATTAAAATCAATCGATAATTAAATCATAGACATTTTGAATAACTGAATTTGCGTCTCATTTGAATTAGGTTATACTCAGAAAATCAAATTTGGAATACGTTTTTTTTTCTACAAAATGTTACGTTAAGTACAAATAGATTTTAATTAAAATTCAATTAATAAAAAACTAAAAAGTGTAAATTTTGATAATTAAAGAGAGCACATTTTAATTCTCGACTGAATTGTATTTATCGATGATTTTTTTATTTCATATTCCCAGAATTTTTCTTTAAATACATTTAATGTCAAACCAAATCACACATGAATAATAATTTGAATGAAGATCGAAACTTACACTTACTACAGCCGAATGCGGAGTACTGTCATCGCTATCTTCACTTGTCGTGGCGGGTTCTTGTCCTGGTGCTGGTGGGCTGTTTCCACGGCCCTGCTGCTGGTGTTGTGGTGATCTACCGTACGGTGGCATACCACCTTGATGCCCATGAGGCTGTTGTGGATGTTGTGGTTGTGGACCATGTCCACTCATCATCATCTGTGAATGTTGTTGCTGCTGCTGTTGTTGTTGCTGCTGTTGTTGTTGCTGTTGTTGCTGCTGTTGTTGCTGCTGTTGTTGTTGCATAAGTAGTAATTGAGGATTATGTTGTTGACCAGGGCTTGCCATAGTATATGATGTTGGAGGACTATTATACGCTGAACTAACATTTATTCCCATCCCATGATCATTTGGCCCGGATAAATATAACGGTTGCTGATATCCTGATGGATCATGCATGCCTATATTTTCTGGTGGAGGCGGTGCATTCATTTGTTGCATTGACATCTACAGAAAAAGATAGTTATTTAAAAAGGGCCAATAAATATTTAATTAACTTATAAAAGAATGTAACTGATGGATTTTGTTATTATACTGCGAAATAATAAAAATAAATTTTCATAAAGTGTTTTCAAATTATCTGATAAGTTTGACATATAGAAAAATATAATCGTATTTTGTACATACCTTCGATAATAATATTTATATTTATTATACTAACTAGTGTATAGTTATTATATTCATTAGAATTATTATTTGATTAAAATTCAAAAATAACTCACATTTTACTTTTTTTCGTACAGAATATTTAAGTATTATAAAGTATGGACAGTTTATTATTAATTATAAATCATCATTTGACATTTACGATTTGTTTAAATAAATAAAAAATGTATATGCAAAAATCAGACTACAGATATTATTAAAGAAATATAAAAAATATTTTTTATAATAATGAAACCTAAGTTAATCTATGAGAAAAGTATTCTTTAAATTAACATTTTAAATTTTCTTTCACACAATGAACAACAAATTTCTTTTAATATTTTGCACACGTTTGTATATGTATTTACTAGAAATTACTTATAATTATTTTGTTATTGAATGATATACCTGTTTAGTATAAAAAATTGACTAAATTATATAATTTACATTTTTTACAGTTTTACGCAAACACAGAATTAAACAACTATTTTCTTTAATGTTTATGTATTATATATATATATATATTTAATTTTGTAAATAATTTACTAAAATATTTATTACGAGTGTATATTTTTTTAAACAAACATCTGAAGTTAATATATTTAATTATAAAAACTGACTGATGTAAACAAGGAAGCAAATTAATTGCAAATATTTCATTTTTTAATTAAAAATGAGTAGTAAAAAAATAAATAAAATATTTACAATTAAATTATGAAGTCTTTTTAAAAAATAAAACATGAATTTATTTTTTTAACATAATCATGCAGTTCGTTAAATAAGATTTCGCGATTTTGAAATAAGTTATAATTTTTTTTTAAATACATACATACATATACATATATATATATATATATATATATATATATATATATATATATATATATATATATATATATATAAAACATGATCAGGAGGGCATGTTGGGAATTAATTTTAAAAAAATATTTTTCTTTGGAAACTACTTACAGGTGGTTGTTGGTATTGTATATTTTGTTGATCATGTGATACTGGATGTTGACCATGAGCCTGTTGGTGAGGATTAATTGCAGGAATATCAAATTCCTCGTCACCAAAACTGGGTGTGTGAAATGTCTGCAAAAGAAGAGTAGCCATTTCTTACTAAATGTCTAATGTATTTTTATTACTTTGGTTAAGTAAGTAATTTTTCCCAGTAATATAATCTATTCTCCTATATTGGTTAGTGCTCCTATTCAAAATTCAGTAAAAAAATATGTTAAGCATTTAGTGTCACTATTGCATTTATACGAACTATATTTTGGTTATAATTTAAATTAGTTTTTTTCTGTGTTTGGTATATCTGTTAAAATAAGTTATAGTTTTTTCGATTACCTATGACAATATGTAATTTAATAATCGTGTGTAGATATGTAATGAAATTTGTGTTCAATTCTAATATTTCAAGAATGTTATATTTATTTCTATTTAGAATCAAGTTTTTGTAACGGTGCATTTTTATGTTATAAAAAATTAATGCTGTTTACTATAAAGTAAACAACAAAAAATATTTCTATCAATCATGGAATAACAACAATGCAAACATATAGACCGAATGAAGTATAAAAATATTTCACTGTGTGATTAAACTAACGTTACATAAACTTTTGTAGTTAAAAAATAACTTCCTGGCAAACTATAATCGTAAATATACATTTACATCATAACTATAAATACTAATGTAACTTTATCACAAACAAAAACAACAAAAATATACACACACACATACACATACAACTTCTATAATATTGTATCATATAACATAATTCCACAGACAAAACTAATGAATTAGTCGAGTGAAAATTTTTATGTTTCCCGAAGGTATAATGCTGATTTAATAACAACATAATTCTTCTTTATTCTTTCATTCATACAGAATGTTATGGTCCATATTTCAGAGCTGTCCTATAAATTATGTTATGCGGGCATCCAACCCATTAAATTTGTTTTCATAGGTCACCACTCAGAAACATTTGGCGCCACCCGCTACAAATGCAAGACGGAAAGTTTTATGTGTTCTTCTTATTCAATATATTCCAATGTATACAAAAATATTGACAAAAAAAGATAGGCATTAAAGTTTCAAAATATCAATTTTTCAATCGCTTGTTTTTTTGCCACTATTCTAGTGTAAAAATTCAAGGGTGCATAATAACAACGTGATATCCTATTTCATCACTTCTAAATTTGTTTCATATGATAGAAATTGTTGGGGGAATAGAGAACCCTCAGTTATGTAAGTATAATATAAAGAGAAATCTCATAAATACTCTATGATTATCGTCCATCAATTTATGTATGTATATATATATATATATATATATATATATATATATATATATATATATATATATATATATATATATATATATATATATAAATTAAATATTCATTTATTTTAAGCAGTTCCTTGATATAAAAATTAACAATCGCTCAATACGTAAATTTGTGTTACTACACCAAAAATAAGGAGGCATTCACACGTACATTTTCATGATCACCAATTGTTATATGAAGTATGATTAATTGATAATAAAAATATATTAATAAAAAAAATAAAATAATACAAAGACTATTATAGATAAATGCTATTCTTAAATATATTTTGTAAGCATATTATATATACACAAAAGTTAATTATAATTTTTTTAGATTTTATCAATATTTTATTTATAAAACAATTAAGTTTTTAAATGTAAATTATAAAAATATCAAAATTCTTCTTTTTAATAAAAATCTTATGATATATTTTTATAGTAAATTACATTTTTATAAACAAAAATGATTACACAAATAAAAATAATGAAAAAAT